>JARQOC010000009.1:11530219-11749638 GCA_033576535.1 Allobates femoralis
AAAAAAATGGTATGGCGCCTCCACTCACCACTGGCTGGTACCTTGGCCTGCCCCTACACTATCAACCTCAACCTTTTTAGGGAGCAGTAATATATGATAATGGGTTTGGACCAATTGGTACTTATCTTGGCAGTTGTTTACAGGTTTTGCCACCTTCACTGTGTCCGCCTCGATGTGTTTCACCTTTCAGTTCATCAGGAGACCTGGTTTCTCACACTTCAGCATGTGTGTGTGTTTGCTGATAGTAGCAAAAATGGCCCTCCTCTCACTGTGCACTTGGTTTTTAAATCCTTTGTTGTTTTGTGTTTGCAATAATTAATAAAGTTTGGCTTTTATATATATGATTTCAAAATTTGCCGGTGAGACCCTAAAAGTATCCACACCTTATGTAAAAAGAGCTTGGAATCCATGCATCCATACACCTAAGAATATAGCCAGCAAAGAAGGCTTCTGCCTGGTGTGTTTAAATAGCCACTCCCAAGATGTGATTGGATAAACTAAAGAAGGAAGTAAAAACACCTGCATAGAAATAAAAAGGAAAGTAAAGGAAAGACAAGAGAACTATCAGCAATTGGACAGAGACAAAAACAGGCTGTTGTCCAACATAGAGGGAAACCGATCACACAACTAGAGGTCATCATAAGTCAAGGCATAACAGTAGAAATGAATTTCAGCGCTTCAATGCAAAAAAATGGTTTCAAAGAAACATAATCTTTATTACATCAGAGATAGAAGTCAGTGACATTTCAACTCGCATCTGAGTCTTAATCAAGCTGAAGTGCTGAGTGCTGAAGTTCTTTTCTATTTAACTGTCTTTCAAGATTTGTGCTTTAATATGTGACTGGTAAACATGTGTAAATTATAGAAGATATCACTGATAGATCCTGTACCTGCTAACATTGGTAAATAAGTTCCATCAAGATCCTCAGTAAAATGAAGTATATTTTTGTGAAGTGGACTGACTCCTTACATGTCAGAATTGTGAAATTTGGATTGTATGTCATCTAGAGGTATGCGACCAAAAAAGAGACATTTGTAATGGTTAAAAACACACAAATACACACAGATAAAAAGAGAGACCAATCTCAATGTAGTTTAGAATTGCAATGCAATAACTCCACGTATGAACCCTTACATCAGAACCCTTTGGAAGAAGGACGAGAGGATTGCAAACTTCTTACTATCTGCCGGCGTCCTGGGCACCTTTTCTGATTACTAGGTGGTGAAATGTCATGGGAAAGAACAGATTATATCCAATTCACCAGAGTTTCTTCTCTTTAATATCCCAAATGCATCATCATAGCATTGCTTTAACCAACAAATGGTCTTTCTCAAGCACAAGCAAATAGTAGCCTATGCTTGAAAAAGATCCCTTGTTGGCTAAAATGTTGCTATAATGATACATTTTAATTATTAAAAGAAAGAAAATACAACTCTGTTTCCTTGGAAGTAATCTGTTCCTTGGGTCTACTGGTACTTACTATTACGAATACTGAAATGTCAGAGAACAATACATGTAATGTCAAAGTCATGATGACATGGGACGTTCTACTAATTAGAAAAGGAATTCCGGATGCCGGCAGGTAGTGCTCAGTTCACAGGGTCCTGTTCCGGTTACCACGGAGCACTAATGTTGCCTCTGGACCAGGGTCCTGTATATCCCACCCACATTGTCCACTTTTTGGTTGATCTTGAACAACTTCTTTAACTAAGCTCTTCTAATATACTGTAAAAGAGCTTGTAGTTTTCAATTGTTGTCAATTTCAGCTTTAAACTCTTGTAATTGTAAATGTAGATTTTGGTCCATAAGCCGATTGCTGTTTCAGCCATCAGTTCTTTAACCTGAGGTCTTATCCACGTCCATGGATCTTGCATGTTTTATCAGTAGAAACAGGTAATTAAGCTGCTGTCAGAATCCTCTAGATGTAGCTTATCTTACAGGGAACAAATGATTCTCAACTGTTCGATCCTTGTCTCCCAACAATGTCCATTGAGAAAGCAGAGTGCGCCTGCCACGTTGCATTGTAATACAACATTTATATCCAGCTTACTCCCACCACACATAATATCTTTCTCTATCTAATATGTATCGCCAGCTTTACTGTCTTCCTTCTTTGACAATATTTTCCTTACATTTTAAGGAAAATCGCTCCAGATCTTTCTTCTAACACCCAGTTGTACATTTTCCTTGCCTCGACCACTGCAGGGGAATTGGGGTATTACATGGAGACAAAAATAAATGATCTTCCATGTACTACAGAGAAGAATGGTTTTGTTTTTGTTTTCTATCTTGTTCTCGAAACGTGCGACTAATCGATATGTAATGTTCGATGGGCGAGCATCTGGGAGTAGACCCACTTGGCCGAAGCACTGACGATGACCTAGAGGCGCAACCCTAAGGGGCTACTGAGTCAACTGCGGAACATCAGAGTTACTCTTATGCTGGTAGGTATCTGCCAGGTGCAAATCTATGGGGTCTAGGTAGCACAACAGCTGACTCCAGGGGTTAAGCTTCACAGGCAGGAAAAGTGTCTGGGTGCAGCCATGAGGGCTGGACGCCAATGCAGTGTGTGTGGCAGCCAGACTGGTACAGATGGTGTGGCAGCAGGACTGATATAGAAGGTGCGGCAGCAGAACTGAAGCAGATGCTGTGGCAGCAGGACTGGTACAGATGGTGCGGCACCTGGAAGATCCATACGGGTTCTTGCAGATCAGTGGAACTAGGAACAGACACTAATAAGGCAAGGAACGTACACAGAATAAATTAAATACGAACCTGACAACAAACAGCATGTCTATAAAGCATAGACCACATTGCTCAGGCACCTTCCAAATGGGGAAGGTGCTTTAAATATTCTGTGCTTCTCAGCCCTAGGCTGAGAAGCCTTTTAGGGAGCACATTCCTTACACACATGGCCTACGTTTGCTCCCAGGAGGACCTGGAAGCAGGAAACTACAGACAGAAGTTGGGCAGATGGCACAGAACCACCAGAGATGTGAGTAAGCAGAGTAAACAGAGGACATTGGTCTCCCTGCTGAGGAGGTGTCTATAGTGCGACCGGTGTAACAGGATACTTGTTCCTTTTTCTCAATATGCTAAGGAGAACACTGTAGTATCACTTAATTACCCTGCAATGTGCAGAACAGATGTTATACAGTAAATATCTCTTCTGTAATGCACATTGTAATGTCATATATCTATGCATTAAACCATTGACGTTCTGCAGTTGTCTTTTTTACCTTTTCCAAACAATAAGCTATAGCAGTCATATATAAAATGCTAATTCAAAGTTAAAAAGTAAGCACAAAGAATTAAACATTGAGCCAAAAAAAAATTCATGCAAGCCAGGAGATCAATAATTGATTGGATTTCAGCTCTCATACAGAACACTGCAATGAATTAAATTGATGTTGTAGGTCAACCGCATCAATTTGCGCTAGCAAACACTGTGGATAAGAAATTACAGCAACTACATCGAAGAGGACACATTTCCTTTATATATAGCGCTGCCGGTGTGCACAGCCATTCACAAGGAAGAACAATGCAGGTACAATGAATCTCTACGTCTCCAGGCATCTTATTTTCAGATTCCCTGAATCTCGGGAAGTTGGAGGTAACTACGCAGAAATAATTAGGACATAGATACACGGTGGCTGACAGAGGATACAATGAAAATAGAGAGAAGCTTCAGATTGGGAAGAGAGATTATTTCTGTAATGTGGTTTTAAATTGACATAGTAACTTTGCTGATACTGATAAAGGGACCTTGGACCTCGAAGACTTCACCAGGATATATTGCCGCCACGATCTTAAGTCATTCTACTACTTAAATCATCCCTCAAATATTATTTAACCTCTAAGGCTATGAGCACATGAAGTCTTTTCACTGAGCTTTTGGAGTAGAAATGAACCAACCGGAGTTTTGAGATTTGGAGAAGAATTTGGAGAGCTTCGACTCAGTTTCTATACCAAACGTTCCTCAAAAATGACTACACGTAGGACAAGCTTCTGTGTGCACAAAGGATTTTGGGGAGTTTGTCAAGCAGGTCTGTTGCAAAATCCTCCAAAACCTTTGTCAAAAATGTTGAAAAACTCTTCCTATTCAATTTATTCTTCCCTTCTTTGTCAGCTCTTAGGGGTACTTCACACACAACGATATCACTAGCGATATCTCTGCAGCGTCACAGGTTTTGTGACGTAACAGCGACCTCGCCATGTGTGACACGTAGCAGCGATCAGGCCCCCGCTGTGACAGTTATAAATCATTCCGGACTATTTTTTGGTCATTGCGCTCCCGCTGGGCAGCATGCATCGCTGTGTTTGACCGGGACAACGACCAACGATCTCAATACTACGCCCAAGAGTGACAGGGTCCCAACGACTGCTGTATCATTCCTGCGTCGCTGGAGAGATCTGTCTGTTTGACATCTCACCAGCGATTACGTAGTGACGCAAAAACAATCCTGGCCAGGTCAAATCGTGGTCGTGATCGCTGGAACGTTGCAGCGTGTAAAAGGAGCCTTAGGTCCTAAGAAAGAACAAAAGACCAAAATGCAATAAAAAGCATCGGGACCAGAATGTCTAAATCAATTAGCCGTAAGCCTGTGTGTTAGTTACATCACACAAAATGCATTTATTTATACACATAACACTATAACAACAATTAAAATTAGCGACAACAATCTCTGGTGAGGAAGTGTGGATACACGTCTGGTTTTCCCAAATAAACACCACATAACGACAATATGCTTGCACAGAAGGAGCTAGTGCATACTGAGATTGACATAATAATGTCATAAGAATAGTACATTAGCTGTGCACATCCATGTAGATAAGGCACCTTTCACATCAGCGATTTTTGAAATTCGTGGCAGATCTGACAGGTTTGCCGCATCTGTCGCGATCTGCCATGCAACGGCTCACTTGCGGCAAGCTCCATTCATTTATTATGGGACTTTCGGTCAGGTACGGCAAGTGCGGTTTTGCTCACTTGCGGCAGCATAAAGAAAAATGCTACTAGCTGTGTTTTTTTCCTTCGACTCAAGTGCCGGATTAGCCGGATCCGGCAAAACCACACATGCCGCATGTATATATATATATATATACATACATGGACTCTATACTTGGAGTGTTTACCTAGACTTGATTCTTAATTTCCAATAGGTAAGAATCAGATTATTTAGTATATAATAATGTCTATGCTATGACTAAGATGAAGCTCCTGATTGAAACGCGTAGGGTGTACCAGGGGCGGAACTACCGTGGTGCAGCTGGTGCAGCTGCACAAGGGCCCCGACCGGATAGGGGGCCCCTTCAAGCCTGGAGGGGCCCCCAGCCGACCCCCGAAAGCCGCCGTCAAAGGAGAGGAGGGTCAGGCAAGGGAAGCAGAGAGCTTCCTGCTTCCCCTGCCTGATCCCGCCCCTCCTCTCCTCTGCCCCTCTGGCTCCTACAAGCATCCGGCGCGACTCACCAGGTAGGAGAGCACCGCAGCACCCCCCCTCCGGCCGCGTTGACGGCCAGTAGCGACCCCCCCCGGTCCGCTCCTGCACCAGGGCCCCCGGGGGTGATGGTCCGCCCCTCGGGTGTACTATTTGATATTCTGTTCTTTTTTTGGATCTGAACTAATAAAGATTGAGATCATATTTTTTTTCAAGTGCTAGAATACATTATCTATACTGGATATATGATTTCTTTGTATAGCATCATCAAGTTTGTCTCTCTTGTGGCTACTTGTAACTTTACCAAAAGTGGCAACCAACAAAAACTTGTTCAATTTCTACAGCCAAACAACCAAAGACAAGGAAGCAAGTAGCAATATCTTATTCATAGACTTATTCTGTAGCCTGAGGGCTTCTTTTATATGATGACAATGGGAGCTTTTCTCTTTTAAACCTATGAGACACCATGTAGCGGTATGTGATGTGCCTACCCAACAGTAGCAAAAATTGGTTGGGAAAATTGTATGCCACCATACAGAGTGCAAAAATAGATATTTGGAATACATTCAAGAGAAAATAAAATGTTATATGTACTTCATTTTTGGCAGAGATTCATCCAGTTTAAGAAATATCGTAAAATGATAGCCGCAAACTGAGATAATTGAAAATGCAAAGGTAATTCTGCAACTTTTGAAGCAGTCAATCTCTTTGTTTCATTGCAAAGGCTTCTTCTTAAAATATTTTCTTTGAGTTCTCTTTAATCACCCCCTAAAAGTGTGGTTAGACGTCAGGTTTCTGTTTAATATAAAGTTACGGTAGGTAGTCCCATCTACAACACTGGGGTCTGTACTGTGTTGGTGCAACTCTTCCCCAAATAACTCAAGAACATAGATATCTAAAAAAAAGTTTCTTTATTGATTACAGCATACAAAACAATCAAATTGCAATGTTTCGGTCACAAAAGGCTTTTTTCAAAACTTGTACAAAGAAAGGAACAATTAGTTTCTTTTATGATGCTAATGTAAGATGGTGGACATATTGTCACGTTCCCCCTTGAAGACATTAATAGTGTTGTTGTAATATATAATGTGTAATGTGATAAGGGTTGTTTAAGTGAAATACCGGGCTACCGAGCGCTGAGGGGGTAGAGGCCACAAGCAAATGCCGAGGCAGAGGGGTGATTGACAAGACAGGGGCGGCACAGAGACAGGAAACCCCGCCTCCCGGTCATCCGTCTTTCAGTGTATATAGGGCAGCTAAATACTATATACACCTTCTCTGAATGCAGCCTTAGTACTGCAGAAGGTGGATAGGTTAGCTTTTGATGTCCGGGGGGGGTGACAGGTTCGCTTTGAAGCCCAGTGAGATCCAATCAAACCCTGCACGCGGCTCGCACGCGGCTGAGCACCAACTGTACCCAACCACAGTGATGTTCGCTCCAGTGCTTTGGATATGTAATGCATCCGAACTCTTAACCCCAAACAGGTTTGCGCAACTCCGAGAAGTTCGGCAACCCAAACCAAACTGGACCTTAAAAGGGTTCACTTACTCTATTCCCGATCTGCAGAGCATGTTGATGTTGTATCTGCAACAGGTAGAAAAAAAGACATTAAATCAGCAATATTTTTCCCTAGAGATGAGCATAATCATTTTGATAAAAAGATATGTACCATATATACTCGTGTATAAGCCGACCCGTGTATAAGCCGACCCCCCTACTTTTGCCCCCAAAACCTGGGAAAACCTATTGACTCGTGTATAAGCCGAGGGTGGACCCCAGCACAGGTATACAGCCCCCAGCAGTGTGATATACAGCAGCCTCCCCAGTGGTATATACAGGCCCCAGCAGTGTTACAGCAGCAGCCCCAGTGGTATATACAGCAGCAGCCCCAGTGATGTATATAGCAGCAGCCCCAGTGGTATATACAGCAGCAGCCCCAGTACAGGCATATACAGCAGCCCCAGCAGTGTATATACAGCAGCCCCAGTGTAAGCAGGCCCCAGTGGTATATACAGCAGCCCCAGTAGTGTTACAGCAGCAGCCCCAGTGGTATATACAGCAGCCCAGTAGTGTTACAGCAGCAGCCCCAGTGGTATATACAGCAGCCCCAGCAGTGTTACAGCAGCAGCCCAGGGTATATACAGCAGCCCCAGAGTTTACAGCAGCAGCCCCAGTGGTATATACAGCAGCAGCCCCAGTGGTATATACAGCAGCAGCCCCAGTGGTATATACAGCAGCCCCAGTGTGTATAACAGCAGCAGCCCCAGTGGTGTATACACGCAGGTCACAGCAGCCCCAGTGGTATATACAGCAGCAGCCCCAGTGGTATATACAGCAGCAGCCCCAGTGGTATATACAGCAGCAGCCCCAGGGTATATACAGCAGCAGCCCCAGAGGTATATACAGCAGCAGCCCCGAGGTTATACAGCAGCAGCCCCAGAGGTATATACAGCAGCAGCCCCAGAGGTATATACAGCAGCCCCCAGAGGTATATACAGCAGCAGCCCCAGAGTATGCAGCGCCCTCCCCCATAGTATCCAGAGCCCCCCCTTGCTGCCGCAAATCCTGTAAAGTAAGATCATTATACTTATTCCTGTCGCCGCCGCTGCTGCTCTGCATGGCGCTCCTCCGGGTCTTCATGCCTCTTCCGGCTTCCTCCTCTGGCGCGCAGACAATGACGTCATTGCCTGCGCCCACCGGAGGAGGAAGCCGGAAGAAGCCGGATGAAGTCGGAGGAGCGCGATGGCGGAGGCGGGGACGGCCACAGGGATAAGTATAATGATCTTACTTTACAGGTTTGCGGCAGCAAGGGGGGCTCTTGATACTGATGGGAAGCACCTGTATACTGATGGGGTGGCGGGCGGCCTGTGCCGTATGACTCGTGTATAAGCCGAGGGGGGGGGACTTTTCAGCCCAATTTTTGGGCTGAAAAACTCGGCTTATACGTGAGTATATACGGTATATACATATTTCTTCTCAGAGCACAGAGAGATAGGATTTCTTTACATTATGGTTCAAAACCAGGTTCAATCAATGGCATTATCGGAAATCTAGATAAAAGAATGAGACTATAAGTATACAGGAATAATACCATCCGTGAACCAAAATCCAAAAATATGCTAACAAAAAAAAGTTTACGCCCCATCAACTATGAAAAAGCATCACGTCCTACAAAACCCATAATAATAATATTTGCCATAGAAATTGAAAGCAGCTTAGGACACATTAGCATTTTAATTATAGTTAGAAACCAGCAGTTAGAAGAATTTTAACATCATCTTTACCAGGAGGCGGAAGACAAGTGTCCAACTACAACAAAGCAAGGCTACTTAATAAAAGGAAAACTTTTTCAGTGCAGATTATATACAAAATAGTATTAAATAATTAACCCTGCTCAAAAATACCATGTAACATACAGTCATGGCCAAAAGTGTTGAAATTGTTCCAGAAAATGGAGTATTACTCCCAGAAAATGATTGCAATTACGTGTTATTTCATGTACATGTTTATTTCTGTTTGCAAAAGAATTGAACATACTTTCACAAAAAAACTCTCAAAAATGGGCTGGACATAATTGTTGACACCTTTCCAAAATTGTGGGTAAACAACTTTGTTTCAAGCATGCGATGCTTGTTGACAGTCACCTGTGGCAAGTAATAGGTATGGGCAATATAAAAATCCCAGCAAAAACCAGATAAAAAGGGAGAAGTTGACTCAGTCTTTAGATTGTGGGTCTGTGTGTGCCACACTAAGCACAGAAAACAGAAAGTGAAGGAGAGAACTGTCTGAGGACTTGAGAACCAAAATTGTTGAAAGATATCAACAACCTCAAAGTTACTGTCATGTATTGACTGCTCTGCAGTCCATGTGAAATGCTCTTCTGTAGTTTAAATGGTAGTAAATTTCCATTGGCACATTCAGAGTTAATGTCAGAAGTTGCTGTAGTATTGCTTCTATGTCTGAGGCGGCTCCCCAGCTGTTAAATAATTCAATTTCCTACCAGCTGGTGTTATCAAAAGAGTTCACTCTATGCTAAGACCGTGATCTAGTAGATGTCAAATGCTGCTCTGCTGGGGCTCTCTTACTTGTTGCTGCTGGAAGTTGCTTTGCCTTTTCTGATCCCCTGGTTGAGGTGAGTGGGTGTTAACTAAGGACTGGATAGGAGCGAAGGGCGAGGTTAGCAGCCCAGACATCTCCACCTTTAGGGATAACTCTGGGACCAAGTGTCAGCTAGGTATCCCCAGTCTAGAGGGTCAGACTAGCTTCCCTGATTCCCTCAGCCCAACTCTGCCTTCCTGTTACTACCCACTCATAGGCTACTTGCACCCTGTGACAGTTACAAGTCCATCTCTAGAGATCTTGATGTTCCTTTGTCCACAATGTGAAACATAATCAAGGAGGTTGCAACCCATTCCACTATAGCTAATCTCCCTGGATGTGGAAAGCAGAAAATAAATTATGAAAGCTTGCAATGCACAATAGTCCAGATTGTGGATAAGCTGCCCCAATCATACACAGACAGACACACAGAGACAGAGACACATACATACTTTATTACCCTCCTCAGTGATCCCATGGGCACGTTGCTGACATGACCTGACTCAGGCTGAGAGTTACATGACTAGGTACTGTAAGTACTCACAGGTCCTGCTGGTGCCTGGATGGAAGACATTGCCAGGGCTGCCATGTGCTCTCTAGGGATGGTGAGTATTGCAGCATTTTTGTTCAAGAAAGTGCAGTAAAAAAGCATCACAAAATGCTTTTTTGGAGGTTAAAATGGAGTCAATGGAGAAAACGCAGCTAAAAAATGGAGAACATACAGAAAGACACACAGACAGATATAAATCCAAAAAGGACGGTGTTGTTTGATCCACGCACACTGCATACAATGAAACCAACTTCCAGAGGATGAAAGAAAATGGTCCCTTTATTCTCAACACATTTTTGAGTGAATCCCTGCTCCTTCCTCAGGAAAGCAACCACGCTCCTCATGAAGGAGTGGGGATTTGCTCGGAAACGCGTTGAGAATAAAGGGACCATTTTCTTTCATCCACTGGAAGTTCGTTTCATTGTATGCAGTGTGCGTGGATCAAACAATACCGTCCTTTTTGGATTTATTTTTACAGCCACAGCGATTACGTGGAGTGTGGGTCCAGCAGCAACTGCTATACACCGGTTGTGGGTCTCACAACCTGACAAGGTGAGCAGCAACATGTGCATAGTTATTGTAAAAAGAATAAGACGCTATTGTGCTTCTCTTTCCTCTTTTTCTGCTTAACACAGACAGAGACCCACACACTTTATTACCCTACCCACATCCCACAACATGCGTTCCTTCCGGGCACTGGCAAGACCTGAGTGTACGGTACTGACAGGAATTGGCCATGTGACTCAGGCTGAGAGTCAAATGACCAAGGTCCTGTAAGTACTCGTACTACTCGCAGGTCCTACTGGACCAGAAAAACACATTGCTGGGGCTCGCCATGGGATTGACCGGGAGAGCAAAGCCCAGTTCATATTTGTGTGCCCCTGCGTTTGCCTGCACTGCGCTGGTGCAAGTGCAAGTGCAGGTGCATTCACAGCCCAGTGCAGGCAAGCACATAGATGCAGAGCCTTGCGCTCGCTTGCGCTCAATTCACTATTACCTGCTATGGGCGAGAGCAGTCAACCGCAGGAGCGCGAAACCTGGAAGCGAAAGTGTGACAGCTCCTTTGTCACAGCGCATGCGCTAGTCCAGATGCCCCGAAAACACATAATGTGACGATTCCGGGTGTATCTGGACAAGCGCATGTGCTGTAACACCGGCCCTGTCACACTTGCACTTCCAGGTTTCGGGCTCCTGCAGTCGGCTGCACTCGCCCCTAGGAGGTGATGTCGGCACGAATGCAAGCGAGCAAGAGCTCTGCATCTATGTGCCGATGCGCTTGCCTGCAATGGGCTGTGAATGCACCTGCGCTTGCACTTGCGCCAGTGCAGGGCAGGCAAACGCAGGGGCACATAGATGTGAAATGGCCCTAAGTAGACCATTTCTGCTCTGGAAAGTGCAGCAAAAAACATTACAAATGGACTGTGGGTATACCAATCCATTTGTGATGCTTTTCTGGGGGTTAGAATTGAGTCAATGGGGAAAATGCAGCTCAAAAATGGGGAACACACAAAGATAGATAGACACACAGACAGATAGCACACAGGCAGACACACAGACAGAGACACACACACTTTAATACCCTCCCCAGTGATCCCATTGTGTGAATTCGTTCTGGTCACCGGCAAGACCTATGGGTACAGTACTAACAGGACCTGGCCATGTGACTCAGCCTGAAGGTCACATGACCAAGGTCCTGTCAGTACACGTACTACTCGCAAGTCCTGCCAGTGCCCGGAAGGAAGATGGGCTTGCCATGGGATTGCCGGGGAGGGTGAGTAAGTGGAGCATTTTTTGCTCTGAAATGCTCAGTAAAAAAACCATCACAAACAGATTGTGTGAATACCAGTCTATTTGGGGGAACAGCTATTCTCCTTGTGGGCAGTATTCTGCCAGCCGTCAGTGAGGAGACCTAAAGCCGCAATGCTCCTTTGGGAAATTGCATTTGCAAATTGTCACTTCAGTGAGGAAGTAGACAAACTCTATTACCCTGTTTCCCTGAAAATAAGTCACCCCCGAATATAAGTCAGGGCAGGGCTGGCGCAGAATTTTCCAATATAAGTCATACCCCGATTATAAGACAGGGTGACTTATTTTCGGGGAATATAAGACAGGGTACCGCTAAAGTGCCATTTTTGCCCATTGCATGTTTTACCTGTGTCCCCGCTGTCCCACTGGCCCCGCTGTCCTCCGTGGGCTCCCCTCTGCCCTCAGGTGCAGTCGCAGGTCCGCTGTCCCCCGTGGGCTCCCCTCTGCCCTCAGGTGCCGCAGATAACCCCGAGGGCATAGGGTTAATCTTGTGCGCCTGTCGCCCCGGCCTGATGTCACCGCTGCCGGCAGGAGCTTCTGATTGGCCAGCGGCTCCCCAGCATCTCGAGCGCTGATTGGCTCAGCAGCTCGAGTGCTGATTGGCCAGAAGCTCCTGCATGAAGAAGCATCTGGACAACGCCCTGCACCGCGGAGGAATCCATAGCCCGAGGCCGCCATTACCCTAAAAAGTAAGGATGTTTCCTTGCCGACTTGCCCATTAAAACCGCAATTCCGCCGCACAGCCGACTTGCGGCACACTTGCGGCAGGTCCCCATACAATGTACAGTACTGTATGGGACACTTGCGGCATGGTGCGGTTACCGCACCTTTGCCGCACCTTGCCGCAAGTGTCCCATACAGTACCGTACATTGTATGGGGACCTGCCGCAAGTGTGCCGCAAGTCGGCTGTGCTGCGGAATTGCGGTTTTAACGGTACTGTGCTGGGGGCTGCAGTGGCATACTGTATGGGGCTGGGACTTTTCATTTTTGTCATTTTTTTTATATAAGTCATACCCCGAGTATAAGACAGGGTGGGACTTTTGGGGGTAAAATTAATATAAGACACTGTCTTATATTCGGGGAAACACGGTAGGAGGCATTGGAGTTTACTTCCTCACTGAAGTGACAATTAGCATCTACCAGTCTGTTTGTGATGCTTTTCAGGGGGGTTAGAATGGAGTCAATGGGAAAATGTAGCTCAAAAATGGCCATGTTAATTGACCTGCTCATTTTTTACTGTCCGATTTCTGCAGCATAAACAGAACGTATATGTGGGCACAGCGTGTTTAAAATCTCATAGACTTGAATGTAAATGCTGTGAGTGATCCGGGTCACCAAAGACGCAGCAGGAACGTCCAGTGGGCACAAAGAAATAGGCAGGAAATTTTGATATGTGCCCACAACCGCTGTTGGTTCTGGGGGCACGGAGGACCTGACGGGTTCCCATTAAATTGCATGCACTAGCTACTTTATAACCGTCTACCAATATTTAACCATCTGAAGCTAAAGATTGGTAGTCAAAACCCTAGCGTAACTGATCTGGGTGTTACAAGCCGCCATAGAAAATATAGAATTCGGAGAAGAACACTCTTGTTTTGATTGTGGAAATGGAATATCTGGTACTTTCAGTGTCATTCTCCGGTTACATGTACATTTGTATATGAGCAGCCAATATATTGTAATTTCATTTGATTTTGTTAATGCACTCTTTAAGTACCATTCTCATTGAAGAAAGAGATTAGGAGAAAGCTTTATTACAATGGACAAGAAATTCTGAGACACATTATTAAATCTGCAATATAATAATCAGGGATGTGAATAGAATGAAGAGCGAATACTTTGCCGGTAATAGGAACATTCTCTGAAGTACCAATGTCCTGCTGGAAAGTGATTACCCTGCAGACATAGTTGGCCCGCAAACCTGAAAATAGCAGATTTTAATTTGTTAGGTACACACATCTAATAAATTAAGAAGACCTTTTTGCTTTTTGCTTTTATTTTCTTTCTTATCAATAAGAGCCACCATTGTTATTTCCATTGGGTTTGATTTTTGCCAGATGAGCTCTATTTTCTAGCTATCTTTTCTATTACTGTTTACATTAAAAAAAAATCATGGGGCGGAATTAAAATACTACACAATTCCAATATGTTTATTTGGGCTTCATTGTTAAAAATTAAGATGCCGCAGGGATGAACAAAGAGTTAAATGTTATCAATAGATGTGGGCAACATGTCTCTAGGGGCGCCCCCCCTCCCTAGACATATGCTGTCCGCTATGTGAGGGGTTAATCTTGTCATTTATAGTATTGTCAGCATTTACTATTTTATGAATGAACCCGGCGGCTCCTCACTGTGTAGCAGATACAGTACGTAATGTACGTACTGTATGAGCCACCATTAATGATGTTAATGCTTTCAGGACCATGGATAGCGGCTCATACAGTACGTACATTACGTACTGTATCTGCTACACAGTGAGGAGCCGCGGGGTTCATTCATTAAATAGTAAATGCTGACAATAGCCGGCAATACTATAAATGACAAGATTAACCCCTCACATGCCAACTTGAGTTGCAAGCATGTCTCTTGGAGGGGTGGGCACCACTAGAGACATGTTGCTCACATCTATTATTAAGATTAACCCTTTGTTCATCCCATGACTTTGACTAGGGATCATGATAGGCCGCCCTAAAAAGATGTGTTTTTAGGGATCGCCTGAAACTATGTCAATTGTGGAAATACCTAATTTCTTGGGGTAGAGCATTCCAGAGAATTGGTGCAGCTCGGGAGAAAAGTTGTAGGGGGGAGTGGGAGGTTTGGATTAATGCAGAAGTGAATCTAAAGTCCCTTCCAGAGCAAAGAGAACGGGTTGGGTGATATACAGAGATGAGGGAGGAGATGTAGGGGGCACTGCACTGTGAAGAGTTTTGTGGGTGACAACAAGCAGTTTGAATTGGATCCTATAGTGTATAGGCAGCCAGTGCAATGACTGGCACAGAGCAGAAGCATCTGAGTAAAGGTTAGCCAGATAGGTGATCCTGGCTGCTGCATTAAGTATGGAATAGAGAGGGGAGAATCTAGTTTCGGGGAGGCCAATTAAAAGAGAATTACAATAGTCAAGGCAGGAGTGAATCAGGGCCACAGTGACGGTTTTGTGGTTTCCAAGGTTAGAAAGGGGCGAATTCTAGAGAGCGGGCGGGAGATTGTATATATGGGATGAAGGAAAGATAACACCCAGACAGCGAGCCTGCTTCCTAGGCGTTATCGTGGTGCCACACACTGAGAAAGAGATGTCAGATTTAGGGAGGTTAGTGGAGGGCAGGAGCAGAAAAAGTTTAGTTTTGGACAGGTTGAGTTTCAGATTGAGAGCGGACATGATATTGGAAACTGTGGTTAGACAGTCATGGGTGTTCTTTATTAGAGCGGGAGTAATGTCAAGGGATGAAGTGTATACTTGTGTGTCATCAGCATAAAGAAGGTACTGAAAGCCAAATCTGCTGACGGTCTGTCCAATCGGGGCCGTGTAGAGAGAGAAGAGAAGAGGGCCAAGGACTGAACCCTGAGGGACTCCAATAGTGAGAGGAAGAGGGGAAGAAGTGGAGCCAGCGAATGATACACTGAAAGAGCGGTCAGAAAGATAGGAAGAGAACCAGGAGACAGCCGTGTCCTTGATGCCGATGGAGTGCAGCATAGAGAGTAGGAGATCGTGGTCAACAGTCTCAAAGGCTGCAGAGAGATCAAGAATACTAAGCAGAGAGTGGTCACCAATATGTTTTGCTGTCAGAAGGTCATTGGTCACTTTGGTGAGAGCAGTTTCTGTAGAATGTAGGGGGCGGAAACCAGACTGTAATGGGTTTAGAAGAGAGTGAGTGGAGAGGTAACGGGTGAGGTTGGAGTAGACCAGGTGTTCCAGGAGTTAAGAAATTAAGGGGAGATTGGAGCCTGGTCTATATTTGTTTGTGCAGGATGGGTCGAGAGAAATTTTCTTTAATAATGGAGTAATGATAGAGTGTTTGAAGGAGGGGAGAAGACGCCAGAAGAGAGGGAGAGATTGCAGATTTTGGTTAGGTGAATCGTGACAACCAGAGAGAGAGAGAGAGACTGGAGTAGGTGTGAGGGGATGGTGTCAGGGGTGTATGTGGTGGGATGAGAGGAAGAGAGGAACCTGGAGACTTCTTCTTCTGTGACTGGGTCAAATGTGGAGAGTGAACCAGACAAAATGTGGGGAAAGATAGGGCTAATAGCGATTTGAGGTTGGGAGATGATTTCCTAATGGATGTTTTCTATTTTCTTAGTGAAGTAAGAAGTCAGATTATCAGCACAGAGGTCAGTGATAGGGGCCTGCACTTTAGGACTGAGGAAAGAATGAAAGGTGTCAAAGAGTTTCTTTGAGTTGTTGGATAGTGAGGAGATCAGGTTGGTGAAGTAGGTCTGTTTGGTGAGGTTGAGGGCAGAGTTGTAAGTCTTCAGCATAAACTTATGGTGAGTGAAGTTTTCTGGTGTGCAGGTTTTCCTCTATGGATGTTCAGCGCTCCTAGAACATCGCTGTAGGAATCGAATTTGTGATGTGAGCCAGGGCTGTTTCACTTTGTGTTTGGCGGTTCTGAGGGTGATGGGCGCTACTTGGTCCAGGGTGTTTCTGAGAGAGTCATTGTAGTGATTCTCCTCCAGATCGGGGCAGGAGAAGGTGGAGATTGGGTACAGTGATGAGTGAAGAGAGTCTGTGAGTGTTTGAAGGTTAATGGCCTGTAGATTTCTGAATGTGTGATAGGTAGGAGTGTGCTGTGGGGGGTGAGGATTTGTGAGTGTGAAGGAGAGAATGTTGTGATCAGAGAGAGGAAGAGGCGAGTTATATGAGGAGGACATTGAACAGAGCCGGACAAAGATCAGGTCAAGGGTGTTGGGTGTTACCATCCTTGTGTGTTTAAGAGGTTGAGGTCTGTGAGAGGCCAAGAGAGGTGGTTACAGATAGGATCTGGGATGCAGATGGGTAGATAGGGCTGTTTATGCGCATGTTGAAGTCTCCCAGAATAAGGGTTACTAATTCTGAGGACAAGAAGAGCAGCAGCCACGCCGAGAAATGGTCAAGGAACTGGGTGGGTTACCCGGGGGGTGGTATACTACTGCTACTCTGAGGGGGAGGGAGTGGAAGAGCCTAATTGTGTGGACCTCAAAAGAAGGTAATGAGAGTGATGGAGCTGGGAGGATGACCTAGAAAGTACATGGTGGGGACAGGAGTAAGCAAACTCCACCACCATGTCTTTTCCCAGGTCTCGGAAATGGGAGAAATGTAAGACGCCGTGAGAAATAGAACCTGGGGAAACCATGTCTGAGTCCTGGATACAGGTTTCAGTGAGGGCCAGCAGATTAAGAGAGTTAGTGAGAAAGTAGTTGTGGATAAAGGGAAGCTTGTTGCATACAGACCGTGGATTTCAGAGAGGTCAGTTAAAAGACGGAGATGAAGGTGTGCAAGTAATGTTGTTGTGCAAGTAAAGCCACGTCCATCTGAGCATCCCATGATCTTGCGGAAAAATGTTTGAGTTCCTCATTGACTTCCATTATACTCTGTAGTCAAGTTGTGCCTATCCAAGCATCCAACGGTCTTCAGGAAAAATGCTCAGCAGCTGGGTGGCCAGTCTGGATCACAGTAGGTACACCCATTGCTGTAGACTAGAAATTAAACATAGAAAATAAAGAATGTTCGTGATAGCAGCTGAAGGTTTCCAGCCACTGGTTGGCTGGCACTGCATGTAGAGTTCTGAAGGGCTAGATGTTTTTGCATTGAGATGGAATAACCCCTTCAGCATGTAGCAGGCCCTTGAAAGATGAGTTGAGATGATGGTGGTTGTAGTTGCAGAGAAGCTGTGTGTAAGTGCAGAAGAAAGGAATCACAGCAGACAGTCCTTTGAGTTCTTTAACTTTAGTATAGTTGCTGTGGTACAGCCAGGACCTGTGCCGAACCAGGAATATGGCTTGGCCAGTCTTGACAGAGTTGAAGTCTACTCTGCTGAGATAAGGTGTGATGGCCTTCCTGCTGATTTTTGTCCCCAAGGTCACTAGCTCCTTTATGGGTCCTCTAGATCCCTCTGACATGTGGATGCTTGTCGGCCAAGCATGTGACGCAGATCCTACGAGTGACTGCCTCAGTCCTCTTGCCCTCTTTGGCATTGTGCCCCAGATGGGTCAACAATAGTGGCTACTCGACATGAAATCCAGTAACCTCCAGGTTCTGTGGCCAGGTCCTGGAAACCTGACCAATTAAGGCCTGGTTCCCTTCCTACAGCCTGTTCCTCAACTCAGCCATTTAGGGCTTTTAGCAGATGCATCCTGCCAGCTCCTTGGCCTGACACTGACTAAAACAACTCCTACCTCCTACTCCTACCTCTCCTTATCCTATCTATTCCTTCCAACAATAAGTAGGGTCTGCCCTGAGGTGGGTCTCTTCCTCCCTAAACTCTGATAGGAATTTGGAAAGTATTAGATGTATGGGGATTTACCAGCAGAGTGATCTTCACCTCCCTCTAGACGTGACATTACACAGAGTGTTATATACAATATTACTTGTGGCAACCAGACAGCAGGTGCGCCACATAAGCCATAATTATCAACACTAACAGATATAAACACTTGACATAGATCACTCTGTTTGTAATGACTCTAGATCATATATGCATTTCACTTTTTGATTTGAATTACTGAAATAAATGATCTTTTTGATGATGGTCTAATTTATTAAGATTCACCTGTACATACAACCTAAAAACTTGATTGCAACAGTTTTCTGATGACACGTATTGTTCTCTTTACGGCAATTAGAACAAAGACCATCATAAACTCTCCAAGTGCATTTCTGCTCCTGTTGAACGAGAAGTTTAACTGATTTCACTTAATGAAAGTGGAGTCGAAAAAAGGCACAGGGAATAAATTGATAGCAGTTCAATTTGGGATCTATTATTAGGGAAGAAAGGAAAATAATTTAAAATGGTTAAGGGAGACAGGCTCTTTAGGTTACAGCTCCAGACTGGAATGGAGAAAGTATTATTTGAGTAAATTTAAATGGAGGAGACCCCGGCATGAAAAGAGCGGGTTGGCGAACTGTGAAATTACTTGAATGTGTCTGTTTGGTAACAGATTCCTTTGACATTGTCTGGGGAAGCCAGTTAGTAGTTGGGAAGAAGAACATGAGGTCAAACCGATGCGCGTAATTAATGAAAGAGGGAATAAGAAGTAAATGACGTGGACCTTAATACGCTCATATTGAAGTTTCAGAGGTCTGTGTTTATCCCGCGCTTTATCGAAGTAGACAATGAATTGAAAAACAGAACCAAAGCTGAAAGCAATCTCGAATGTTATGTTCCGATTCTCTGAGGACATAGAGGAATAGAAAATGTGGATTTGATCAAAAATTGATAAAAGAATCTAAAGTATAATCTGAAAGGAACTGTGAGAATACTGGTAAATGAAATATGTATAGACCCTACTCTATCTTTAGCGGTAAAAAAGGTCATCTTCATGCATGATATGGATATATACATACTGTAGATATTCATTCTTAATGCATAAGCCAAGGCCAGGCAGATGTGGTATGGGAAAGATATTTGCATGCCTTCTTTTAAAGTCAAGCAGACATATCATTAGTGCAACCTAGGGCCCAAAGGTCAAGAGGGCCCAATTTTACCTCCAAAGCAGGTGGAATTGTGCTTTTTGATGAATTATTGGGCTGCAAAGGGTCCATATATAATGATGGGTGACAGAAGCGGACCGTCACCCCTGCGGGCCCTGGTACAGGAGCGGGGGGGGAGGGAGGGTGGGGGGTGCTACTGGCCATCGGTGCGGCCCCGGGGGGGATGGGTGCTCTCCTACCTGGTGACCCGCGCCGGATGTTTGTAGCTGTCCTAGGAGCCAGAGGGGCAGAAGAGAGGAGGGGCGGGATCAGCCAAGGGAAGCAGAAAGCTCTCTGCTTCCCTTGTCTGACCCTCCTCTCCTCTGATGGCGGCTTGCGGGGGTCGGCTGGGGGCCCCCATCCAGGCTTGAAGGGGCCCCCTAGCCGGTCGGGGCCCTGGTGCAGCTGCACCAGCTGCACCACGGTAGTTCCGGCCCTGATGGGTGAACTGGTCAATGTATGTTGTGTTCGAGACCGGACTTGGACTGTTAAAGCAAGCAAACAGCTAATAAACATAATATAGTTACCAGGTCCGCGTTCTCCCTTCCTACTGTGATGCGGAGCTGCGTCATATCCAGGCTGCTCATTATCTTCTGGGCGTATGTGATTGGCTGTTGGAGCCAATAAAGAGAATATTCCCCAAAGATAATGAGCAGCCCGGAAGTGACGCAGCTCCGCAGAACAGCTGGAAAGAAGAATGTAGACCTGGTAAGTATATTATGTTTACTTGCTTTAACAGCCCAACCCCGGTCCCGAACACTACATTCCCTGACCAGTTCGCCCATCACTATCCATATATTGTTCTTGCAGAGAGGATCTTCTTGCAAAGGATAAAACAATGAAGAACATCAAACCAGTTCACCAAGTACAAGAATTAATTCTGGGTACGGTGCACGGACTTCCAGGCCGGTACCTGGATATTCAGCAAATGAGCAAAATCCAAATGGACAAAAATATCCAACATCCATCAATGTATGTAAATAAAACATACCCTATGTTCCAAAACATTAAAGACATAAGTAAAATCAAACAGTCGCAGATTAGAGAAGTCTACATGTTTCAGAAGATGTGTCCTTAAAGGGAACCTGTCATGATTTTTTTGTTTTTAAACTGCCCAAATGTCATTTACAGTAGATCATGCATTGTGCATCACTAACCTGGCTTAAAAATCTATTTTTTATCATAAAAAAGTACTTTATATGCTTATATGTTTGCATTAGGTATCTGCCCAAACAGTCATGGGGTGGATACTTCAACGGGTATCAGTCACACCATTCTACACTCAGTAATGCAGTTCTTAAAAAGTAGTCACCCCTCTGCATTGTAATATATTAAGATCACTGAAGGGCCTGAAGAAATTCACTTATGCTATAGGAGGACATGTGGTGATGTCACAACCATGTGACCATAATGGGTGGAGCTAAGAGGGTCTGAAGTGAATGAGATGTAGGATAAGCTCTGCCCAATATGTTCAAATAATCATGACATCACCACAGGTCCTTCTACAGCATAAGTGATTATCTGCAGGTCCTTGACTGATGTTTATATATTACAATGTCGGGGGATACTGACTACATTTACAAACTGCATGACTGATTGTGCATTTATGTGACTGATTGCCAGCTGATGGCTGTTTGTGTAGGTACCTAGTGCAAACACCGAAGCATCCAAACTGCATTTTTAAGATAAATATATGGTGTTACGCTTCCGGAAGAAGGCGCCCTAGAGCGGACCCACTGGGCCGTGGTACCGAACTCCCCTGGTTGAGCTGGTCCTAGTTGATCCAACCCCTATACAGGGATTGTCAGAGCCAAGCCCAGGCGGTCTAAATACCACAGCTGCCGCTACCAGAGGGCGGCTCGTTAACCTAACAGAAGTTAACCTAACAGAGGTATGGCTGAGGAGGACCAGAGGTACCAGAACCCGAGGTACGGGCAGGACAGAGGACTGGAAGAATTACCCAAGAGTGAGAGAGCTCAAGGAGGGCCTGACTAACAGCCAGCTATGCACAAGGCAACTAATATAATAATCAAGCACCTCCCAGCAGTGGAGGCTGCCTGATATACTGAAGGATGGACAGCTATTGACTAAGGGAAGCGTCAGGCAGAGACATGCCGGTTCCCAGACTCACAGGGGAGGAGCGGGGCCACGCCCAATGCACCGCTCATTACACCGTCTATTGTAGTGTGCTAGTGTGCGAACCCTGGTGACTGGCAGATAGGAAGGGGACCCGGTGACGACTCCGAGACACCGCACACCTGGATGCCCAACTGGCGGAGCATGAGAGAATGCAGCGTCAGGGAAGGTGAGCGGGGGAGCAGTGCAAGAGGACCTAACACATGGGTTTTTTTTAACCCAGGACACTGTGCATAATCTTAATAACATTGGGGTTGGTTTAAAAACAAAAGCGGCATGACAGGTTCTCTTTAGGGACACATGAACTGAAGCACATCAATTTGTCTGCTCTATGCCTGTTTGATTTCACCAGTTGTTAATATTTTGTGATAAAGGCATGTTTTAATTACAGCACATTGGTGGATGCTGGATATTTTTGTCCATTCTGTCTGCCAGTGGATTTAACAGTGGACATAATGAGTGTTGCAAGGCTCTGTACTAATTGTCAGATTTTAATGTATTTAGTATCTGTAGATTGCCAGTTCTTGTGTAAGTTATGAAAGTTTGACTATTTACTTTCCAAGTCACTGTCCCTGTAAATATAGTGATGACTCATGCTGCATTGTACCTTCACAATCCGCTCATTGATATGAAACTTGTGATCAATGATAAATGTTGCACAGTTGTGTTTTCTTCCTGCAGGAGACACCATGGTGGCGGCCATAGTCTGAGGACCTTGATTGTCTGTATATTTGTCACACTCTGTACAAATACATGGTAGTTTTACCTTGCATTACTTGACGTCTACATTGGCCGCAGGTTATATATAAGGACATCAAAGAAGGAAGAAGATCAGTGTGTGGTTAGAGCCACACGGAGCGCCAAAGAAGCCTCTAGAAGGAAGCCTTAGGCTAGGTTTACATGACCAAACCCAAAAGAAACACTTTAAATGAGCATGTACCTTCTAATAAAGTAAATAAGTAAATAATAGTAGTACATTTAATAACATAAAACACTTGGTTAACACTATTTGACCAAAGAGCATAAAAGCCATCCCATTGAATAATGTGTGCCAATTTGGACAGTCCTACTTTAGTATTAAAATATTACCTTGTGTCAGTGACATCAATGTCAATAAGGGCCAAGAAGCACAGTACTTTGACTACAGCCACCTTTCCATGGGAGGATATATAGATGAAGTGCCTAGCTCAGAAGGAGGGAGTACAACCCCATTTTTGAGCAGAGTACAAAAAAATACTGAAAAAAAACAAATAAAATGAGCCAGAGCATAAGTTGGCATATGTGCAACAGGAGCACGTTGAGTTAGGCTCTTCATCTATATAGCTTCCCATGGACAGGTGACTGTAGTCAGAGCGCTGTGCTTCTCAGTCCTTATGGTGGCTGTAGTTGGATCACTGTGCTTCTCAGTCCTTATGGTGGCTGTAGTTGGATGACTGTGCTTCTCAGCCCTTATGGTGGCTGTAGCTAGATCACTGTGCTTCTCAGTCCTTATGGTGGCTGTAGTTGGATGACTGTGCTTCTCAGCCCTTATGGTGGCTGTAGTTAGATCACTGTGCTTCTCATCCCTTATGGTGGCTGTAGTCAGAGCACTGTGCTTCTCAGTTATGTCACTGATGCAAGGTAAGGTTTTAATACTAGGGTAGGACCATCGCAATGGGCACACCTCTTTGATCATACAGTGTGAACCATACTAACAAAATTCTAGGATAGGTGTGAACCATATGCCCTATGTTATTTAAATCTACTACTATTATTTAATTAATTTCGTAAGGTGATTCCCTGTAGGGTATATATAAAAAACAAACATGCGGCGCCAATCTCAGCGCGTTACCAATGTAACTCTCTGGTGCCCTTTTAATGAAGTTTTATGCACTCACCTCTTGCCATAAAACTTCAAGCATATGGTTTTTCCAAAGCCTCCTCACGCTTTGGATATTTATACGGGTCTGCTGCTCGCCTTAAATTGATCCTGTGTTGTGTCCTGCCACGGATTACCACAGGCATAAAGGTTCAATAGGAAATGATCCAATTCTATGGTGGCCGCGCTCCCCGTGGTAATGATTTTAAGAACTTCTTGTCCACAAAAAATGTTATTACTCAAAACATGCGAGAATATAAAAAACGGATACAACACGTTTCGGCGGAGACAACCGCCTTCCTCAGGTATCTAAAACTTTTAGATACCTGAGGAAGGCGGTTGTCTCCGCAGAAACGCGTTGTATCCGTTTTTTATATTCTCGCATGTTTTGAGTAATAAAATTTTTTGTGGACAAGAAGTTCTTAAAATCATTACCACGGGGAGCGCGGCCACCATAGAATTGGATAATTTCCTATTAATTAATTTCGTGCCTGCTCAGCGACTTGCCTGGTCCCCTAGCCCTAGTACGGCAGCCTTCTTTTCACTGCTCCGGAGGTTGAGTCGCGGGACATAAAGACCCCGAACCCCGCCGGTGTTTGTGGTTGGAGTGTAGAGCGTCCTGGCCATTTCAGCAAAGCTGACACCCTGGATTCTGCCCTAGTCCCTCAGCATTCCCGCTAATTCGAGCACACCTAGGACTCCTTCTGTCTTTCACTACGGTCTGCAACCCGGGAATCGGGCAAGCATCATAGTGGCATGGGCTGCTGGGTCTGTGTCCTTTCAGTCCTGTTGTTGATATTCTCACCTCTCCTTCTGACTGAACATTACTCCTCCACTTTACTTGGCTGACTGGCTAAGGCTGGGGTCACACTTGGCATGCAGTAATTTTGATTATTTTTTACCTGATTTCATCTTTTAAAAATGCTGCTTTTTCATCATTTTAATGCTACCGTTAACGCATGGTACCTATATGTACCATGCGTTAATTGATGCGTTTCCCATAGGGTCCCATGTTAAAAAAAACATGCATTTTTGCTACAGCACCCAAAAACGCTGATAGAGTATGGAGGGCACTTCTGGTTATGGAGTCATCACTGCCACGGGGCTTCTCCCCGCCTCTGGCTGCTCTGTGCTGCCTCCTGCTGCTCTGTTCCTCCTCCTGTCTGTGTGCAGCCCCCTCCTCACCTGCTGCGGTGTGTAAGTGTCTGATCTCACGCAGGCGCACAGTAAGGACTTGTCAGGAGCATGAGCCAGCGGCTGACGTCACAGACTCGCTGTGCGCCTGCGTGAGATCAGACACACACCGATGCAGGCGAGGAGGGGGCTGCACACAGACAGGAGAAGGAACAGAGCAGCAGGAGGCGGCACAGAGATGCTGGAGGCAAGGAGAAGCCCCGTGGCAGCGCTGAATCCATATTCAGGAATGCCCTCCGTACTCACTATATATAAGCTTTCTAAAGTGTATTCATCAGAGTACAGGGGGGCTAAAAACATGGGGGGAAGCCCTTCACTGAATGCAGCAGGCATTCAGTGAAGACAGGGGTGACAGGTCCTCTTTAAGTATCTCCCATGACATATTGCAGTACCATGGCTCTGTGTTTAACACTGTTGCTTTGAAGTGCTGGGCTCCTGTGTTCAAATATCACTAAAACAACATCTGCAATGAGTTTGTATGTTTGTTGTCATCAGCAAGTGTTTTCATTGTCTCCTTTTCTCTGTCCTTTCATATCTCGGGTGTGGTTATTTATGTTTTTCTGATGTTTTCCTTCCCTGCTGGCTATATTCTCATGTAGATCCTGCTAAGAGGTTCCAGACATACTGCTCAGTATTTTACCTGTCCAATAGAGACCAGCATGGTATTTGCTTTTTTCTGTCTTTGCTTATCTTACTTACTCCTTTCTCCTGCTGCTAGTCAGGCTGTAGGAGGTCATTGTTAGTGAGAGTAGCTCTTTACTCTTTCCACTAGTGCACATTTTATATTTACACACCTTAAGTTCTTATTTATCTCTGTACACTTTCTCTATTCTGGGTTTTATTGTTCTACTATCTCCCTCTGAAGCAGGTACTAGGAACATCTTGACGGCCTTTCAAGCAGCCAGGTCAAATTTGTGGTTTCTAGTGTTGTGGGCAGCCAGGGGTATTCCAGCCTGTGCAGGCGCCACCAGGACATGTGCAGCTATAAATATTAGTCTGTACAGGGCCCAGTAAAGAAGAGGATATATTTACCAGTGTTGGAATACTGGAATACGTACGCCTATAACGGTGCCACTCTTTATCACATAATTCTGCCTATTACAGTGACCACAAAGGATATGCATTAGAGAAATTAGCAAGCATTATAATTTGAATTTGCAACCACCAAAAAATTTATTAGCGTTCACTCCAAAAGTCAAACAACCAACCTTGAACCTCTGCAGTGCAAACTTTCCTATTTTTGCGTGTAATCAATGTTAGTGTTCCACTCCTTTGTCAATGCACCTGCAAGAGTAGCATCTCCCAATGCCGTCCAAATCTGGTTATATAACCCATGTATATGACTGATATCAGACAGCTACTTATTGCACTTGCTTCATGGCTATGCGTATGCTTCACTTGAACGTCACTCCATACCAGCTCATAGCACAAGTCAGACTTCAAAGTCCCTAAATTGTTTGCCAGTGATGACTTCCCTAGTAATAAATGACGACTAGCACATTAAAACAAGAACCATTTTTCAGTCTCAAGTCCTCTTACCTGGCAACGGCTAGTGGGACACTCTTAGGGTACCTTTACACGCCGCTACTGGAGGATGGATACAACCCGCTACTTCGCGTGCACGAGCACGCCCAAACGGTTACAAACGGGAAACGCACCATCTTTACACGCCGCCACAAGGTGCGCTACGCTACGCTACATCTACAGCTAGATACATCGCCGGGTTTCTCAAGTAGCCATCTGTAGCTCATCGTACCTCATTTACACACTGCTACAACAAGCTAATATGGGCGGACCTGGTGCAGCAGGGACAGCACATAGGCGTCCCACAATTGTGGAGTACGAGACGTCCGTACGCTGATAGGACAAAGCAAGACACCCATGATTGGCCAGGCATCACAGGAGGCTGATTAATACATGACGCCCGAGCAATTGTGTAGTGTGACTGGGCAGCTCCTTAAATATGCCGCCCTGTGCGGCGACAACCAATCGCAACGCAGGAGCTTCCTCCAATGATCGCTGAAGGGGCGCGGTATCCCGGAGGCTGTGTCACGCCCCAGCTACATACCAGGTACATCGCCGGGTGTATAGACATCCCTTCTGTAGCCTCTTTACACGCCGATACAGCTCGCTACAATCGGCTTTGTAGCCATCTGTTTTCGAGCAGTGCTCGGAAACAGATGTATCTGTTGCCGGCTGTCACGTCCCGTCTTCACACGCCGCTACTACGGCTATATTGACGCTACAAGCTACATTTGTAGCCTGTAGCGGGTTGTATCCATCCTCCAGTAGCGGCGTGTAAAGGTACCCTTAGTGACCATAGCCGGATGCACACATGTTGTATATTAACTCATTTTGTGTTACTCGCTTGTTAAAATTGTTGACAAGCCGATTAGTATTCTGAGGTTACACACCGTCCAAAGCAAGCAGTGTTAAATTTGTGTATAAGTATTCAGCACACACTTTTCATTATTCAATTATTTTCTTATTTGTCAAGCTGACGGCTGAGGTTCTCATATGTCAAATGCGAGCTGCAGATCATGATTGAAAATCAAAGATACAGTCTCATACCAACCAACATTCTTCTGTGTCTGACAAGACTTTACTGTGGATCACTTTGATTAAAGTTGGCAATATGTGAAGATGCCGGGAAAAAAACTTTTATGGAAAGAGATAAATCTTTCAATCAATCATTTATTAGGATATGTAAATAATGGAAATTACTTTTTGGAGTTCATTCATGCTACTTACTTTGTTAAAGTCAATTCACCTATAAGTAAGTATATATCTGATGTGTGTGCTTTATCATCAGTGTGTTACGATACTGGTGGAACACGGCTGGAATCCGATAACCGGAGAGGCACGAGCAGGGAACAGCAGAGAGTGGTAGAAGTCCATCACCAAAGGACAAAAAAGGTTGTATTCTTCAATAAAATTCCAATCTTTTTTTTTTCATTAAAATGTCAGCACATAGGGCACAGGGAGGTGTATGTTTACGCTTTTCAACTAACAGTCTTAGGGCCGCTTCACACCGGTCTGGTGTGCAGCGCACGCAGCTGCAGCCACTGACAGGTCAGGACCGCGGCGCCGCGTTCCTGACTTATCAACAGCGGGAACTGCGTGTGCTGCACACTTGACCGGAGGGCATAATAGCCCCCCAGTCCTGTTTGCAGATCCGGTCCGTGGCTGTCTGGGTCATCCCGGACAGAACTGGACCGGATCACACCGTAGTGTGAAGCGGCCCTTAGTTGTATCAGCTATGATTGTCGAAACGGGTATTCATTCACTTCCCTGTGCCCTATGTGCTGAAATTTTAATGAATAAAGATTGAATTTTATTGAAGACCACAACTTTTTTTTCTACTTTTGTGATGGATAGGGATGAGCGTGTAGTGAAATATTCGGACTCGCTGGAAACGTAACGTGTAGGCTCTAAAACACGCGTATTTGTTACGAGTGGCGAGTACAACGCAAGTTAATGGGAAATGCGAGTAATATTCTGCTGGACCCTGCAAAGCAGTCTGGGAGCCTTAGGAAAATGCTGAAATGGATGCATGATTGTTTACAAGCCGGGGGCTAAAAAGCCGTCCGGCTTTTTTTAAAGGGAACCTGTCGCCTAATTTGAAGGCCCTACACTATCTCTAGCTGTCCCTACACCTTCCTAACAGCTCCCTATCTCTCCCTTTCTTATCTAAAGTGACCCTATTAAACTTGTGTAAATTAAGTCTAAACTTACTGCAGTCCCCGTGGTTAGGGGACTGGGTAGGCGTGGCCACGCTTCCACAGCACTCCTCCATGCTGTAATGCACGCCCCGCTGGGTGGCATTATTCAGGGCCCTCTCTGCCCCCATGTCTTTGTAATCTCCCGCCATGTTTGTAGTTCTAAGCCGGACGTCACTTCCGGCGCGGTGCATTATGGGGCGGGTCACGTGATCGGCCCTAGTGCATTATGGGGCTGATCACGTGACCGGCCCAGCTTCAGTAAGCGCATTGCGCATGCGCGGAGCCGGGCTGATCACGTGATCGGCCCCATAATGCACTAGGGCCGATCACGTGACCCGCCCCATAATGCACCGTGCCGGAAGTGACGTCCGGCCGGTGCTTTAGAACTACAAACATGGCGGGAGATTACAAAGACATGGGGCAGAGAGGGCCCTGAATAATGCTCCCCAGCGGGGCGTGCATTACAGCATGGAGTGCTGTGGAAGCGTGGCCACGCCTACCCAGTCCCCTAACCACTGGGACTGCAGTAAGTTTAGACTTAATTTACACATGTTTAATAGGGTCACTTTAGATAAGAAAGGGAGAGATAGGGAGCTGCTAGGAAGCTGTAGGGACAGCTAGAGATAGTGTAGGGGCTTCAAATTAGGCGACAGGTTCCCTTTAAAAAAAGCCCCGGCTTGTAAACAATCATGCATCCATTTCAGCCTTTTCCTAAGGCTCCCAGACTGCCTAACCCTTTGTTCCCTATCCGATCCTCCCATCCAGCTTTTTTAAATGATCAGCTGATGTATGCTCCCCACCCTGTCCTTTTCTCCCTGACCAGTTCTTTTCTCCCCTCCTGGCTCTGCGCTCCCTGTTCGATCCTTCACTCCCGCATGATCATCTGCCCCCCGCCCGATCCTTTGCTCCCCACCCAATCCTTTGCTCCCTGCCCGACCATTTGTTCCCCATCTGATCCTCCCGTCTGGCTTTTTTAAACAAATAGCTGATGCATCAGCTGATCGTTTAAAAGAGTCGGCAGGCTCGCTTCCATACTCCAGTTCAAGTCTTTTTTTCCATCTATTGGTTGCTGTGGTTTTGATTTGGCCTCAAGTAACGTCAAGTCATGAAGGGGCGACCTGTGTCAGGAGGCTTTATAAGTACCAGAAATGCTGAGATGGGGATATAAAAAAAAAGACTGGAGTCAGAGAGAGAAGGCAGGGGAGGTGGAGAATTGGGCAGGAGGCGGAGGACCGGACAGGGAGTGGAAAATCGGTTGGAGGCAGAGGACCGGGCGGGGAATGCAGGATCATTGTGATCTCATGTCTAGTGATACCACCTGTCTCCTCCTTGTGGCATGGCTGGTCGCAGATGCCACAATCGCCCCCGTGTCAGGGTTGTAGGGGATGGAGCATCGGTGTTGAGAGATATGGGTTGCCTCTGAGGTGGCTGATAGTATCCTGCTAAATGCAATGATATTTGTAAGCGGCTAAATTTGGTGAGTTTTTTTCTATATTTTTATGCACCAATTCGGTGATTTTTAGGATCAGACGGGGAACGAATGATCGGGTAGGGAGCAAAGGATTGGGCGGGGAGCAAAGGATCAGATGGGGAGCAAAGGATCAAGTGGACAGAGAAGGACTGATCGGAGAGCAAAGGACTGGGCAGGAAGCAAAGGACGGGCAGGGACCATGCATCAGCTGATCATTTACAAAAGCTGGATGGGAGGATCGGATGGGGAACAAATGGTCGGGAGCAGGGAGCAAAGGATTGGGCGGCTTTTTACTGCCCGGCTTTTAAACAATCATGTATCCATTTCAGCCTTTTCCTCAGGCCCCCAGACCGCTTTCAAAACAACTAAACAATGTATACTTACATCCAATAAAATGGAAAACATCCAATGTTTATATGCCAATCAAATTTTGATTATTACAGTTAAGTGCAGACAAACATGAGGTTAATTCCCTGTATGGTACACAGGGATGGGTAGGCAATTAGGGAATTAGGGAGACTGAAGACACACAGTGTACCAGCAACTACAATTATCCCAATGGCATGGTTATAAATGATGATATCACAACAGCAGGTTAGAGTACAACTGTACAGCCGGTAATTATAAAGTGCACAGCTAGGGGTGTATGTCAGTTACAACAAGGTAAATGGTAAAGTGCATAAACATTTATCTACAACTCCATCAAAACTGACAAAACTGCAGTTAAAAGGCTATTGCCTGCAAAGCCACCTAAAAGTTACATCAGCATTGGTATACCAAGTTAGAATAGTCCATACCCATAAGTGATAAGAAGGCACCAGTGTTTCAGGGAAGCCCCGACAGGTGTTTCCCTGCTTTCTTCAGGGGGCTGTGGTGAGTGTGTGGGCGCAAAGCCACCAGGTTATATGGAACCCTCAATCAGGTATGGGCCAATAGCGCTTCATAGCCGCTAATCAGTTGTAAAAAAACGCCGAAGGCAGCATAAGAGGAAAACCTCCATTGACGTCACATGATTCCTGGACGCCGCCCATCAGCGGCCGCTCCTCTCCAGCTCTTCTCTCCAGCTCTTTTGGCTACATACCTTGCGCTGATGCTGCACCTTTTCTATTTATGCCATTTTTTCTGATGGCCAGACGGCCAAAACAACATATTTTTTTGATGGAAATAAAAGCTTAATTTACCTTTGGAGTGCCAAGTTTCTATATTATTTTACAATAAGCGAATGAGTTGCAATCACCCCAGTGCCCTGGTGCCTGGGGGAGGGGCAAAAGGTCTCTTTGGCCTATGCTCAAAAGACTAAAGTGCTATTATGCAAATTGTCACTTCAGTGAGGAGGTGGATGAACTCTAGCGCCACCTTTGGGTAGCTCCTCAAAGCCATAGTTGACTTTCTAACAAGCTTTTTAATATGACTAAGGATTTGTGCCAGATCAGAACCCCAAACTACAGACGCTGCCTTTCAGGTTAACTGCCCCTCATCAGTGCAGTGTGTGGGATATTCTGATATGGCTGTATGAGAGGCTATAGACGAAGCCTGGGGAACTTGCTATCTACCTTATGGAGAGGAGTTTGCCTCCAACCATAAGGAGACAGTTAAGTAGATAAGGAGATTTAAAGCCGCATCCCTCCTCTAGGAAATATGCAAATTGTCACTTTAGTGAGGTAGTGGATGAACTCTAGCGCCACCTTTAGGTAGCTCCTCAAAGTCATAGTCGACTAAAGTGCTATTAAGGACTTGAAATAATTGCAGACCCCATTGGAGCTTTTGCTTGAGCTTCAGGTTACGCCACCAGTAGTTTTAATAAATGGTTGTAGGACATTGCACATTGAGAGTGAATCAGTTCTCTTCTGTGTTTACCAAGTAAAGGATAAAAATCCCTTCCACTCGAACACGATAATAAAATCTCTCTCTGACTGCAGGATTGTGATGACTGCAAAATCAAATCTGATATTATTTTCTCTCTGGTTTATAAGCAGTTAAGAGTCGGTCATTTTCCTCCTTCTATCCCTGTGGAACCGGAGGTGTAGTGAGTTATCACACTTCAGCATAGACTATTTGCATATAGTTGCTCAGTGCAGTGGAAAGGATCAGTCTGATTAAATTCACATAGCAAATAGCGGGGAGAAGCCGCGGCCTGGCGACAATCACACAGATATGAGGGTTGCCATGGTTACAGGAGCATCATTTAATCCTCAGTGGATAGTAGTCTAAGCTGGAGTTTGGCATAGAGCGAGCATTAGCCGACCAAGTAATGAATCAGCCGTGGATTTCTGTATTACTTGTGAATGCAAAATCACGTTATGCCCAATACTATTTGCTGATAGAATTATTGACTGTAGGTCTTCTTACAATGTATACAGGACTTATATGAAGAGATGAGCAAATAAATTGATTGCTCTATTACAAATTTCACAGAAAATTCAGATTCAACAATATGCAATTTTTTTTGCAATTTGATTCACTTGAATTAAGCAAACTCAAGCGTTCAATAAGCGAAAGGGATCACCGGGCACCATGGGAGACAAAAGGGGCTAGTTCAAATAGACCTTACTCCACCCTTAGGGCTCTGGCTCACGGACTTTTTGTCCATTGTTTTCCTGGCGTTAAGTGCCCGTCACACTAAGCGAGATCGCTAGCGAGATCGCTGCTGAGTCACAAGTTTGGTGACGCAACAGAAACCTTGCCAGCGACCTCGCTATATTTGACCCTTAGCAGTGACCAGGTCCCTGCTGTGAGATCACTGGTCATGTCAGTGTTACTTGGACCATTTTTTGATCATTGGGATCCCACTGGGCAGCATGCATCGGTGTGTTTGACAGGGACAATGACCAACGACCTCAATACTACAGGTTTGAGAAACAGGGTCCCAATGACCTCTGTATCATTCTGGATTGTTGCTGCGTCGCTGGTGAGATCTGACTGTTTGACATCTCACCAGCGACCACATAGCAACGCACCAGCGATCCCTACCAGGTCGTTTCGTTGTCGGGATCGCTGGTGTGTTGCCAAGTGTGACGGTACCCTTTCTGTGTATGCTAATGCCACTGTCCCTGTCACTCCATCCCCCTATTAAGCTGGGATACCATTACCTTTTACCTTTTTGGATGCTGCTTGGTCCCTTGCTGTGCTGATTAACCGTCCATATGTTTTGAGGTCCTATGCTGTGTAGCACAACTATCCAAGTATGTCAGGTTTGTGGCCACTGCCAGACTTCCTAGACCTCAGTCCCTGTGTTATGTATGCTGGGTTCCTGTTTGTGCCTAGGGTGTGCACTGCCACACCTTCCCTGCTTTTAGAGGGGTGTTGTGTGCGCCTTGAATTGGTGTCCCAGCCTACTGCTGTGGGGCATCTCCTATCTAAAGTTCTTCTTCCCTGTTGGGCTACACTAGAGATTCACATTAAGTTTGTAAACCTATCCATCTGTGTTGGTTCAGCTTGCTGCTCCTGGTCTGCCTTTGATTCCAGCTTCAGTCCTGCCAGCAACCAGTTGTGTGATAGCTGATGTCTGTTTGTCTTTGTCCCTTGACCCATCCTTTCCATTTGTTTTCCCTGGTACCAGCCTCCCTGTCTTGTTTCTGGAATCCTGCTGTGTCATACACCTGAAGTCATGCTATGCCTTGTACATTGTACCTGAAGTCTTTGAGTTTCCTGTATCCTGTGTCCTGTGATTAAACCTCTGTTCATCTTTTGAACTTGCATTCCAGGGTTCCTTCTGTGCTGTTTCTATTCTGCTTTGCTCGCACCACTCAGCTCCGGTAGCTGCTGAGCTTGTGTCACTCAGCTCCAGTCCGTGCCTGCTGCGCTTGCACAATCCTACTGAGTAAGTACCACCCAGCTCTGGTACGCGCCTTCTGTGCCTGTATCACTCAGCTCCGGTATGTGCCTGCTGTGTTCATATTATTCAGCTGAGCTAACAACACCCAGCTCTGGTCTGCTCCGGCTGAACCTTTGTCACTCAGCTCCGGTCCGTGCCTGCTGTGCTTGCACCATTCTGCTGTGCTTGTTCTACCCAAATCCAGTCTGCTACTGTTGTGCCTTGGTAATCCAGCTCCAGTCTGTCCTGCTGGCCTACATCATCCTGCTTTGGTTCATTCCAATCAGTATGTGATTTCTAATATGTGATGAACTTTGCCTGGCTCTTGGAGCCATGTCCGATGTCTGGTATCTGATGACCTTTGCATGGTGCTTGGAGCCATGTCAGATGTCCGGTATGTGATGAACTCTGCCTGGTGCTTGGAGCCGTGTCTGATGTCCAGTACCGGATGACTTCTGCCTCTTGCTTGGAGCCATGTCCAACGTCCGGTATCTGATGACCTCTGCCTGGCGATTGGAGCCATGTCTGATGTCCAATATCTGAAGTCCTGCTGATGTTCTGTCGGTGTCTTGATGTCCTGTCGGTGCTCTAGATGTCTCTCTTTCCTGATGTCCATAATAAGCAACTTTGAGTTGTTGATCTTCACCTTATAAAGTGAATTTGTCTGAGAAATTTTCATTAGTAAACTGGAGTTGCACAGTGTTTCAAAGTCTTGACATGCGGACCACCTTGCCCACTTACTCAGCTGCCACAGACCTCAGTCACTGCCCTTCCCTAGTCTGGGTTGGCCTAGGTTCCCCCTGTGGTCTACTGGGTCCACTCTCCCTCTTGGACACCTCGTTAGCCTGGTGTTGTGCAAGCATAACAATACAGCTGCACTCTAAAATGCTAAACTATGTTCATAAATTGAAGAAAAAAGCGTCACTCACCGGTTTCTTTATGCTCTTTTTATTCACCTATTCCAGGGGCGACATGCGCAGGGAGGGAGTGGAGGGGTGGACGACGGCACCATTTCGCGATGATTCCGCTTCTACCGGTCTGTGCTCCTTTTTTTTGTTTGCTAAAATATGTTAACATTTACTAACAGAACTATGCTAAGTATCTATTTTTTTTTTATATCTTTATAGCAGCAATGCAATACCAGAGTTCCCATATTCAATATTAGCATATTGCTTTGTTGTCAAAAGACCATATAAGCCAAAATCTGAATGTGGCTATAATGGACGGCGTTTTTCAGTCCGCACTGCTATACAAGTATATCGACCACGCTGGATCTGATATGAATAATATTTTATTCCAATGCATTTCGGAGCCAGCCGTGCTCCTTCTTCAGGAATATGAAACCATTCCCGAAGAAGGAGCACAGCTGGCTCCGAAACACATTGAAATAAAATACCATTCATATCAAACCCAGCGTGGTCGATATACTTGTATAGGAGCGTGGACCGAAAAACGCCGTCCATTATAGCCATTGATCTACACCATGGAGCATGTGGAAGTCTGGTCCAGCGGCAGCTGAATAAAGCGTTCATACCAGTTGTGGATCCCACAATCGTAATAGGTGAGCATTGTCCACCTTAGCCAGCACTTTTTTATTGGAGATAAGACCCTATTGTGCTTGTTCTTCCTATTCAGACCAACGTAAAACCCGAATATGATATATAACTACAAACTTTGTCCAGAGAAGAAAACTGGGCACTATCCGTGTATTACAACTAGTGTAAATCCATTCATTATTCCTGACTGAAGGAATCCAGCATCAAGGAGGTGCTCACTACATGTAAGTATATGTCAGGACCCGTAGAAGCGGCAAGTGAGCCGTGAAACGGTTGCCGTCGTCCTCGTTCCCGCACCTCCCTCCCCCATCATCTGGATTCCGTATATGTACATGTGGAATTAAAAACTTGAAGATCACTAATGGTGAGTGCCACTGGCTTTTGTCTATTTTGCTGGATTGATATGTAACTACCTTTAGAAGTCAGAAGACTGGCCAGCAATGAGCAGAACAGCGAGTGACTAACAAAGCAGAAAAGGTTAAAATTGGATTTGGACAATCCAGATGGAGTAAAGAGTCTTCCCCATGATAGGAGTTGAATTGTGGTTTTCTGATAGTGAGACCTCCTCGAATGAAGAGAAGTGTCTTCACTACTGAAAGACAGAAACTCACTTTTATAGGGGTCTGGAAGTTGTGCTGTTCAAGTAATGTGCCTCTTCACAAGAAGCAATGTGCCTGATAATAAGTAGTGATCCTACTGTTGTAGACTATTATTAACTATGCCAAAATTCTTGCTTGTTCCGGCTCACTCCGGGTGTCTGCTCCAGTCCGGCAATGAGTACCATTTAACAATCGAAACGCGTGTTTGGATTTTGATCAATTTTTTCTAATGTGAAGCTGTGACTTATTTTTATGACTACTGATTGAAATTAAGATGAAAGGCTTTTTAGTGGATTACAAATTGCATTTCTTACTGTTCTTCCACCTACATGGATCTCCAGAAATTCTAGAGAATTCTACGAATATTCCAACAATAGTTTAGGAGTATTCCACATTCCCACAACATATGTATCACTCTTCCATAACCCATTGGACACCTCAGCCATTTCGCAGTCCATTTTATGCAACAAATAAATAATATTAGAGAACTTGTATTCGTTTATCCTGAGTGTCTAGAGCAATTTAGATGTTTTCGGTTCAGTGTCGGGAAAAGTGTTGTCAATTCATAAGAAGAAAGCATGTAATTCAATCTATGATCATTAATTCTTTTCCTTTCACAAATTCTTTCCCATCGCTAATATACTTTCACATTTAGTTTGCATGGCTGTAAAACACACCATGCCATCATTCTCTAAATTGCTTTTCAATTTGAAGCTGAATTAATTCTATTTTCACCTTGGAATCAGGAAAGGTTTGATGTCAGACTCTCATTTATTTGCATTCTTTCAGAAGTCCCAATGAAGAGATTGCAAAATGGTTTCTTATTACCTTTCATCTCTAGGTAAACAGTGAGATATTACCAGCCCTGAGAGTATGGAGATATTCTAGGTCCAAGGGTGTAAGTAGCATGAAGGTAGTCAACGTAGCGGATGTTAGGCCCATTGTCTATGGTCATGCAGTTATTCGAGGTGGTCAAAGCTGCATGACCAATTCAAGTGGAATTGCCTTCAAGAGTCGATAATTTTAAGTCAAGTGTTAGGAAGGTTTTCTTTTTTCTTGAAGAGTTTTGGAAGTTTTTTTCTGTAGCAATTTCAAGGTTTTTTAGAAGGATTTTGGAGCATATCCACTCTTATCCATTTCTCAAAAAATAACCTCTGCGCAGAGTATAGTCGAAGTAGAACGTTATGTTGAAGGCAAACAATTTGTCAATGAAGTAAAGGAAAATGGAGACGCAAATCCAAGGCTCTTCTGTCCTAGGAGACATAACAGCACCATAGAGGAGAGTTGCTATGTATGTGCATTACAGCTCTGCTATTATTCAGATATTTGCAATAATATGGCACCCAAAGACTTTTATAGGCCACCTATATGGCACTGTAGCACATGGCACTGATTTGTAGTGATGTGTAGTATGGCACTGATTTCACTTAATTTTTTGTGTAATTGTGTTTGAACTAAATTTAGGAATGTTTGAATTAGGAAACCTATTCCTTGTTCCACAAGATGCTATTTTATGCCCTTTATATACTTCTTTCCCAAAAGAACATACCCATAATAAAGTGCAATTGTGTTAAGAAGTTAGGGTAACTATGATGTATGAAAAGTCTAAAATAGGCATCACTTACCTTTTCAACAGAGATGAGCGGACCCAAACTTTAAAGTCCAGTGTTCGTGCCGAACACAAATTTTACAAAGCAATCAGAAACTGAGTTCAGAGTTTGATGGCTTTATGTATCCTAACCACTGGATTGAGCATCGCTGGGCAGGGGTACATTTGGCGTTTTGCCCAGTGCATCCTTTTGCAGTGATGGAATAGCTCATACAAAGGGTGATTATTAATGGAACACACTCAGAATGGGTCACAGTTAACAGTGGGTACCACAGGGGTCAGTGTTGGGCCCACTTCTATTTAATATATTTATTAATGACCTTGTAGGGGGCATACGGAGTAGAATCTCAATATTTGCAGATGACACTAAACTCTGCAGGGTAATCAATACAGAGGAGGACAATTATATATTACAGGAGGATTTATGTAAACTAGAAGCTTGGGCTGCTAAATGGCAAATGCGCTTTAATGGGGATAAATGTAAAGTCATGCACTTGGGCAGAGGAAACAAAAGGTATAATTATGTGCTTAATTGTAAAACACTGGGCAAAACTGTCACTGAAAAAGACCTGGGTGTATGGGTAGATGACAAACTCACATTTAGTGGCCAGTGTCAGGCAGCTGCTGCAAAGGCATATAAAATAATGGGATGCATTAAAAGAGGCATAGATGCTCATGAGGAGAACATAATTTTACCTCTATACAAGTCACTAGTGCGACCACACTTAGAATACTGTGTACAATTCTAGTCTCCGGTGTATAAGAAAGACATAGCTGAACTAGAGCAGGTCCAGAGAAGAGCAACCAAGGTTATTAGAGGACTGAGGGGTCTGCAATACCAAGACAGGTTATTAGAGGACTGAGGGGTCTGCAATACCAAGACAGGTTATTAAACTTGGGGTTATTTAGCTTGGAAAAACGAAGGCTTAGGGGTGATCTTATAATAATGTATAAATATATGAGGGGACAGTACAGAGACCTTTTTAATGATCTCTTTACTCTTAGGCCTGAGACTGGGACAAGGGGGCATCCTCTACGTCTGGAGGAAAGAAGGTTTAATCATAATCACAGACGCGGATTCTTTACTGTAAGAGCAGTGAGACTTTGGAACTCTCTGCCACATGATGTTGTAATGAGTGAGTCACTACTAACATTTAAGAAGGGCCTGGATGCCTTTCTTGAAAACTATAATATTACCAGTTACACATACTAGATTCTTTGATAGGGCGTTGATCCAGGGAATTAGTCTGATTGCCGTACCTGGAGTCAGGAAGGAATTTTTTCCCCCAATGTGGAGCTTAGTGTTGCCACATGGGTTTTTTTTGCCTTCCTCTGGATCAACATGTTAGGCTATGGGTTGAACTAGATGGACTTAAAGTCTTCCTTCAACCTTAAAAACTATGTTACTATGTTACTATGTATACTGGGGGTAAAATCAGTGTGAGGCTAGGGTCACATTGGGCTGTCACCCACGTTTCACAGACCTGCTAAAAATGTACAAATTTTCACTGCAGTGCATAGCGTTAAAGCTATGCGCTGCCTGACAACGCTGCCCCATAGAAACCCTCTATTTACCTTAGCAGCGGTCACACAGGACGTGCACTTTAGCTAAGTGCACAGGAAGACGCTGCAGACAGCATTTCCTGTGCACTGTGATAAAGCACACATCCTGTGTGACCACTGCTAAGGTATAAAGCGCGTGTCTATGGGGCTGCATTGGCTGGAAAGGCTGTGCGCTACGGCTCCAATTTCTAACGTTTTAGTGGGTCCGTGAAACGTGGGTGACAGCCAAGTGTGACCCTAGCCTTATCGGATGTAGTGTCCTTGGAAGTGCTTTGGTTATGTGTCACCCGAACCAGTATTAGACTATGTCCAGACATGTTGGGTTTTTGATTTTTCAAAACACAGGAAAAATTTGGAAAAACCTTGACTCTGCGGGTGTCTTGGCTGGAGATTTACTCCGTTTTTTTTCTATGAATTTTCTGTTGTTTTAGCTGCAGATTTCCTGTATTTTTACATTCAATTAAAGCTTGTTCTTTTCTCTCTCTCTCTGTCTCGCTCTCTTTTCATGTTAACCAAAAATGCATCTTTGCATTAACATAAAACCATAGCAAAAACACACCTCAAACACACTACAAAAACGCCCTGTGTGAACATAGCCTCTAGGTGTTGTTAAAAAATGATATAAGACATAATCTTGTCAGCTCACCTTCGCTGTCTTCAGTACCACATTTCCACACCAAAGAATGATCCAGCGATGTTCAGAGAAAGCATATGAGGAGAAGGATTTTTCTAAAAACTTCATATTTTATTTCTACATAGTAAAATCAGCGACTAAGGTCAGGCACCCATAAAAACCACTTAAGGGGGGAACGTGCTCGGTATACAACTGACACGTTTCGACTAAGGCCCCTTTCACATCACGATTTTTGTGCATCCGTGGCTGTCCGTTGTAAAACGCACAGCTACGGATCCGATTTGGCCCCCATGTTATCCTGTGGGGTCGGATCGGATCGGATTTGGCCTAATTGGCATCCGATTTTGTGGGATCCGATTTGTGTCCGATTTTTTGCTGTACCCAAAATCGGAGATTGTTCCGATTTTGGGCTCAGAAAAAAATCGGATCCCACAATATCGGATGGCAATTAGGCCAAATCTGATCCGATCAGTGTCCTTTAACATGGGGCCTATGAGTGTGGTCACATCGGGTCCCTGAGGAAGGAGCTCGGCAAGTGGCTCAAAATGCGTTGGAAATAAGACAATAAACTATCACTAATACCTAGACATCCCGTGTCGGTGGTATATGTTTCTGACAGCAGCGCGGACAAGAAGGTACTTCGTCCGAAAAATAACCTGTATTTTGAGCACCACATCCTGTGGAAGTACGGTCCCTGCAGCAGCTGTTTTTTCCTGAGCGATTACGCTGGTTGTGTGCTACACAACCACCAGGTGAGCAATACCAATATTGATAACTTATATCTGTCTATAAAGGATAAGACCCTATTTTTGCGCATTCTCAACCCTTTAGATACATCGGGTCACATGACCGCAGTTACCGCAGTAACTGCAGTCATGTGACCTGATGACGCTCTGTGACATCATCACAGGTCCTGTAAGCACCCGGACCTTGCTGGGAGGCAGCAGTGGATCAAGGATAGGTGAGCATAGTGATTTTTTATTTTTAACTCTTTCTTATATTTCACTTCTGCAATGTATATTATACATTGCAGAAGTGAAAGTGCCCCGCTGTGTCCGGATCCGTGATAATCACGGACCCGGACACAGAATAGGTCACCCCCTGTGGTGTCCTATCCTGTCCGTGGGATCCTACAAAAAGTAGGATCCCACGGACAGGGAAAAAATCGTTATGTGAAACCAGCCTTACAACTAGTATTATTCATGGAGGTCATTAATAAGATAAGTTGTTAGTCGAAACGCGTTGGTTGAATACCGAGCACTTTCCCCTAAGGGGATTTTATGGGTGCCTGACCTTAGTCACTGATTTTACTATGTAGAAATCAAATATGAAGTTTTAAGAAAAATCTTTCTCCTTATATGCTTTCTCTGAACGTCGCTGGATCATATCTTGGTTGTTAAAAAAGAACACTCGAAGAGCGTTTGAAGCGCGTTTGCCTGTCCTATGTATTATAAACTTGATATAATAAAACTTTGGAGATTTTTAGAAGCTGGAATAATTTTACCTTCCCCTTGGATGTCCACGCCTCGTCATACGGATTCTCTTGCTTCACCCAGAGCCTGTGGTGAGTTGGATCATTACCTGCTGTGTTTCCTTTGTTAAAACCCAATAAAAAAATCCAGATATCAACAAAATCAACAAAAAAATCCTACGCCATGAAGGATAATTGTACATTTGAAGGCTATAAGCCTTTGCTCATGGCTAATTTTAGACAATGGAGCAGTTCTGTCAAACATCAAACTGCTAATTACACACTAGAATGTATAGACGCCGCTGTTGTGGTACCGAGACGTCTTCTTTTGCACTGAATTTTCCATTTGCAATCCCTTTTGGTTAGAAACCTCTAAGCAGCAGCTTTAATCACAAGGTTGTCCGTGGATCGATCCATTGTAAGATTTACAGATGGACATCACAAGATAAAGCTAATGGGAGCCTTACAACTGTCAGAATTCACACCAATCAATACATCCTCAAAGCTTTACTTTCTTGTGTTCTCGGTATTCTTTGGTACAGATATATGTTAGCTAATATGATGGGATTTGTAGACGAATGGAAAAACATGAAAGAATTGAGAAAAACATGTAGAGTACTGTAACAAAAAAATGTAGTGTCATGTTTTTCTAATTGAGTTTCTGGGAAAGGCTAGGGTCACACTTAAGGCTGATGCAAGCGTAAAAACTTTGAAATTCAGCAGCACATAGCGTTAACCCATAGAAACCCATAGCGTCCCCATAGAAACCCGCTGTTTACCTTGGCAGAGGCCACGCACAAAGCTGAAGGATGTGTGCTTTATCACAGCGCACAGAAAACACAGTCTGCACTGTTTTCCTTTGCGTTCAGCTAAAGCGCACGTTCTGCAGCTTTGTGCATGGCTGCTGCTAAAGTAAACAGCGGGTTTCTATGAGGCAGCATTGCACTGGAAGCGCATAGTGTTAACGCTATATGCTGCTGCTGAATTTCAAAGTTTTTAGCACTTGCATCAGCTTTAAGTGTGACTCAAGCCAAAGGCTATTAAAATTATTAAATATAATCCAGTTACTGTTGACTCCTATACAAAGTGATCTACATCTTGTTGTGAAATTGGTCATCCACTCCTTCAGTGTGAAGGCCCCGTTACACATAGCAATATCGTTAACAATATCGCCGCAACATCACAGGTTTTGTGACATTGCAGCGACCTCACCAGCGAAGTCGCTGCGTGTGACATGTAGCAACGACCAGCAATGAGCTCGCTGATCGCTGATCATTGCGGAATGGCCGGGACCATTTTCCCATCGTTGGTCTCCCGCTGCCCGGCATGCATTGGCATGTGTGACAGAGCCAGTGAACAACAATTCCCATGCTGCGCCCAGGACAGTGAGCGATCCCAGCGACCGTCGGGGGACGCAGCATCAGTAAGTTGATCGTCCAGTGTCATTGCTCACCAGTGATCACATAGCGATGTTCTAGCAATCCCGGACACATCGGATCGTATGTGGGATCGCTGGAACATCGCTATGTGTAACGGGGCCTTAAGAGCGATGGCTGAGCTTACCTTGTTCTTCATTCCTAGTATCTAAGAAGGACAGCCAGGACCATTGGAGAGATCATCCTGGAGTTTACATTTTAGCTCCTTTCAACCACTTAAGTAGTCATAGGATGGTTCCTGGGTAGAGATGAGTGGACCTGTGGAAGTTTGGGTTCTGTAGGTTCCGCTGAATTTTTTTAAAGTTCTGTTCTGGACCCAAACTATTCCTGAACATCAGTGGAAGTCACTGATTAAGCAGTTCTGCTCTACGCCCACATACAGCCAGCCGTAAACAAGGTACTTCCGGGGAAGGGAGGATGAGGTTTTTTCAATTTCTTTTTTTGGTACATACTACATCCAATAACTCCAATAACTCTGCTTTTACCGCCAGCCTGAAACGATCAAACACTCCAAGCGGCTCACACTGGGTCGAGCACCGAGGCTAACTGAGCACTGAGTGTACTCGAGCACAGGGATTCTCGCTCCAGTGATTCGCAAACTGAGTTTGTGTACTGTACATAAAGCTCCTGAACCCCAAACCGGAATGCTGACATTTTTTTAAAGTCTGTCCTCAGATTAAACCCCAAACTTTAAAGTGTGGTTCACTCATTTCTTTTCCTGGGCAAGTAAAGTAACCTTAAAGGGAAGCAACCACCCCAAATGACCCCCCCGGACTGTTAATATGTGTCCCTACACCCAGCACACACATTTGGGGCAATCGTTTTTGCTAAAAAAAACTGTTTAGTAGAAGCTAAGATATAGCTTTATGAAGTTTAATAAATCAAGCCGAATGGGTGTTACCTAGCTTTGTCCTCGTGCATTTCTTCGTGCCTGTCAGCCTCCTCTCCCCTCCTCCCTTCAGTGAAGCCCTTCTGTGTTGCCGAAAATGCCCCGCCTGTCTGCTGCTGCCTGATAAATTATGTACGCCCATCTCTGCACCTAAGAGCCTGGCCGCGTCATGAAGGGGGCAGGGCTAGATTGCGTCATGCCGGAGCCCCACCCCCTTTCATGACGCTATCTAGCCCCGCCCCCTTCATGACACGACCAGGCTCTTAGGTGCAGAGATGGGCGTGCATAATTTATCAGGCAGCCGCAGACAGGCAGGCCATTTTCGGCAACACAGAAGGGCTTCACTGAAGGGAGGAGGGGAGAGGAGGCTGACAGGCACAGGAACACTGCACTAGGTAACACCCATTCGGCTTGATTTATTAAACTTCATAAAGCTATATCTTAGCTTCTACTAAACAGTTATTTTAGCAAAAACGATTGCCCCAAATGTGTGTGCTGGGTGTAGGGACACATATTAACAGTCCGGGGGGTCATTTGGGGTGGTTGGTTCCCTTTAACTTCATACAATAGTGTTCCAGACTGTATCTTGCTACATTGGCAGGCAACTTTATTAGTCACTAACAGGACCTAAAGTTTCTTTGCATTCCTATGCCAAAAATACTAAAACTTCCATCTATGGATGCTTACCTGAGGAAGGGTTAGTATAAGCCGAAACGCGTGGTATTTTATTTTTTTTATACCTTTTATCAATAAAATTAATCTGTATTTGATCAATTAACAGTTCAATTTTTGCTCTTTTAGGAGAACACTATTATCCAGCCATCCAATCAAAACTAACATCTAGCCCTCCAAGAATTCATTACATTTGGCAGATGTCAACACTTTTGGGTGGTGAATACACAGATGTCACCCCTTTTTGTCCCAAGGTTGCTTAGAATTTGCCAACCAAAAATAGAAAAAAGGACAGAGAAATATGGTTCCAACCTCATTCATCTGGTCTACCGTGAAGCTGAACTGAAGTCTGTCTCAGATGAGCAATCCACAATCCCAGCAGGTCAGCGATACAAAGGAACGTCAGCACTCACTGACAGTGTAATCTTCAGTTTGACTCAGAGTGCTTCATCCAACAGGTAGAGGCCGTGGGGCCATGCATGTAGGGAGAGGACAACAGGGCACCCAGGAAACAGACGACAATCACTTCGTTCAGACTGGACTGGACCCGATGAAGTTCATTTCTGGATGAAACGATCGTCGTCCATTAGCTGGGTGCCCTGTTGTCCTCTCCCTACCCTGAAGATTACACTGCCAGTGTTCTTTTGTATTGCAAAACAGATGATAGTTTGCGGCACATGTTTTAGGACTGAAAGGGCACCAAGGTCAACAGGATGCATGTCGTTAGACCAAGTTGTACACTTGGTGGTTGTCAGAGGAAACTAAAGAGTTGATAGCGTGCAAAGGTGGTGAAGAAGATCGCATATGATTTTATTCTGCCATAAAGCAACGTTTCGACCTTAAAATGGGTCTTTATCAAGCATTCGCTTAATAAAGACTCATTTAGGGTTGAAATGTTACTTTATGGCAGAATAAAATCATCTGCGATCTCCTTCACCACATTTGGATGCTATCAACTCTTTATTTTCCTGCTTAGAATTTGCCAACATTGTATCCAAAAATTCACGAGATAAAGTACGATAGAGTATTAAAATGACAAACTCTGATCTCTTATATCTAAATCGATTCCTATTCCATCTACGGTTTACAACTGATGGTTTTAGAAAGTTTTTAAAGTCAGAGGCCATGCCTTGACATTGCTACCCCACAATGTGTTACACAATATCTGACTGCCCTGATTAACAATGATCATCATAGGGAAATGAGAACAGACGTTCATCGAGCTGGTGGTATATTTATGGGTCTGTACTGACATAGCGTGCATGAACCCTCCACCTTAGTGTCAGCAATTATCATGATGATATAATTAAAGCAGTGCATGAATCGCCTCCATGCCGTGCCGATGTATCTTCATTATAATATTGACAATAACAAAAGCACAGAGAGCTAATTATCTATGGAGAATGATGCACCATGATGAAAACCGCTGGCTGCAGTTCGAGCATGACATAAACTCTTCATGACAATTATTGTGCTGATACACTGTTCTCTTTACACATAATTTGTGTATAATGCGACACTGCTAATTAAGCTGAATGGAGATTGCACCAGTCAGAGGAGATGAGGCTGCATATGTTAGAAAACAGGTTGGATTAAAGCCAGAGCAAAACTCTGCTTTTTCTAGTCTACTGGGAATATGTGTTTGTACTTTAGAAAAAAGAGTCACAAACAGATACGTTCATCATTACCTTTTCCCTTAGCTCAAAATATCCCTAGATAAGTGATTACCTGATTAAGGAACAAAAAATTGTAGTTTCTTAGTTTTTAGTTTTAAATACTTCCTCAGGGGCGGTCCTATTTAAGACACACCCTTCCTGTTTTGACTGTACAGAAATCAGGTTGAATGCCATTGTGGATGCTGTTTGTCCAGTATTTTTACATTGATCCATGGATTGGTGATTAATATTGGATCTGTGGAGATCTGAACCCTGGCACCCTTGCCAATCAGCTGTTTGCATGTCCAGCGTTGGTGGGAAGTAGACATTGTATGGAATTGGAAATGCATAGCTCGTTGAGTAAGTAGTGGCCAGTCTGAATTTTTTGTAAAATATAGAGGTTGTCTACTACTTAGATATTGATGACCTATCCATAGAATAGGTCCTGAAAGTCTGATAGGCTAGGGACCAAGACAAGCAACCTCACCAATCAGCTGTTCTGTGCCGGCAGTGGCAGCCTGTGGCTGGAGGTGCTCAGTTCTGGAGCTGCTCCATCTTCTTATAATGGGTATGACTGGGTACTGCACATCCACCTCCTATGGATTTGGAGACTAATGTAAAAGTGCTTAAGTTTCCAATTGACTTCCATTATACGAGGTGCTTAAGTCAAGCCTGTCCTGCTCATATTCAGTTCCGAGATCCCGATCATCTTAGTGTTCACTCATCACTAGTTATCTTCAGTTAGTTAAATTGTACAAAGTATCAGTCTGTAATCTTCATTGCTTCCTTTATTTTCAGACCTCTGATGTGCAGTTGTGCAGGCTCCTGCAAATTCCAAACTTCTTTCTTGTGGGAGTGTCTGTTCCAGTAATACAGGCTTGATATGAGCTGTGTGTGTCTATTATTGATTTGATGTGTCAGGAAAGCTCCACAACTGCACTTATTACCTCTCCATATAGTTTTTCTTCGTGTTTATAGCCTGTTTTCTTGCTTTCAATAAGACTTTTGATACTATCTTCACTCTCCACTTAATCTATGTATGACCGCCTTTCTCGTGCTATCAGTAAGGCCTCATTCAGACATCATCAGTGATTTTTCTTGTATGCACAAAATGGACCAATTTTCATCAACGTGCAAATGGAAGGAAGTATGTGACTAGTCACTAATGACAAGTTGTGAGGCAGAGTTGTCAAGCGGGGTCAGGTACCTGGAGAGCATGTCAAGAATTAAGAGGATAAAAAAGGAGTAGTCAAGTCACGGTTCGGAGTCACAATACCTGGATAACAGCAAAGGGGCTAAATAAATGGATGGTCAGAACGAGGTCCAAGGTTAACCAGAAATAAATCAATCAAAGAGAGGACAGGAATACAGGTCCACAAGCACTACTGAACAGAATGCTACGACTAGCAGAGTTCTGAGAGAAACTGCTCGGCAAAGTAGCTGGGCAATCATCGGGAACTGGGAACACCTGAATAACCCAGCACCTCTCAGAATCAGATTGGACAACTTAGCTGTCACTCAAAAAACCCACAGTTCAGCACACCCAAGTACTAGATTGGACTACTAGCAGAGTTCTGGGATAAACTGCTCAGCTAAGTAAGTGGACAATCACTGGGAACAGGGAAAACCTGAATAACCTAGCACCTTTGAGAATCAAATTGGACAACTGAGCTATCACTTAACACTCTGACAGCTTAAGGGTATGTCTCACATACCGAGATCGCTAACGAGATCGTTACTTTTGTGACGCAATAGCGATCTCAGCAACGACATCGCTACGTGCGACAGGGTGTAACGATCTGGTCCCCTGCTGCGAGATCGGCAATCGTTACACAGCCTCCTGGTTCATTTTTTGGTCGTTGCGCTCCCGCTGGGAACGCTGTATCGCTGTGTTTGACACCTTACCGACGATATCGTTGGCAACACATAATGAGTCCTGTGGAGGTAAATCGTCATGTGAGAAGGAAATACAACGACTGAACAATATCGTTGAAGAAATCGCTAGGGTGGACATATCGTTGTATAGATCGGCGTGTTTGAATACCAAGTAGCGATACCGATAATGACTCATCAGCGATCCCGGGAGCCATGTCGTTATCGGGATCGCTACTGCGGTCGTTACGTCTGACCGTACCTTTAGTGATTCCATAGTAACAGTCAACAGTCCCCCATTGCTTCCTAGATGCACTGAGTGGAGGAACCATGACAAAGAAAATGAGGAATAAAAATTGTGTAAGAGTATAGATAGTCTGTAATAAATTCGACTCCTTACATCACAATGGATTATTTGCAGAGTGTACGTTGATACGTAGTACCGGTCTGATCTCCATGGAGCAAACTTGAATAATTTCAACATACTGGAACTAAGAAACATATTTCAAGATTTATGCTATATCATGTGAAAAATGAAATATTCTAAGTGCATCTTTTGTAGGAGATATAGAATATTGATTGCTATGCAAATTCCTATGGCAGCCTAAGCAATACTGTGCATAATGATAGAAAATGACTTTTAGAAAAAAAAAACTAAACGTTTCTAAAATCAATGATGAATAATGGAAAATGGATTTGCTTTTAGAATTATAAATGTGAGATCTTCCAATAATATTTGCTTCCCCGTAGTGTCTGGTGACTGCACTACTTTCTGTAATGAGGTCTTATAGTCTTCTTAGATCTTATACGAAATCAGTTGTGTTGGGCTATGTTCACACTGGGGTTACATATTAGAGGGGTTGTCCATTATTAACTAATGGGTTAAATGATAAATCAGATGCTACATCACGTCAACACAACGCATTTGCGATTAGGAACAGATTCTTATTCGACCCAATCATTTTTATTTAAGAAAAGCAAGGTAAAAATAAAGCTACTCTTTTATTGAGACATATAATCCACTAAGGTAGAGAAAATAGATTCACTTGATTATCAATTAAAGGGTATCTGTCAGCAATTTTTTGCAATATAAGCAGGGGACATAATGATGTAAGGGTTTAAAAAGAAAAATCAACTGTGACTCTCTTATCAGTGTGTGCTATTGTTTACTTAAACTAATTGCTTTTTTACCCTGTGATTGCCATTACAGGATTACAATGTCATGCACAGGGCAGTTTGACACACCACCTGCATTGAGTGAACACATCACTAAATGCACAATCTCTATAGAGAGCCTATTGTGGACTGGAGCAGCTCTCTCAGCTCTTCTGTGTTCCTGAATGTAAATTCTTTGATTGTGTGAGAACAGCTTCTGCCATGAGATACAATGTTGGATTCAGGGTTTCTCTGGCTATATTATGTTGCTGTTAGATGATGAAGCAAAAACCTGCTGACAGATTCCCTTTAAGGGTGCATTCTCACAATAGTTTTAGGCTATGTTCACACAATGCTTATTGCTGTGTTTTGTTGTGCAGCCCAAACCAACTGTTATGGCCAGTAAAAAAAAAAAGCTGCATAAAAAAGCAGATTTTGCTGTGTTTTTTGTGGCTTTTTTGCTGTGTTTTTTTGGGGGGCTGCATTTATGTTGCAGATTATATATCTAATTTCTTTACAGTACTCATATAATATAGTTAGTTTTACTCACTAGAAAAGCAGCAAAAATGCATCAGTTGCATCTTTGCAATGGTTTTGCACTTGCTCATTAATTTCTATAGAGAAAAACGCTGAAAAATTGCTGATAGAATTGACATGCTGTAGTTTTCCGATTCACTTAGGACAAAAAAGCAATAATTTGCAGTAGATTTCTAAAATCTCATATCTTTTGCTGGTGTATGAAGCTTTTCATGAAAAATCAGCATATGATCATTGCCTTCAATGGGTTTTCCATTCAAAAACTGATCATTCTGCAGTCACTCTATGTGTCAGTCTATGTGACTGCAGGCTCATCAATCCTCCCAGTGTCCACACTGTGTACTGAGGGAATTTGCTGGTTTCTAAGCCGAGATCGTGCCGCGATTATGCAATACGCATGTTTCCAACAATAACAATACTGGTATGGAGCAGGAGTGTCCCACTAGTGGGCGCAGCCTCACTCAAAACAAGTGTATGGAGCAGAAGTGTCCGACTAGTGGGTGAGGCCTCGCTTAATATAAGTGTATTGAGTGAGCGTGTCAGACAAGTGGGTGTAGCCTCACTCAATAGCTTCACCACCACTGAAGCTGCCACCTAACCACCAACAGAGTGGCCACTTCACAACCACCGGAGCTGCCGTCTCACCACCACCGGAAGTGGCACCTCATCACCACTGGAGCTACCACTTAACCACCACCAGAATGGCCACCTAACCACCACCAAAGCTGCCACCTCACCACCACCCCACCTGCCACCTAACTACCACCCCAGCTACCGCCTCATCCCCACTGGAGCTGCCACCTCACCACCACCCGACCTGCCACCTAACTACCACCCCAGCTACCGCCTCATCACTACTGGAGCTGCCACCTCACCACCATCAGAGCTGCCACCTAATCACCATTGAAGCTGCCACCTCATCACCACTGGAGCTGCCAACTCACCATCATTGGAGCTGCCACATCATGACCACCAGAGCTGCCACCTAATTATCACCCGGGCTGCCACCTCATCACCATAGGAGCTGCCACCTAATCACCACTGGAGCTGCTGCAACCTTACTGTTTCCTTCCCCATTACCCTTTAGAATTTAAGCCCACAAAGGAATAGACCTCTCCTTTGTTAAAGTCTGTCATCATCATAGTGTTCATTTTAATTTATATTTAGGTTTTGTATGCAACCCCTTATGTACATCACCATGGTATTAATAGTGCTCTAAAAATAAAAATAATAAATAATAATAATAGAAAAGTTAAAAAGTACCATTTTTTTTCCCCTTGAAACCCACTTTTAGGGCAAAGTCAGAACACCCACATGGACATTAGAAGGTTTGCTGGTCTTGCTGTATTGTGAGAATTTGAGGGACATTAAGATGTTTGGCACCAACAAAAATCAGTCCTATCTTAGTAGTTCCAGAGTGTCCAAGCATCGGCCAAAAGAAGTGAGTTCTAGTGATGCGTGAGCACTACCTTGCTCGGGAGCTCCATACACGTAATGTGCAATTGGAAGCTCGGATGGGTGCCACTCATGTACTGAATATAACAAAAGTCAATGGAAAACTTAAAGGGAACCTGTCACCTGAATCTAAGTGCCTACACTATCACTAGCTGTCCCTACACCTTCCTAGGTGCTCCGTATCTATCCCTTTCTCATCTAAAGTGTCCCTATTAAACCTGTGATAAAGAAGTTTAAACTTACTGTAGTCCCCGTGGTTGGGGGACTGGGTAGACGTGGCCACGCTTCATTCACCACTCCTCCGTGGTGCAGTGCACACCCCGCTGGGCGGCATTATTCTGTGTCCTCTCTGCCCCCAGTATTTGGAATCTCCCGCCCTCTGTGTCCTTCTATGCATCGGCCGGACATCACATCGGGCGCGGTGCATTATGGGGCCGGTCACGTGATCGGCCCTAATGCATTATGGGGCCGATCATGTGATCGGCCCCAGTGCATTATGGGCTTGATCACGTGATCGGCCCGGCTTCAATAAGCGCATTGCGCATGCGTGGAGCCGGGCCGATCACGTGATCAAGCCCATAATGCACTGGGGTCGATCACGTGATCGGCCCCATGATGCACTAGGGCCGATCCCGTGACGTCCGGCCGGTGCATAGAAGGACACAGAGGGCGGGAGATTCCAAATACTGGGAGCAGAGAGGGCACAGAATAATGCCGCCCAGCGGGGTGTGCACTACACCACGGAGGAGTGATGAATGAAGTGTGGCCACGCCTTCCCAGTCCCCCAACCACGGGGACTGCAGTAAGTTTAAACTTCTTTTTCACATGTTTAATAGGGACACTTTAGATGAGAAAGGGATAGATAGGGAGCAGCTAGGAAGGTGTAGGGACAGCTAGTGATACTGTAGACAATTAGATTCAAGTGACAGGTTCCGATTAAGAATTTTTCCAGAAGATTTTCCGGAAAAATGCTCCCATTGACTTCCATTAGACTAGTTTCATGACTTGACCGGTCTGACCTTCCAATTGCACATTGGGAGTACCAAGCAACCCAAGCAAGGTAGTGCTCACTCATCACTAATGGGCTTCAACAGCTGAAAAAATGCAAATGTATGCTGTTGCCTTAATTTCTATAGAAATGAATGATGTTTTAGATACAACACAGCCTAGTGAGGTACTTTGTTCATCCAAACCGAGGGTGGACACTGTTATTCCCATGAATGGTTGAGATGATAATAACCCTTTAGGTCTTTAGGGTGCATAAAATGAAAAATTGTAATTAATTCTGTAAAATATCTAATAGAATACAAGAGTACGGGTGTGCTGAGTCAATACAACAAGAGCAGAGCCAGGATTTCCTGACTATAGAAGAAACTGCTTATTGATTGTACAGGGATGTAACAGAAGTTACCTCCTGTGCTAATTACCTGCCTGCGATAGTTGATTGTTATATCGTATATTCTGCATTGTGTTCCTGTGCAATTGGCAAAAATGTCCACCTTGACTTATAATCTTCTTCTATCCCGGGTAGTATTTACAGACATATCCGTGATGGCGGTAATAGGGAAGTAAAGGGAACAAGAAATCATTGGAAGGCGGCTAAAAAGATAATTATTGCATAAAATAATACTATAAATTGTCCGGGTGGTTTTACCGTTGAAGCTAGTACCGGTAGAAATAATCAAATCAATTTGAGGCACATAGAATTTGTCAAATTTTATAAAAAAAGAATCCAAATGCTTTTGTGATGGAAGAATAAAGCAAAATGAGTGCTTTTTTGTTAGATTATATAAAAATATAAAAAATATTATACTCACCTGTCCAGCATCCCTGTATTTATCTTCTGCCTGCTATCATCTTTATTTTAACTTTCCTTCTGGGCAGACGTTCCATTCATTTGACCCCATTGTGTCTTTTATCAAATTAAAAATGATTGGTTATACCTACAACTGAAAGATCATGAGCCACAATGAAAAATCGTAGAGACCCCGAATTATAGTGATTGGACGCAGGACTCGCATAACGTCACAAAGTTACCAACTGGACCGGTGGTAGCATGGCGTGGGGAGTACTGGCTTTATTATTTTAATTGAGGGAAACAAGTGGATTCAGAAGGGGTTGACAACTACTAGGACTTCAGTAAAGTGCCCCCCCCCCCAAAAAAAAAAATGTAAAAAAATGAATATTTTATAGATTATTTTTTTATTTCACTTTTTTACAGAAAAAACCATCAAGATCATGTAAAAAACCTAATACTAACCAAAACTGTGCTGGCTCTAGAGAGTGACATACCTGGCGTGACAGAGTATTGAGGCTTATAGGCCAAGAAATGCTCCTCTGGGAAATTAAATATACAATTGCCTAATAAGAGAGGAAGAGGACTTGAACTCTATTGCTACCTATTGGACGTAGAAATCCAAAAAGTCAATATCAACTACAGTAAAATGAAGCTACATCACATAACCAAACCAATCCACCACCAATCAACTAAAAAAGTTACAGTGCTGATGTGTCCATACACAGTACTCATTTTATTGTAGGGTACAGAAGTAGAAACCCTGCACCCTTAGAGAAAGGGGTATTCTAGCGGAAAATATGTGTCACCTACCCATTGAATAGGTGAAAATACAGCTTAGATGGTGCATAAGGCTAGGACTCAGGGGTAGATACATAGTAAAGGGCCTCTGTGCAAGAACAGTATATGGGTCCTTTGCTGTGCAATAATGTGTCTGTAGCACAAGCTTGCTTATTTGGATGTGGAAGTGGCCCCTGTTATACATATAACAATTCCGTCATGACTACAGGGAGGAATAAAGCCTAAACCACTACAGCCACATTCGCACCTTACTGGTTCCTGCAGAGACTAGAATGTCCCTAGCTGCACAAGTAGAAACCACAGCTCAGACCTGGCTTACAAAAAGGCCATCAAGTTGTTTCTTGTTTCTGCAGACAAACCATAGAGGAGGTCGCTACTCACAAATAACCTCAAAAAGAAAAGCACACAGGAGTAGACAAAAATCAAAGGTGAGCTAACACAAAGCACTACGCAAGTGGACTACAAATAAATAATAAATGCAAGCAAGGGTAACCTCCAACAGAAAACAGAAGATAGGTATAAGGAAGGCAAACAGAAAAATGACAGAGCAAATCCAAACTGGTCTCTGCCTAACAGGCAAAATCCCTTAACTGCAGGGCTGGACCTTCTTAGAGGAAATCCATGTAGAAATATAGCTAACAAAGAAGGTTGGTAAAAGGAGAGCATAAATAGGTTCACCCGTTACATGATAGGACAGAGATAAAATTAGCAAGTGGAAACACCTGATAACCGCAAAGCAAATGAAGAAGCAGAGATAAAAGAACTATCAGCATTTGGACGAGACAGACCAAGCTGTGGCTCAGGAAAGGAAACCAACCAGAGAGAAAGAGGCCACTCAATCGAGTCCCGGACCAAGGCATAACAGCCCTTTAGCTCTAGCTTGAGAGACCACAGTTAACAACTCCAGTCCTCTGACCTAGCTGCTAACCATGGATCGAGTAAAAAGTCAATGGTTTCATATAAGTAATATTTTATATAAAAAAGCTTATTTGCTTGATATGAACCTTTCTAGATCAATCACCGTCATCATTGCTGAAATTATAGAATTTCTTCTGGTTAAATTAAGATCATTTCTTTTTTTGTCCTCCCATTCAAAACCAGAAGACAAAGAGAAAAGCAGACTTTTCTTAGGCTTGGATGAAATTATTAGGCTGATTATAATGATGACTATGATGCAGTGCGCCATCAATATTATATGTACATAGGAGGTATAATGGGAATAGAAATGTCAGACTCATTAAATGTACAGTACACAAAACTGTTCTCATCCAGGAGGATGTTGTAATCCCACACTTATGAGAAATTATAGATCACTACATTGAAATCCAAGGCTTCTTCCCTTCAGATATTCTAAATCTCAATTACATTGTGGATGATCTGATCCGCTTCTCATCTCACATCTTTGAAGATGAGATGGTGGTTATCTTCCTTTGATTTTACTGTATCTAATGAACTCCTGGAGAGAGCCGAAGGAAAGCATTAACAGGACAATGTATGGAAGAGATTTCATATGCCGAACCTGGGGAATACATCAAGTGCTTGAGGATATGATTCCATTTTTCTCGAGCCGTTGAAGCAACAGTATAGGAAATTTCACATATTATTTTCAGTTTAAATCAATAAAACTTGATAAAAAATTTTTGATTATAAACTATTTTTATGTTTAATGTGTGTAGCCTCTGTCCACCTTAAACTTTTCGATAGACTGCCCCCGAGGAGCCATTTTCAATGTTCTCTACTTCTAACTAAGCAGTTCAGCTCAAGGCAAACTGATATTGACTCAAATTATGTAAAAAATTAGACTTTACTGAATCATTTTCTTTTTTGTGATTTCCCTCTTGCAATTAATACTTACCTGTCCCACTTCCACAGTCCGCATCTACTCTAGTACTCCTCCAAGCTCCTGCCAGCCTCATCTTTCCTTCTATGTCCTTCTCTGGCATCTCCTCTTGGTCAAACCAAAACTTTTTAGACTTTTTGTAACCTTACCCTGAACCTTGTCATCAACACTTTTTGAGTGAAAGGTTCCTCTTTTACAGCATTCTACCAACACTATAAATGCTGCTCAAAACTTTTGCCAGTATGCAGATAGACACATAGGAGAAAAGGGGCAGAGAAGTAAAGACGCCCAGTTACTGTAATCTGTTTCTAGAGACAGATTTTACTTGACCTCAGGCAGTAGTCAGCAAGTTGGACCGTAGATAAACACCTATTGCCATGTTTCAGACTTAAACGGAATCTGCCAGGTGATTTTCTAGTACAATGCTAATGGTATCCTAAAATAGGGCAGCACTTTCAGGATCAGTAACTTTTATTGCTCTACCGACTCCTGCTACCTTGCTGTAAGCCCCTGAGAATCCACTGTCATGCGCTGGCTAGTCAAGCGTATATAAATCCAAACGGAATATTCACTGCTTCCCACGCCCATAATCCCACCCACCTCTTGGCAATGATAGGTAATGACAGTGAAGGTTTTTCTACCACTGCCAGTCATAGCAGTATGCTCTGTAGTGCTTGCTGGCCTGTATTTAAACTTGGTGTTCTGACCATTCTTACCTGACCTCATCTATCTTCCTTTTGCCTAGTCCTTTTTCTCTGAACCACTAATCTCTGGTAATTCTGAGTCTGACTGTTATCTGACTACACGTCTGTCAATCCCCTTAATTTCTGACGTGCTTTCCTGTTATCTGTCCTCAGAACATCTGGCTATCTTACATCTCAAATTGTCTGTGCAATGACTAGAATTACAGAGGTGCTGCTGTATCAGTCCAAGTATAGATGCTCTGCCGGTTAACTCAGTCGCAGCATTGTTACTTTATAGTGCTGAGGTCTTGAGTCTAAAACTGATAAAAGATGACATCTACATGGAGATTTTATGTTCCATTGAGCTTCCTCTGGGTATAGCTAATTTTTATTGTAAGTCACAATGGGGACCAAGTGATGAGAATCTCTATAAAGTATTGCGGAATACATTGACGCAACATTAATAATAAAAAATAAATATAAACAGTTGAAATAAATCACTGAAATTTATGGAGGTGTAATATGGCCTTGATAGAGGCATATTGTGCCCGCTGTATTTCTCAATGCCTCCTAATAAGGAGGGTTTCTTCTAATGGATCTCTAGTAAGCCATTGAATGCTCCATTAGGTAACATATTTTTTGGGGGTCTTCTAGCATGGAAGGATTACTCTAAAGGCCCCGTCACACCAGGCGACGGGGCTGGGGATGCCGGCGGCGACTGCTGGGTGCGCACACATTTTTGGCGCCCCGCCAGCGTCGCCGTCCCCCGTTTACATGGGGCGACACCTCCATCCCCGCGCCGGCGATCTGTCAGGCAGCATCGCCGCCGGGGTGTCTGGAAGTCCCAGCGGCGATGCGGACAATGGGAGCTATGGCTCCATCGCCTGACAGGTCGCCGCGCCCGGTTACATGGGGCGATGTGTGCACATCGCCCCATGATGGTCACCTGGTTTCAGAGCACTGCTCTGAAACCAGCGACCTCCCAGGACCGGCGACATCGCCCCTTTACATGAGGCGACGTAGGGGCGATGATGCCGCCGATAGACCACGCCCCCATGTTGCCTCTGTCATCGGTGGCAATCTCACCCCGTGTAACAGGGGCTTTAGGGAAGGATTCATCAATTATTAGGTGCTGACATATGACTCATACTTGAGTAAGGTCCTCTTCTTTCATTCTCGTCATACATCTGCATTATAACCCATGAGATTAATTAAAACCAATGAGGTTTACACATTACACTGCTGATTAGATGTGATATTGTAAAACACGATCACACGCCGGCGGTCTTTCTCTTTCAGGCTTGGGTTTTCCAGATCACTTACATTTTAATTTTTGCTTTGGCTGGTGATCACAATTGTCTTCATTTCCATCCCAAAAAGCATTACAGTTACATCGAGGATTGCTGGAAAATTATCTCTGTGATTAAGAAAAGCCACTCGAATCATCTACAAACTAAATATAGGATCACTTTATTCTGTCCAAATGAAGGTAAAAAAATAATTGTGGTTCTTGTATTGGCAGAAGTGTAGATCAAAACCAAGCAAAAAATTAAGCAGTCAATCTTTATATTTGCTGTGCTTTCTCACAACTTAACACTTTATAGGATATTGGGTGCTCCTGTGGCTCAGTGGTTAGCATCGGCACCTTGCAGACCTCTGGAGTTTGGTTCAAATCTCTTTGTAGTTTTAATGTTCTACTGGAAAAATCACTACAAATTACTAATCATTAGTTCTTTGCCATCCACTTCTTATTTCCCATGTTCACTATATGGTAAAACTGACATGTCGGTGTGATGCCTCAGGTCAGTATGAGTTCTTAGATACCAAATATGTCTACTTTTATTGTTATCTAAGTGATGAAAATAAATGAGAAATTTTTAAAGAAAAAGAATTGCCCTTTTGTGCCACTTCAGTGACCTGAAGCGTTCTCATTTTTTAGGATCTGGGGCTGTGTGAAGGATTCATTTTTGCGTCTTGAGTGGATATTTCTAATGATACCATCTTTGGGTAGATGATGATGTCTTGATCGCTGTTATTGCATTTTATTGCAATGTTGCAGTGACTAAAGAAGCATAATTTTGGCTTTTGGACTTTTTTTCTCCGTTATGTCGTTTACAGATTAGGAGAAAATACGGAGCTGCACACAGGATTCTTAGGACGTCTTCTTTATTGGTGCGCAGGGACTTACATAGTGAGGGGTAGCGGGTGAGAGGACGGGCGATTAAGGCACGATGGCCGTTTTGTACCTGTGGAAGCGCCACTCACGGCGTGAAACGGCCATCGTGCCTTAATCCACCGTCCTCCCACCCGCTACCCCTCACTATGTAAGTCCCTGCGCACCAATAAAGAAGACGTCCTAGGAATCCTGTGTGCAGCTCCGTCTTTTCTCCAAAACTGGAAGTGACGTATTGCTGTTTCTAAGACGTGTGCACCAGGTAAACTAGGCGTGCTAAGTGCGGGACACTTAAGAAAGATCCCGGGACACCTCGGAGCCGAACGGCAGCTGATCAACCTCCCTGAGAAGAATTTTTGCACTGTGGAGTGGTGTTGGCCAAACCTAAAACCGTGAGTTTTGAGACTATTTAAGTTACAGATTAGATTGATTGATTTTATATTTTGATAGATTGGTCATTCCTGAACGCGTTTTTTGTTTTTAATTTTTAGTAGTTTTATTTTCAATGGGGCAAAAGGGGGTTGATTTAAACTTTTATTTATTTTTTTCTTCATTTTATTTGCCTACTAGGGGGCCTCAGTGCTCCACTGTCTGATTGCATTCACCTGTGTTCCGATGGGCTATAGCATATCTGAACACAGGAAAAATGATCACTCCCTGCCGGTGATGTCACTGGAGGATATCAAGTTTGATAAAGAGCGTGCTGCATGCTCAAAAAGCGTAGCTTTGTATATGGGTAATTTTAACCCTATTTAATAAAGACTTTTTCACTGAATATTACCGGAGCTAAAAAATCATCTTTTTTCCGTAGATGCCAGAGTCATTTGTCAGAGTCAGATATCAGTTGTCAGAATCAGAGTCATTAAGAGTGTTTTTGATGTTTGACTTTGATGTTTATTAATGTCGTAAAATGGACACTATATTGATTAGTAAAATTGTCCTGAGAGTTCACTTTATATATTACAAATGCAAACTATGTCCTCATCTTGGCTTGAAACTTTCATCTTACAAATTGTTTTTTATACAAATTCTTTTAAAAAGATAATTGTAGATAATGTACTGGGGATAAGTAGGCATGAAGTTAATATGAAGTTGAAAAGTGTTACGTCTGTAAGTGCAGCTCAAGGAAGGTTTAAAGCTGGAAAAAACTGATGACAGATCCAATTTATGCCAATGACTCATTTTTAAAATGCTATGAGCAGACGCGAAGAATGCATTTGTCAGACTGGTGGTGCGGACATCAAAGTGGAAGTAAATTTATTATATTTATTGGTGTTAAAAAAAGAAATAATTACATTTCCCAACAAAAATGATGTGAGCAATTTCTGTCTTCGGTCACTTTGGAGGTTGACATGATGTAGTATTCGTCATCTCAGTGTCATTATTGTTAGCGCAGTGAATTTTCGGAAGTAGTACAAATATATAATATACACTACCATTCAAAAGTTTGGGGTCACCCAGACAATTTTGTGTTTTCCGTGAAAACTCATACTTTTATTTACCAAATGAGTTGCAAAATGAATAGAAAATATAGTCCAGACATTGACAAGGTTAGACATAATGATTTGTATTTGAAATAATAATTGTTTCCTTCAACTTTGCTTTCGTAAAAGAATGCTCCCTTTACAGCAATTACAGCATTGCAGACCTTTGGCGGGTGCTATTTAATGAAGCTGCCAGATGAGGAGCTGTGAGGCATGGATTTCTCAAACCAGAGACTCTAATGTACTTGTCTTGTTGCTCAGTTGTGCAGCGGGGCCTCCCAATTCTCTTTTACTCTGGTAAGGCTGGGGTCACAGTTGACATAAGTTTTTTTCAGTGATTTAACAAAACTCATGCGTTTTTTCATGTCATCATGAGTTTTTTAAGGTGTTGATGGCTCCCTGAGTTTTTGGCTGCGTTTTTAAATCTGCACCAAAAAATAGTGCATGTACTATTTTTTGGTGCATTTTGAAAAACGCATGCGTTTTTGAAGAAAACGCATGCGTTTTTATAACATGGGCCCCTATGGAAAATGCATGTACAATTAGTACCTTTTAGTGCCATTCAAAAACGCATGCGTTTTCCATAGGAGCCCATGTTAAAAAAAACGCATGCGTTTTCTAAAACGCTTGCGTTTTTTAACATGGGCTCCTATGGAAAACCCATGCATTTTTGAATGGCACTAATTGTACATTCGTTTTTGCATGCGTTTCCCATAAGGCCCCATATTAAAATACGCATGCGTTTTTGGAAATGCACCAAAAACGCATTGTACAGTCACACATGCGTTTTTGCTATTAGGGCATGCGTTTTTTAACATGGGGGCCTATGGGTGCGTTTTTTACATGCGTTTTTGAAAACGCAGGTCTCCAAAAACGCTTGTCGAAAAATGCAACTGTGACCCCAGACTTAGAGCCTGTTTGTGCTCTCCTCTGAAGGGAGTAGTACACACCGTTGTAGGAAATCTTCAGTTTCTTGGCAATCTCTTGCATGAATAGCCTTATTTCTAAGAACAAGAATAGATTTGTCAGTTTCACATGAAAGTTTCTTTTTCTGGCCATTTTGAGCGTTTTATAGAACAAACAAATGTAATGCTCCAGATTCTCAAATTGCTCAAAGAGGTCAGTTTTATAGCTTCTCTAATCAGCCAAACTGTTTTCAGCTGTGCTATCATACACGTCAAGGGTTTTTTAGGGTTTTCTAAACATCCATTAGCCTTTTACACATTTAGCAAACACAATGTACCATTAAAACACTGGAGTAATGATTGTTGGAAATGGGCCTCTATACATCTATGTACTGTAGATATATTGCATTAAACATCAGACGTTTGCAGCTAGAATAGTCATTTACCACATTAACAATGTATACAGTGTATTTTGATTCATTAAATGTTAGCTTCATTGAAAAAAATTGTGCTTTTTTAAGATTTCTAAATGACCTCAAATTTTTGAACAGTAGTGTAAATACATTTAAAGTATTTTATTCATACATGTAGAATTGATTTATTTATATTGCTTTTTTTATATGGAGCCATCATATTCCGAAACGCTTTACAGACATCATCACTGTCCCCATTGGAGTTCACAATCTACATTCCTTATCAGTCTTTGGAGTGTAGGAGAAAATCAAAGAACCTGGAGGAAACCCACAGAAACACTGGGAGAACATATAAACTCCTTGCAGTTTTTTTGCTCATAGGCTGCTTTCACACGGCCGTTCTTTGGCATCCGTGTGATTCCAGCTTAAACTGGATGTACCCGCATCCATTTTGGGCCTCCATTGACTTTCAATGGGGCTGCAGGCACTTGTGGGAGCATCCAATTTTTACTTTTCCCCCTGATTTGGGTGGTCATATTTATTTCCCCGAGACCAAAAATGCAACATGTTGTATTTTTGGTCTCTGTGTGTCAAAAACTATGACCACCCGGATCCGTGGCAATGCAGATAGATTTAAAATAGAGCTCTATGTAACCTAGATCTGGCAGACTCTGGGCCCCGCCGGATCCGGACCCTGGATCTGGGATTGTGGTCTGAGTATGCCCAGAATGCAGTTTTAAATAAAGCGCCCCCTAGGAGGTGTGTGATTTAGGATCGGATCCAAGAAAAAAGATACGCAACCGGAAGCGCAACTGTCTGCTCCTGAACTAGTATTATCACTGATCCATGAGCCGGATCAATGATGTTACTGGTGCGGGTGCAGACACTTGCATCATTGCAGGGGGCTCTGGGGAATCCTAGGGTCTGCAACTCTACCTCCAAAACATTGACATGTGAAACTATCCTTCGTAGGATTTGAACCCAGGACTCCAGCGCTGAAAAGAAACAGTGCTAACCACAATTTATTCTGCATGAAATACTTCAACCTTAAAATGGCTGTACACTACTAAAATAATGTAAATAATTGGTAATAATAAAATAAAAAGAAACACATATTCACCTACCAGACTCCTTTACTACTCCTCCATACTACTGCTAGGGTTTCCTGCCAGTCTCATGGCTTCCTCTACTGGTGGGGGGCATCAGGTGACCACTAAGGCATCCTGGCTCTTTCTTCTGACTCTGAAAGAACATGACCGCTGCAGCCAATCAGCAGCTACTGATTGACTGCAGCAATTACTGGAGGTTTTTGCCTTTAAAGGAAGCCAGGAGACCAGCAGAGATCCCCACCATCAGTGTGAAGAATATGTTTATCTTTTTAATTTTTTCTAGTACTGCCATGGGCCCAATTTTGTTATATTTTTTGTAATATACAACCCTATTTAAGTGGTTGTCCAAGACATTAACATAAATGAGCTATCCTTAGGAAAAGTCATCAATATATGATAGGGTTGGGTTGTGACACCCTTGCAAATCAACTGTTCCTGGTGCCATGGCTCTCCAAAACTACTCTGTTGTGGAATAGTGGCCACTCCCAAGTAGTACGCACCTACCCCTCACTGATTTGAATATAGGGTGGATGTGCAGTACCAAGCCATGGCCAATATACAGTTGATGGAGCTGTATTGTGTAGCTCTGCAACTGAGCAGTTCTGGCCGAAAGCGGTAACGGGAACATTTAATCGTCTGTGGTCCCCAATGTTCCACCCTCACCAATCAGACATTGATGACCTATCTTAAAGATAGATCATCGATGTTAACGTCCCGGACAAGCCCTTTAACAAAAGCAGTTTTTTATTAAGATGCAAAGCAAATGAGACAATGAGTCAGAATTCAAATCATAGAATTAAATTGGTAGCTGTAACCTGATACCTCAGTGAGTCATATAGATTTTGACTGTTACTGATTAGTTCAGTGATGGGGAGCAGAAGTGGAGAGTGAAGCTTAATTCTCTGAAAACATATAACACAATATTTCCTATAATCACTTCTATTATTGTTTTATGCAACGTTTATTGAAACGACAGTGACCGTTAATATTGAGCTCCACATTTTCTTATCCCATAACTATGGACAGACCTGGTCCTATAGATTTAAGCTTCCCTATGGTAGTAAAGTGCCCTACAGAATTTTCGCAAGGTTCGCTTTCTATGGATTTGATGTGTCATGAATAAATTAGCATACAAAAAACAAAAGATGAAATGAATTGGAAATTAACGGTATTCATCTTACAGGCCGTCTATTTTTATTACTCTAATAAGATACTTTAAATTTAGAAAGTTTCTTTCTTAGCATTTATTCAGAAATAGAGAGAATACTGTAATTTGGGATCCAAACCACTGTAATTATGACTCCTTGTGTGCATTATACATTTCTTAATAAAAATAGAAGTTGTTATTAACTGATGATTTAGTGTTCAGACTTATATGCAACAGATGCTTAAATCTGTAGTGTATGAGTTCAATATGTAGCAAAATATCCTTACGTATTAAGGATTGAGATGAGCGAATACATTTGCAGGACACTGGTCCAACGGCTGGATCAGTATTCCATGACTGCTGGACAATAACCAGGAAACACGATGGAAACGTAGTCAGTCCTGCTCTGCTTACAATGAAAGATTCTAATAAGAGAAGAACGTATTAATAACACGTTTCAAAGTGAACCTCACTTCTTCAGGAAGGCCACCAGAAACCAATGACCATTGGACTAGAGCCCTGTTTATCTCCTCCTATCATCCGGCATCCACATCTCCTATTTTCATTAGTCAGTCTGGGGTGACGTACGTTCCATCCTGCCACCCGATGGCATCATGCCAGGCCAACTGATTAAAAGAAGAGACAGGGACACCAGAAGGTAGGAAATGTTTTTCTGTGATTCATTTGCTACCCCCTTGATATTGATTGTGTGATGCTAGTCACTGCACAAACAAGTCGTGAGCCAGGGTAGTCAAACTTTCCGGGGTCAGATACCAGGAGTGCACATTGTAGACTAAGGGTAAAGACAAAGGCATAGACAGAGAGGAACAGAGAAAATAGGGGCGCACACTGAAGCTCCTAATGGCAGTGTGGCAATAATTGTGCGGGGGGGTGGGTCGAGGCCACTCACCTATTGGGGTTGTGCAACTCTGCACAACGCCGGTTGTAGCTCAACAGATGCTGGACCCACTCCAGTCCGGAGCGTCTCCTCGACCAGACGGTGAATTCCTCCTGCGTCACTTCCGTGTCTGCATCACGTGATCGGGTTAGTGGTGACATCACGGCAGGTCCTTCAGCTTTCAATATACAGTAACCTGGACAATGCCAGGTCTTTCAGTGGAGGTGATTTAAACCCAGAGCTGCTCCAGTCAGCTATCCCTCAGCGAGGGACCAAGGCACATAGAAAGGAATGGAGCAGTCTCAAAGGAGCGCTAGGGTTTTGAGCAAAATAATTCTTAACTAGGATATGGGGTTACAGACCTTTATTGCCCCTGACTTCCCACAACGCGTTTCGACAACGTGTTTCTCTTCATCAGGTGGAGTCACTACCTGATGAAGAAAAACACGTTGTCAAAACGGGTTGTGGGAAGTGAGGTGCAATAAAGGTCTGTAACCCCATATCCTAGTTAAGAATTATTTTGCTCAATACCCTAGCGTTCCATTAAAACTGCTCTATTCCTTTCTAAAAGGCATAGACAGGTCATGGTCCAGGGTCAAAATACAAGAATAAAAGCAGATTAGAACAAAGGGACCAGGAAAATGGATGGTCAGAGGAAATGCAAGATCTGGGAGCAATAGATTAGAACACAGAGAACAGGGAAGCAAGGCCAACATGCACCAATGAGCAAGATGCTATGACTGGCAGTGATATGGGACTAACTGCTCAGCTAAGGAGCTAGTCAATCACAGAGAACAGGAAACACTTGAATAACCAGCACCTCCCAGGGTCAGATTGGATGGCTGAGCTGTCAGTCAACACACTGACAGCTCAGCACACCCACCAAACTGATTCAGTGCAGTAAAACTGTCACTCACTGTGTCTAAAACCATTGAACGGAGGAATCATGACATATTCTAGAAAATAAATCTGTGGTGGTACTTGAGCCAATCCTTTTCTTGGAAAATGCTGATAAACAAAAGTAATTATAGTAAGCTAATTGTTCGGTTCTTCTGCCAATTTACTGATGCTGGAAAAAAAAACAAATAGTTGATGTTGATTTACATATCAATTAAACAACAAATAATGCATTAGTACACCAGTGATGATTTGTAATGCTCTTTTTACACTTTGAGATGATCATTCGATGTTCACCTCCAATGGAAGGTTTGAGCATACAGCAAAATGCACATTCCAATGGTTCGGATGGGACCTTGGACAGGAAAGGGTATACCAGCAACAAAAAAGAAAAAAAATTGTTAAAACATCAATATTTTTAATCTATTAAAAGTTAAAGAACTAAAATTAAAACTCCAATAAAACAAGAAAGACACCAGGTCTACGCATTTTGAGGTGTCATATACATAGCTCCTAGTTTTGACAAAGATATGACAGCTTGTAATGTGTAGACCCGGTGTCTTCTATTTTTTCATATAGTTTTTTTTTTTTTCATTTAATTTTAACAGATTCAAATAATTGTGATGTGTTAACACAAATGTTTTGCGGTTGCGGTATACCTATTCCTATCCATGGTTTCTCATACTCAGAACTGGCATGACGCTTCCATGCACCGCACCCTAATACAAGGCATTTCTGGCCGGTGAGTGGATGTAAGTACGGTATTTCTTTCCTTTCTGCTTTACTCCATGGGCTCATCAAAGGTATTTTTATTGTAGGACCAGAGTCAAAATGGACGTTCAGACATGCTACAGAGCCCGATACATTGAAGGCTGCAGTACATTATCATAGACAGTGTTTTACTTTATTGGCAATTTATGCAACAGTACCAAACAGCCCAGCCTTTGCTTCCTTTACCTATTGTTGAGAGAGGACACCCAACTCTGTCAAAGGTTCACCAAATGTCATTTCTTGAACCATTCAAGGTGTGTTAACCAGTAAATACCAAGACCAGTCCACAAGACCTTAGATTTCGGAGAAGTGTTGACCCAGTCTTTTAGCCCCGATCCCTACACTTGAACATTTTTCTGCTTTTCACTCATCAACCAAAATATCTGACTGGACGCTTGTAGCCATATACCCCACCCATGACAGGTGCCAATGTAAAAATGAATACCAATGTTATTTTATTCACCTTTTTAGTTATGTTGACAAGTCTGCATGTTCCAGGGGAATTAGGGGGTTGTCGTATAATAAGCTATTAAGCTATTATATATGTGTATATATATATATACTGTATGTATATGCCACAGAGAGGAAAGGGGTCTCCAGTGCCAAAATGGTAAGCTGTGATGCCAAATTGAAAATCATCCTAAGAATGAATGATTATTAAAAAATGAATTTCCATTGAATTTTAACTTATGGCTTAAGATGAGTCACTAAACAATTGTTTAATAAAATAAACAGTATACAGTAATGATGAACAAACCTGCTAAAATTTCAAATCACAAGAAGGTTCATGAAGGGTCTGGTATGGTATCAATGCTAAGTCATATGGCAAGACTCGTTAAAGGGTCAATATTGAGCTTTACACTCAGATATTGGGAAGATGGTGTATCACGGTCCGCGCTGTTGCCTCAAAGGAATCACCAGGGATGCAAGGTTTCAAGAAGTCACGAGGAATGCAAGGTTCCAAAAGTAACAATCTCCTTTTTTCCACCAACGCGTTTCGGCACCTATCCTGGCACCTTCATCAGGGTATTACATGTACAGAACAAGACAAGGTTTTCATAGCTTACAAAGCAAGTCCCTCGATCTTTGTAAGCTATAAAAACCTTGGCTTGTACTGTACATGTAATACCCTGATGAAGGTGCCAGGATAGGTGCCGAAACGCGTTGGTGGAATAAAGGAGATTGTTACTTTTGGAACCTTGCATTCCTCGTGGCTTTTTGAAACCTTGCATCCCTGGTGATTCCTTTAAAGCAGCAGCGCGGACCGTGATACACCATCTTCCCAACACCTGAGCGTTTTTCCATGTGCGAGTGGCTGGTGGAAGTCCTGCAGCAGCTAAAAACCAAATACTTACAAACCAGTTGTGGGGCACACAACTGGATCAGGTGAGTGTACACCTATTGACAAACTTATACAGACAGTGTCACTAGTGATAGGGCACTATTGCGCCTCTTGTCTCCCCTTTTTGTATTTCTACAATATTGAGCTTTAGGATTACTACTTGCAATAGGTGGAGTTCAAGTCTCCTTCCTCACTGAAAAGGCAATTTGCAGTTCTCTAAAATTTGGTCAGAAAATTTGATTTGCATGGAAGTTATTTATTTCCAACGGAATGTACATCATTATGCTCTGGGGTGTCTCCCAAAACCAGAGCATAACATACAACTGAAGAAGGAAAAAGATTACACACTATCAACCGTCAACTGTCCACTGGTCCGGTTGTCTACTTTGATCTGATCACTGGTGTTCTCTTCCATGGGCCATCATGTTGTCTTCCAATATGTGGCAGTGCAAGCACAACTCACGTCAGGACATTGTGTCTTGGTCAGACCATGAAACACCAAAGATGCTAAGTGCTAGAAGGCAATGAAGATTGGGCCTTCGAAGGCCGGAAGAGAACCTGGACTGAAGATGGTCGGTGAGCTTTGGATGAGCATTATTATTTTTAATCAAGAAGAATTCCAACGAAAGTGCAATATATTGAATCCAATTTTTCTGTCAAATTCTAGGTGAATTCAATTGTCTCAATGTTACTCGCTCAACGTTAGTGTACAGAATTTAAAGAATGAAAAAAAAAACCTCACTCTTCAAATGTAAGAAATAATAAAAATAGAAAAATGAGAGTTTACGTTCTATGAAAACAAAAGCTCAGCTGCATCCAGTGTAGGGAGGGAACGTAATATAAATCATGGCTGAGAATTACCAGAGCAACCTTTCTGGAGCCGCACTTGTAAATACCAGTTTCCTATCTATAGAGACAGCTGGAGCGAGAATCATGGTATTTTTAGAGTCCAGATGCTCAGTTTAGTAAAGGACTTGACACAACGTCATCTCAGTCTCTTTATTCTGAATATCAGAGAAAGTACAGTGAATTTCTACATTTTTTAGCTCCTCGGCATATCGGTAATGGCTTTCCATTACAAAGAAGTCAAATCAAATTCTAGTTAAAAGCAACTATAAAAACACTTAAACAACATTTTCATCTCTTGATTTCTTTTATTTTGCTTTTCTTAGTTCTTTTATGCCCTCTAATACCATGTGAAGCAATAGACTTTCATGATTGATTTTCAAAGACTTCCTTCCAGTAATGCTAACCAGAGGCGGATCACATCAGGACAAAATAAAATGGCCATTTACATGAGATTGTAGGATTAGAGGAAGGGAATTAACAGAAGATGAAGGGTGTTATCATGTCAACTTTCCTCGTTCAGTTCAATACAGAAGAAATAAATTAATTTACTCTTGGACTGAATACTATAGTTTGTACGAATCAATGTGCAGGCTGTTGTCCATTGGCCAGATCAGTAAACTGGGCTTCAGACAGGGAATGTCTCCTACCTCCTGACTTTCGCAATACTTCTTTTTATTTGTTGGCCTGGTGGAATGTCATGTTGTGACTTGATGTACATGAGACAGGCCGGCTAATCAAAAATTGACCGGTGGATGGTAGGTGTAATACTTGCAAGGCCAAGTGTGGGAGAGTGGACCCACTGGGCCACAATACCAATCACAGCCTGGAGGGGAGTACCTAAGGATCTACCTCGTCTTCTCTAGAGCCTCTGATGGTGAGGTTAGGCTTGTGCTGAAAGTAGCCACCAGGTGCTATTTCAGGTAATCTCAGTACTTTGAAAGCTGACTCGGATGGATACAGAAATACAGGCAGGCACAGTCTCTGGTGGGGGTTGGTGCATACTGGTTGTCTGGTATAGCCGTTGCAGCAGGTATGGCAGCAGGCTGCTTCAGGCTGATGCAGATGGTATAGGATACAGACATGGGTTAGGAACACTAACATTAAAGATTGACTGCTGACTCCTATGTGTGAAAGGTGGCAACTAGAAAAAACATTAAGACAAAGGGATATCTGCTGCACTCTAAGGGCAGCTTTACACGTCGCGATATCGCAATGCAACATCGATAAAAATTCACGTGGTGTGGCCGTTGCAGTTGATATCGTTCGTGCGTTGTGTCGTGTAAGTGGGCAATGTGACGTGAAAACAACCTAGCTACGATATTGCAAGAAGATTGTGCAAGCCCTTCAACCGTATGATATTGTATAGGCATTGTGGCTGGATCGTGCTGTCACGCAATTACGATTTGGAGCGCAACTTCCCCTATTCACTCCAATGTTAAATGGTCGTTCCCTGGGTTGATCATACAGAGCGTGGAAAAGGGGCGTACTACATCGTATTTGCCTGCCAAAATTTCCCTGTGTGACATCTACTATGCGATCTTGGACAAGTGCCAAAAACATGCACGCTCCCATGAAATCGTATGCAATATCGTAACGATATTGCGATGTGTAAAGCGGCCATAACAGTAAGTAAAATGTGAAATAACATACTGGCTAATTAATGCAAATGGAAATGCAATGTGTAGCGCTAAGTCAAGTGTGAAAGGGTCAGAAACAAAGTAAAACTGCTTCAAGATACAGAAAAAAAATAGAGAACTTAGCTTATGCTCTGGCCAAAACATTTGGGCCAGATAACCAACGACAAGGTGTCTTATCTGATCAAAGCCTAACCTTGTGCCTCTGCTTGCAGTGTGAAAGTGTGTGCATGGGTGTTTTATGCCACTAAGTGCAATTAAAAACCTGCATGTAAGGGTGAGTCTAGGACCTGGGTTACAACAACTATGTCATTCTGCCCCATTCACAATTGAATTAGCTTTACACATTGCCTTGCCATTTGCATTCATTAGCAGTATGCTATTGACACGCCCCCCAGGGCCGTGGGGTACTCGGAACCAGGCTACAGTACTGCTGGGGGAGTCATGGGGATCGATATCCATCCCTGTGACCCTGGCAGTGTCTATTAAAAGTTTGGGGGTTGAGGCTTTGGGGATTGAAGTCGTGACGCCACCTACGGTACTCGGCCAGGGATGGCCGATGCTGCAGTTCAGACCTCCAGTGCAGATAACGATGCAACCTGATGTTGTCTTTCCTCGTAGGTGGAGCAGTACCCATGGGCAGGTGCAAATGTCAATGTGCAAATATTGCAGTGCAGGGCAGGGGACGATGGAATAATTTGAAGACACAGCTGATGCAGTTCCACACTTTTTACTCACAGTTTTCAGGTGGTAAAGTCAAGCTGTGTCCTTCAAGCCAGGGGTCCAGCCACTCCCAGGTAGATTGGAAACACTTAGCCAGCACCCCATTCTTTGTACCTTTTCTGGGTCGTCTTCCTCTCATGCTGGCTCTCTCCCTCCTGCCCTGCACCTCACATTCAGTGTCCCACGCTAGTGGCCTCGGACCCTACCGGGCGACGAACTCTTCGTCCCCTTTGGCCCTATCCAGCCACCTTTGCAGCAAATGACATGGATTCGGCTCCTGCTCCTGGAGATGCAGCAGCCTCCGGTGGCCTTGCTGAGGCCTAAAATATCTTCTACTAGTCTGGGTCCAGTGACCCTATGCGGCCCTGGTCCCTCCATTTGCCTGCGACCGGCAAGCCGGATGTAAGCCCCCACGGGTGGATTTTTCACTTCCCGTGCCTCTGGATCTCCTGCCTGGCTTCCTCTGTCTCTCCCAGGGAAGTGCTCCTCTGGCCCCAGCCCCCTATTTCTCATCCTTCCCAGCTCCCTCACTGGAGGTCGACCAAACTCCTTCTCTTCCTGTCTCTGACTCACTCACTCACTAACTACCTGTCCCACACTTCCTGTTATTCCCTCTCTAACTCTTCCTGCTGTCACTCCCTCTAAGTGGCTCCCCTTTCTACAGTTCCACCCACTACCCGCCCCATGTCCAGCCAGGGATGGGGGTTTGATCAGTTCTCCCACCTTTCAGGCCTGGAGTGATTAGTGGTGCATGCGGTGTGTGGGTACTGGGTAGTATCTCCTCCTTTCCTGGGGTCGGTGGTACCACACTTCTGGCTAAGGTGCAGTACTTCTGTGGCAACTGGACCCACAGGGGTGCCACTCTATTTCACATTTTATTTACTGCTAGCGTGCAGCAGATTTCCCTATGGGTTAGGAACAGGCACGGGACTCAGGAAACAGAAGAGGGAACAGAGATTTGACAACTAGCAGCGTGTCTCTAGGTATAGACCACATTGCTCAGGCACCTCCTATAGGGAAATAGTGCAAAAATACTCTGTGCTTCACTCCCAGGTAGAGCATGTTGATCCGTTAAGAATGGTGGGCATGTTGCGCAGGTGACCTAAGTGTGCTCCTTGCATGCACAGGCCCTGAGAGCTGAGTCAGAAGCAGACTGAGCTAGGACACAAGCCGTAGGACTGCTGGAAGGGTTTGTACGTTAATTAAGCTGGTCTCCCTGCTGTGGAGACACCAGCACAATGGAGGCGAGGGCCTAAAGTAGGACATGGGAGTCAACTCCTTAAGCTTCCACTTAATGACCACTGGATTATGTCCTGCAAATTGATTTGCACCAACTCTACATACCGTAAATGACCTTAGTGAATTTGTGTCAGCAGTGTGAGCAGCCTCTTCTTACCTTAACACCCCATGGGACTCCATTATAAGATCAGCCAGATAGGCTAGATAGCAATCTGAGAAGCATTCACTTAACTAAGAAAAAGAAAATTAGCGCCTCCCAACACTATCACAGACTGAACTGTTTCATAAAACATAGGTAGTTCTTATATTCAGGCAGTATCCATTAGGATAGACATTGGATAACAGCTTTACACGTGGCAGATGTTCTCAACACTTGATGTTCCTCTCTGATGCGATTCCTTATATATCAGAGTAGCCACAACATAGTGTAAAACATTTGACACAACTATATTCTAAATTGCAATTAGAATACTTCTAATCAAAAAATCATAGGACAATCATCACATTGATATAATCCAATTTTTGAAAATGTTTCCCTACTGTATATGCACTGGGGACTGCAGCAGCCGTGATCTGCTTTTATAGTGGTTGTGACTCTCACAACCACACAAGACACACAGACCCTTCATCCTCCCTACTTTAATTTTCTGAGATAACGACCTTTGGGTTTTCATTGGCTGTAAGCCATAATCATCAACATTAACATATATAAACACTTGTAATAGATCACTCTGTGGGTACCTTTACACGCCGCTACTGGAGGATGGATACAACCCGCTACTTCACGTGCACGAGCACGCACAAACGGTTACAAACGGGAAACGCACCACCTTTACACGCCGCCACAAGGTGCGCTACACTACGCTACATCTACAGCTAGATACATCGCCGGGTGTCTCAAGTAGCCATCTGTAGCCCATCTTAACTCATTTACACACCGCTACAACCAGCTAATATGGGCGGACCTGGAGCAGCAGGGACAGCACATAGGTGTGCTACAATTGTGGATTACGAGACGTCCGTACGCTGATAGGACAAAGCAATAATACCATGATTGGGCAGGCATCGCAGGAGGCTGATTAATACTTGACGCTCGAGCAATTGTGTAGTGTGACTGGTCAGCTCATTAAATATGCCGCCCTGTGCGGCGACAACCAATCGCAACGCAGGAGCTTCCTCCAATGATCGCTGAAGGGGGCGCGGAAACCTGGAGCCTGTGTCACGCCCCAGCTACATAGCATGGTGTAGAAACAACCCTTCTGTTCCTTCTTTACACGCCGATACAGCTCGCTACAATTGGCTTTGTAGCCATCTGTTTTCGAGCAGTGCTCGGAAACAGATGTATCTGTTGCCGGCTGTCTCGTCCCGTCTTCACACGCCGCTACTACGGGCTATATTGACGCTACAAGCTACATTTGTAGCCTGTAGCGGGTTGTATCCATCCTCCAGTAGCGGCGTGTAAAGGTACCCTGTGTATAATGACTCTATATAATATATGTGTTTCACTTTACATATTGAATTACTGAAATAAATTACCTTTTTGATGTTTTATTCTAATTCATTGAGATGCAGCTGTATTGCTTTTTGTTATTCATAATGTTTTTATTGTAATATTTCTATTAGCCCTTTAATGAAGTAGAGTGTTGGATGCAACCCAAAGATGACCTTGTTACCCCAGTCCAATATATTTATCATGAAAATGGCTCCATGCACGTGGCCGTATGTGTTAGGGGCATTGTGTCTGCAGATAATAAGAAGAAAGCATTGAGTTTGCACCTTTAGTTTATAACCTCTATCTCAGTGGCACCGCATCCGACTCAGCAGAAGCCGCACATTCAGCCGTTTCATACAATACTCCGTCGTTGCGCACAATGCTGAGACACACTTTTTGCTTTGATAACTCATCTTTTCTGACATTCTTAATGATGCCGTTATCACAAAAAGCTGCGTTCTGTTAATCACACAAGGTTCACTTGGCTTCTATGGAAAGAATACAAAGGGAATCCTGCAGGGAGCTCTTCTGAAGCGATATGGATTATGCAGACTGATTTTGTTTATTCTCATCGTAAGCTTCTGCCATCACCATCAGTTCTTCCAATGAATTAAAAAATGATTTCGCAGCAAACATCTAATTCCAAAGATCCAGGGCATCAGCCACACCATCTGCTCATATAGAGAGCCATCTTTATGGGTATCCTAAAAGTTTATGAGTGCTCGGAATTCAATATTTCACACTGGGGTGGTCATATGCTGGTAGGCCGTCAACAGAGTTAATAGAAATAAAAAAGAAAAATGTCTTAAACTGGATTTTGTTGTTGTATAATGTAAAAAAAATGAGAACACCACACCATAGAGAGATATATGTCATATGTATGCATATGTGCACCAAGAAATGGCAATTGTAACCGGGGTGTGCCATTTTACTCTTTATTTTTGTCTTAAAACATTTTGCAATTTATATCTTAAATTAATCTAGTTTAAAACATAGGAAGCTTTGCATCTATATTACCTTATATATGTTATCATTCCAAAATTACACCTTGATTATAATCCAAAACTACATATAAAATTCTGCTGAGTTCAGAGCTGGAATCTTCCAAGTTGAATTGAATTTAAAGGGAACCTGTCAGATCGTTTTAGCCCCCTATTCTATCACTACCTGTCCCTGCACCTTGCTAACTCATTCCTAACCATCCCTCTCTGACCTAAAACTGTACTGTAAAGCTTGGAAAAAATTATTTAATAACTTACATTCTACGGCATAGACTGGGATGGGCGGTCTCCGGGTCTCCACTCTCCCTCCTCGCAGGTGACATGCCCACTCCAGGGCCATGGCTACTCGTTACCTGTTCTTTCGGTTCTTCTTGGGGGATGTCAAGGCTCTATGACCCTGGCGGTGTCATTAAAAAAGTTCAGATGATGGGGGACTAAAGGAAAAGGGTTATTCGTGATGCCACCTGCGGTACGCGGCCATGAGCGGCGGCCGCCGCTGCCTCAGAGCCTTTGGGGACAATGACCGGTAGCTTAGATGATTTCGCTCCCTGCAGGTGCAAGGCAGCGGGAAGGAGAAGTCAGTTCGTCCCTTGGCAGATGTTCGTTAAGTTATCAGCACCCCAGTGTGTCATGCGGCCTTTGCGGCCGGTGGTTGCCGCTAAGAAAAGTCTCACATGCCACTGCTGGAGTTCCCTTACTTTCGCTTAGTTGTTTTAGCATGGCTGCTTCCCGTTTGCCAAGCTCCGGTTTAGCGTTGTCTCCAGAACCTGGACAGTGCAGTCGAGCCTCTTTAGTGTTACTGTCTCTCTCTCTCTCTCTTTTCTGGGTGCTCTTTCCTCTGGTGGTCTCTCAGAGCTATAGGTTAGTTTCTCCGCTCCTCTCAGTGCCTCCGCACACAGAGCTCAGATACCGACAGTCACAGGTGCTCAGGTGTACCACTCCCTGGTACTGCTCCCTAGTTCAGCCGCCTTCTCCAAGTTGGGTGTTCGGCAACAGTTCCCGTAAGGAACTCGGGGCCACCGTTTCAATGGTTCGGGCCGTGTTCAAGGCCGGCTCCCTTTGTTGTCCTTGAGCCCCTCTGGTGTCTCGCCAGATATAGATTACCCCGAGGGCCCTGTTCTTCCTCCACACCCGTTGGTCATTCCCTCTCGGGGCAAGTGTGACCGTGCTCCAGCCTGCGGGAGCCAACACCTCCTCACTCCTTCACTCTCTTCTGCTTCCCTCATTCTTCTCTCCTTTGCCTCTACTCAACTCCTACTATTTCCCTCCCGGCTACGCTTGGGTCCTCCCACCTCGTCCACCCACCGTCCCGGGGTTGTAAGTGTTGTGGTGTGTGTGAAGCTCAACTGCGCCATCCGAGCACCTGGAGAGAGGAAGCACAACTCTCCCTAAAGTGGAGGAGTGCAGTACCTCTGGTGGCGGCCTGCCTGGCAGGGTGCCACACAGGTTCTTAGCATGCCCTGCTGGGTGTCATCATTCCGTCTTCTGTTCAGCCTCTCTTGAAATTCCTGCCTCCTCCATGTAGTCTGGTGCACCGGCCGGATATCAGTTCCTGTCCTGCACAGTGTGTGGGTGTATGGCTGTGTGGTCAGGTTCCGGCACATGTGCAGTGCGCATATTGAAGCTGCCCGTATACCTGATAAACCCCCACAATGCACCAGACCGGAACTGATGTCCGGCCAGCACCTCAGACTACATGGAGGAGGCAGGAATTTCAAAAGAGGATGGACAGGAGACGGCATGATGACTCCCAGCGGGCGTGCTAAGAGCGTGCAAGGAGGGAGAATGGAGCCCGGAGACCGCCCATTCCAGTCTATAGCTTAGACTGGATGTAAGTTATTAAATTATTTTATAGAAGCTTTATAGTGAAGTTTTAGGTCAGAGAGGGATGGTTAGGGATGAGCTAGCGAGGGGCATGGACAGGTAGTGATAGAATAGGAGGCTGAATCAAGCTGACAGGTTCCCTTTAAAGATTTCAAATAAACTAATATACAAAGTGATTTCTCAAAATTCAAACCAAAATATCACTTTTACTGATTATCGCAGTCTCGCACTTTTTCATCCACTTTATGACAAGCATCTTTAGTATTTAGAAGGATTCCCCTAGCTGCTGTGACCTGCTGCAAATGTGATGCATAGTCAGGGAGCTTCTTCCGGCAGTATTCCTGACTAATCTGAGCCCATTCCTCATGGGTAATTACCTCCAAATCACTGCTATTTTTGAGTATTCTGCAACCACCTCCATTAAGTCCCACCAAAAAATGTAGTTTTGGGGTTCAATTTTGTACACTATGATAGTCACGCCAGACTTCTTCTGAAACTTACCGTCATGGGGAAATGACTTTTACACTCTTTGATCAAACAGTGTTACCCAATGTTATATAACTGCACTATTTGTATTTACTTATATACTTTAATATAGGATCTATGCCATTTTGTGTTTTTCTCTTCGGTTTTGTCTGTCAGATGGACATGGCAGAACGTGCTCCTTGCACGTATACCAACTTATGCTCTGGCTTGTTTTTTTTTCTTAGGTACTCTGTACAATGGGGGTGCGGTTTCCCCCTCTGAGCTAGACATTGCATCTATATAGTTTCCCATGGACAGGTGACTGTAGCCAGAGCACTGTGCTTTTCAGTCCTTATGGTGGCTTTAGTTGGATCACTGTGCTACTCAGCTCTTATGGTGACTGTAGTCAGAGCACTGTGCTTCTTGGCCCTTATGGTGGCTGTAGTGTGTATGGCACCCCTATGGCAAGGCGCCACAGGAAGGAATTACATCCTAAATAGAGATGTGATGCCTCTGTAACTGTGGATGAGGGGAATCTTCAGAGTCTGAACCCCAACACCTATACACAGGCCACTTTATTACAGGGGACTGATATTCAGTAGATCCCAGGGGTGGAGCCTAGAGAGCAGGAGAAGGGGAGTGACAGAATAGTCAGATAAGTGGTGTGTGGAGAGCAAGCAAGGCAGACGCAGGGGACCCTGCGGCTGCATCAGGAGGCGGCCTCTTTGGAGAGAGGTGACCCAGACTTTGGAAGGAAGGTTTACCCGGGTGTGGTTGGAGCCAGCCGGGGACCCAGGTCGACACCGGCATACGGGAGCCGAGGTAGTTAGATGCAAGGTCTATCCCTAACTACAAACCGGCAAGCTGAAGGCCCGTTACATACAGGGCGCCAAAGCACCCCTAAAACAGCCCAACATCAGTCCCATAGCTGGTTCACAACGCGGAGAGGTGACTAAGCACTCAAAGCAACAGACCCTGAGGACTAGAGACTTGGCTCAAGTGGGGTAAGAGAGAGAGAGAGAGAGAGCACAACAAGACCACGAGCGCCATATTGAGGCCATCACTGTCAGACTCTGAGGAAACCTTCACATCCAACGGTTACAATACCCGCTAACACAGTCTGTACCGTATACCTGTTTCCATCTGGTGAAGTAAATGAACTGTTTGAGCTGAAGTGGTGTCCGTGATTCTTTCGCTCATCGCCCGGCGGGCTACAGCATCATTATAGGAGGTGAGGACTACTACTCCCCTCATCTCCTCCCGCTGCCCTGAGGTAAATCTCCACCTGTAGGGAGCTGTACTACTCTGAGCTGCACTTCCATCACCTCAGCGGCCGCCCGCAGCGCTGGTATCCCTGTTACCAGGTACCACAGGTGGCGTCACATTACCATTCCCCATCCATCATCATCATCCCTTCACCATCCCCGTCACTGAGGGTCCAGGGCACGGAACCGGGAGCCAACCAGCCGTGATCCCCCCCATCAAAGTGACCTTCAGCCCCGGTATCCGAGTACCCCCTATCCTGTCGACCGACTGACTTCTGGCGTCACAAACAGGATCCCGTGCCCGGTAAAACCGGGTACTGTGCGCCTTAAATTGCTCACACTGTGCTTCTTGGCTCTTATGGTGGCTGTAGTCAGATCACTGTGCTTCTTGGCTCTTATGGTGGCTGTAGTCATATCACTGTGCTTCTTTGCCCTTATGGTGTCTGTAGTTGGATCACTGTGCTTCTCAGCTCCTATGATGGCTGTTCTCTGAGCACTGTGCTTCCTGGCCCTTATGGTGGCTGTAGTCGGAGCACTGTGCTTCTCGGCCCTTATGGTGGCTGTAGTCTGAGCACTGTGCTTCTTGGCACTAATGGTGGTTGTAGTCATATCACTACGCTTCTCAGCCCTTATTCACATTGATTTCACTGATGCAAGGTAAGGTTTTAATATTGAATTAGGACTCTCCCGATGGGCACAATTTGATGCCATGTGATGGCATGTACACTCTTTGATCAAACAGTGTACTATTATTTACTTTATTATAGGGTATATGCTCATTTTGTGTTTTTCTCTTGGATTTTGTCTGTGGAATGGCAACGGTATGAATGTGCTCCTTCTGCACGTATACCAACATATGGTTTTTCTGAAACCAAGCCTTGCAGTACTTAGAGGTATGTGTGCCATCCGTCTGAGACTATAGGCACAAAAGGAGTATCACGGACAGATTAAGCACAAGCTGCTGCATTAGGCAGAACCCTGAGAAACCCTGACACCTTTCCAGGTATCCCTTAGGGTACCTTTACACGCCGCTACGACAGGATGGATACAACACGCTACAGGCTACAAATATAGCTTGTAGCGTCAATATAGTAGCGGCGTGTGAAGACGGTAGGAGGCAGCCGGCAACAGATACATCTGTTTCCGAGCACTGCTCGAAAACAGATGCCTACAAACCCGATTGCAGCAAGCTGTATCAGCGTGTAAAGACGGAGCAGAAGGGATGTCTACACACCAGGCTAAGTACCTGGTATGTAGCTGGGGCGTGACACAGGCTCCGGGATACCGCGCCCCTTCAGCGATCATTGGAGGAAGCTCCTGCGTTATGATTGGCAGTCGCTGCACAGGGCGGCATATTTAAGGAGCTGACCAGTCACACTACACAATTGCTCGAGCGTCATGTATTAATCAGCCTCCTGCGATGCCTGCCCAATCATGGGTTTCTTGCTTTGTCCTATCATCGTATGGATGTCTCGTAATCCACAATTGTGGCACGCCTATGTGCTGTCCCTGCTGCACCAGGTCCGCCCATATTAGCTTGTTGTAGCGGTGTGTAAATGAGGTAAGGTACGCTACAGATGGCTACTTGAGACACCCGGCGATGTAGCTAGCTATAGATGTAACGTAGTGTAGCGCACCTTGTGGCGGCGTGTAAAGGTGTTGCGTTTACCGTTTGTAACCGTTTGAGCGTGCTCGTGCACGTGAAGTAGCGGGTTGTATCCATCCTGTCGTAGCGGCGTGTAAAGGTACCCTTAGGGTACCTTTACACGCGGCTACATTTCTTGGGTGGCTACAGGTAACTTACTGGTTGCAGTGAAATCATGGAGAGATTATTCCATTTGTACACAGCAACAAGATAGAACCTTGTCTCCATGATTTCACTGCAACCAGTAAGTTACCTGTAGCCACCCTAGAAATGTAGCCGCGTGTAAAGGTACCCTTACAGGGATCTGGAGTTACACCTGAATCCAGGAGATTGCTGTCTATGGAATGGCTGCAATCCAAAGAATGGAAAGTCACCAAGCAGTGTCAAAGCCGGGAGGTCAGAAAAAGGACAAAATTAGGATCCATTGAATTGGTCAGGGAGCCGGGTCAAAACCAGGAAGGCAGAAAGATACAAAATCATGGGGCAGAAGAGGCATCCATAAAACAGGCCAGTGCAGAACAGGAAAAATATCAATACAAGAAAGGACAGAAGTCAAGCAAATTAAAAGCAATTTCTGGCAGCTTCCAGCAGAAAGCTGAAGGAGGTAAATGGTGCTTTCCAACATGCTAAAGCCAGTAGTTAATGACTTCAGCTTAACAGCTCACATGCACCTCCACTCTGTCAGACTGTGAAGTACAGCAGGTCCCGACACTCTAATCTTAGTGGATGGGCAGAGCCTGCAGTCACAAGAGTTTCATCAATGGATCCTCATCATGCTTCATTGGTCCACAGGACAGAGTTCTAAACTTGTGTTGTCTAGCTACAAGAAAGCACATGGGAGCCAACTTTTTTTGTACCTTTGACTAAGTAGAGACGTACATTTGGGAATCAGGCATGGACTTTTTAAGTGTTTAGTATGTGATTCATAAGTGATAATATCTATAATATGCTCTGCGAAAAATTTAAGTAAGCTAGTCATCTATCATTGGGGGGAAAGTAAGCGCTTGTTCTATGCAAAGGCTTTTCCTCAGAAATCCTGCTCATGGTTCTGATACTCTTTCTTCTCTACTTCTCCCTTCTCTCAGTGTTAGAGATAGCATCAGGGTGGGTGAGGTGTACATATATCTCAACAGTGTGGAAAAGGGGGAAACCATATACATATTAAGAAAAAAAATGTATGTTAATAAGGAGTAAAGTAGTCAGATATGATGGCTAGCGCTCAACTCTTTGTGGGTACCACGGTGCTAGTGAAAGAGCCCAGGGTTCCACAATCAATGGTTCAAGTAATCACTGCACACATACTAAATGATGGAATGCTTTAAGTGAGTTTATAAGCAACACATAATTACATTTCGGCCTAGTATAGGCCTTGATCACGTAGTCGCCCAAATAAATCTGTAGATCCTTTGTTGAATGAATCGGTGTATATACCAGGTCCTTCCTGTGGCACAAGCAGTGATTTTATAGCAAGGGTCTGTAGCCAATTGATGCTTATGATCGGTATACAGTATCAGTGTCCGTGTGACAGGAGCTTTTGCTGTTGGTGGCACAGTGGTAGGTGCTGACACCTCAGTGTCTGAGCATGGAGTGGCACTGAGGTGTCAGCACCTACCACTGTGCCACCAACAGTGAGAGCTCCTGATCACACAGACACTGATACTGTGTGACCGATCATAAGCACCAATAGGCTACAGACCCCTGCTAGAAAAATCACTGCTTGTGCCACATGGAAGGACCTGGTATATACACTGATTCATTCAACAAAGGATCTACAGATTGATTTGGGCGACTATGTGATCAAGACCTATACTAGGCCGAAATGTCATTATCTGTCGCTTCACCAAAGCACTATAAATACTCGCTTAAAGCATACCATCATTTAGTACGTGTGCAGTGATGACTTGAACCAATAAGGAGTAAAGGACATGAAGAGAAATAAGTAAAGTATCATAGATGAGAACAAACATGGAAGCAAGTAACGACAGCAGCACCATGGATAAAAATAGAGCTCAAATCCAGCCTATATTACTGAGAAAGACACTCCCACACGATCAAAATTGGAGACTTGGATCCAACTAAAAAATACATATCAGGGGGACTGAAAATGAACTTGGAAGAGCTAACCTTGGTGCATTTTTTAAGATAAGCACTAGTGTATGTCAAAGATGTCTATAGCCTTTATGCATTTTAGATTTCAGATCCTTACCAGTACCAGTAATGAGTGGGCACTACAATGCTTGAGTGCACGGTACTTGAAATGAGCTGGATGGGCTCGACTAGACTACTAAGTATAATGGAAGTCAATGGGAGACCCAATCATTTTTCCGGAAGAGTCTCAAGGCCATCCAAGCCTCTGACTTGATCGTTTCGAGCGCGGAGCACTCAAGCATTGTAGAACCAACTTATCACTAATCCTTACTCATAGCTTTGAAGGAGGTTTAGGTCTGATACTCATGCGATGTTGTGGTTTATTTGTGCACATGCAGAACTGGGTACAAAAGTATCTAGAAGACGGTTAATAAATTCAGTAGGCATGGATAAAAAAGCTCCACCGAGAGAAATTATAGATTTTGTTTGTGGTCTATTATGGCAAAAAACGCCCAAAGCTAGAACTTGTAAGAATGTTACAATAATAACTTTAAAGTTTAGTTACTTTTATTACCATGACCATTACAATATGGCTCTGACCGGTCATGCGGGAGGTCACGAACGGCTTTCTCCATACATCCAAAATCGGCATAGACGACCTCCTCATATGTTTGGGCATCAAGTATAAAGGAACTTGAATCAAAACCTTTCTAAACATTGCCATTATCGGTATTTAATCTTGTACATTTCTTTGAGATGTGGAAAAAATAGAAAAATAAGAAAAACTATAGAGTTGCCGGTGCCAGCCAATTATTTCCTCTCATTGTGATCCTGAACAAGGAGTATAGCTGAAATGCGTGTCCCTTTGTACTGGTTTTCATAAACGTTTCCCCACTGTGATTTTAATTAAAAATAAGTTTAATCCAAAAATAAAATGACTTCTTGTAATCTCCTGTACGTTGCATTTCAGAATTTAGAAACAGTAATTATATTTAAGCAAGTAATACATTACCAGGTTAACTGTTTCGCGGCTGTAAATCTACGCCATCAGTATATCTATTTAAATGCAATTCGATACTCGTCTCAAAAGTAGAAAGAAATAAGAAAAATCGATGTAAAATACCTTAAGTTGTTCAGAAATGTAATTAAAATTTAGGAAAAGAATTTTAATGAATGGAAGATCCATTTTCAATCATAGTTTTTTTTCTTGCAGCTAACTAGTCACAGGGCTTATGCAGGGGTGTGAGTATAGTGAATGCAGGGTTTGCAGTTGCACCCAGCCCTTAGGCCACCTGGAGCTCAAAGCTACCTCTGTTCTATATACAAAGTAAAAAACTAATAAATAGGCCCGCAAGTGCAGATGGGCGGAGGCGAGGAAGCTCTGGTTCTGGGGTCTCAGCCAGACTTTTTATAGCAGAGACACATATATAAGATTATCTCAGCACAGGAGATGTGGTATGATCAGACCATGTCCCTGTATGGTCAGACACATCCATTACACAGTACATAGCCGGGATACATATATAAGATTATCTCATCACAGGAGATGTGGTATGATCGGACCATGCCCCTGTACGGTCAGACACATCCATTACACAGTACATAGCAGAGACACATATATAAGATTATCTCAGCACAGGAGATGTGGTATGATCAGACCATGTCCCTGTACGGTCAGACACATCCATTACACAGTACATAGCAGAGACACATATACAAGATTATCTCAGCACAGGAGATGTGGTATGATCAGAACATTCAGGGAAGAAAGGTGTGCTACAGTCCGCGCTGCCAGAAACATCAAGGAAAACCCAAGACCTCCTTGGAGGAGAATAAAGAAGGCTTGGATCAAAACTTCGTCTTGGGTTTTCCTTGATGTTTCTGGCAGCGCGGACTGTAGCACACCTTTCTTCCCTGAAATTCCTGGTTTAACCCCACGTGTGTGGAGTCGGTGGAGGTCCAGCGGCAGCCATCAGGATACTATCCTACATGCGTACAAGCCAGTTGTGGGTCACACAACTGTAGAAGGTGAGTGAATTACACTTTTCACCGCTGAAATTTAGTGTCTAGTGATAAGGGCACTATTGCGCCTCTTGTCCCCCTCCCCTCTCTCTTTCATGATCAGAACATGTCACTGTACGGTCAGACACATCCATTACACATTACATAGCAGGGACACATATATAGGATTATCTCAGTACAGGAGTAGAGATGAGCGATGTTCGACTCGAATAGTTCGCCATTCTCAAATTCGAGTTGATTTTGGCCCTATTCGAGTCATTCGCCGAATTCGAACAATTTGGTTCCAATTCGGCGAATTTCGAACATGTTCGATTTTGGTTCGAAAATGCGGCAGATGCGGTCAGAAAACCGCATCTGCCTCATTTTGAGCCAAAATAAACATTCCCTAGAAGAAAGAAAGTGTTAAAAATAAAAAAATAATCTATGTTCACCTGTCCGCGGTCCACCGAAGCCTCCGGCAAGGTCCTGTGGCTTCTAGGACCTGTGGTGACGTCATGTCCTAGAAGCACAGGACCTTGCCGGAAAGCTTAAAATAGATATTTTTATGATTCGGACCCTTTCTTTAAGTAAAAGAAAAATAAAAATATCTATTTTACGCTTTCCGGCAAGGTCCTGTTCTTCTAGGACCTGTGGTGACATCATGTTCTCGCGGGAACTCCGGTCACGTAACCGGAGTTCCCGCGAGAACATGACGTCACCACAGGTCCTATTATCAATAGGACCTTGCCGGAAAGCTTAAAATAGATATTTTTATGATTCGGACCCTTTCTTTTACTTAAAGAAAGGGTCCGAATCATAAAAATATCTATTTTAAGCTTTCCGGCAAGGTCCTGTGCTTCTAGGACCTGTGGTGACGTCATGTTCTCGCGGAACTCCGGTCATGTGACCGGAGTTCCCGCGAGAACATGACGTCACCACAGGTCCTAGAAGCCACAGGACCTTGCCGGAAGCTTCGGTGGACCGCGGACAGGTGAGCATTGATTATTTTTTTATTTTTAACACTTTCTTTCACTTTTTTTCACTTCCACAATGTATGTATATACATTGTGGAAGTGAAAAAGCCCCACAAGCCCGGTTTGTTCGTTTTCCGGGGTGTTCGACGGTGTTCGTCGAGCATTCGACGAACATTCGTCGAACACCCCGTCGATTCGACGAATCGAATCGAATTCGAACACCGGGGTGGTGGCTCATCTCTATACAGGAGATGTGGTATGGTCAGACCATGTCACTGTATGGTCAGACACATCCATTATACAGTACATAGCAGGGACACATATATAAGATTATCTCAGCACAGGAGATATAGTATGATCAGACCATGTCCCTGTATGGTAAGACACATCTATTACACAGTATATAGCAGGGACACATATATAAAATTATCTCAGCACAGGAGATGTGGTATGATCAGACCATGTTCCTGTACGGTCAGACACATCCATTACACAGTACATAGCAGGAACACATATATAAGATTATCTCAGCACAGGAGATGTGGACTGATCACACCATGTCCCTGTACGGTCAGACACATCCATTACACAGTACATAGCAGGAACACATATATAAGATTATCTCAGCACAGGAGATGTGGTATGATCACACCATGTCCCTGTATGGTCAGACACATCCATTACACAGTACATAGCAGGGACACATATATAAGATTATCTCAGCACAGGAGATGTGATATGATCAGACCATGTCCCTGTACAGTCAGACACATCCATTATACAGTACATAGCAGGGACACGTATATAAGATTATCTCAGCACAGGAACATTTTTTAAACATCCAGTTGTGTAAATTATTATTATTCCAAGATCTATTGATTAAAATAAACTCCTTGAAGTTTTTATATATTACTGGCACTTGACAAATCATAGACAACTAGTTCAAATTTAGGCACATTCTACTATATTTCAAAGTGATACTTTACCATCTTTCCTATATGTATTTTACTGTTTATATTGTGCTTGTTCTATACTTTTATTCTGTTTCCTGCATTATTCATTGTAATTGCCATAATGTTCCCATTGCCGCAATTTCACTCTGAAATGGAAGAGCAACATCAACATCTAAACTAGATCAATGTAGCGTTTTCCTGGAAGACAGTCTACCCCAGATGGAAGCGAAATTTGGAACAGGAGTTACCATCTGACAATCATTAGGACACCGTTTGTGAATTGCTGCCCTTAATTTGATTTTAAGCAGGGATTTTCATCATTACTATTATTACTAATTCAGTTGTTTTGGCAGCGGACTCTGGCAATCGGCTTTTAATAAACTGCTTTGAGCGACGCATTGCATCCAGACACCAGAGATTCCCGATAGGGAGGTCAATGTAACAGGCAAAAAAAAAAAAAAGAACTACTCATCTAATCTAATTGGTTTATTTGGAAGAATTTGTATTTCCAATGGCGCTTTATTCCAGGATCTGCTTCGATAGTCAAGTTGGACATTTTACATTAAATCAACTGTGAAGGAATCAAATATTATGAATAATCACTGGTTACTAATTGACAACTGTAGGGTCCCGTTCATACATCAAAGCTTTTTATGTCTTGGCAATTGTCCTCCCCATGTGTTCAAGCACATGGTTTTGTTCTGAGCCTACAAAAATTCAGCCAACACTGTAACCGTCTTCTTGAGATCCCACCGGTCCGTGGACAAGTAAGGACATAGTCCCTGGACATAGTCAATGAAAGTAGGAAAGGAAAAATCCAGCACTGATTCCACATTACATGAGAATATAAAACTTTCTTTAATAATTCATATTAAAATTAGTGGTGCAGATTAAGAGAATGCGTGATAACACCTTACGCATTTCAGACCCAATATATGGTCCTTAGTCATAGGCACCTATAGAAACCTTTTCCTATACTGACTCACACAGTGAGTTTTCTCTTTATCTGTCTTTTTGTGTCTGATCAGCTTGTAGTTGAATGAAGCTTCTAAACTAAAGATTTTGTTTAAAGAGAAATTACCCTAAGTATCTTTAGTATTAGAGGGTGAAAAACCAACTTCAATATTGGATTGCTGCAATTTTTTTCATTGAAAGGGCTGCCTTGGTTATAACCCCATTTTCACACACAGCTTGTTTTCTCCAACCATTGCTGAAGGTTTCACAGCATGTTACTGTCTGATCAGCTCACAGTTCAATAACGCTTCTAAAAAGAAGTATGAAAGAGTGAAAATAACATTCTTACATACTTAAAAATTCTAAAATGAATGTGTTGTCTAAAGAGAAAAAAACCCTTACTGTTCTAAGTACCTTTAGTATTAGAGGGTGAAATAACTATTCTTACATACTTAAAACTTCTAAAATTAAGGTGTTGTCTAAAGAGAAACAACCCTTACTGGCTCTAAGTACCTTTAGTATTAGAGGGTGAAAAAACGAATTCTTACATACTTAAAACTTCTAAAATGAAGGTGTTGTCTAAAGAGAAACAACCCTTACTGCTCTAAGTACCTTTAATATTAGATGATGAAAAAAAAAATTATTAATTAAAACATCAAAAATAAAGGTGTTTTTTAAAGTGAAATAACCCTTACCACTCTAAGTAACTTTAGTATTAGAGGGTGAAAAAACTAAATTAAAACTAAAATAAAGGTGTTGCTTAAAAAGAAACAACCCTTATGGTACCTTTACACACCGCTACAGAAGTTGAAAACAACCGGGTTTCGGAGGCAAATGTATCTTGCACCGTCAAATCAACCCGAAGGTAGCGGCGTGTAAAGTAGGTTGTTGCCAGCCGTCACTTTGGCACCTGTTTCAGAGCAGTGCTCTAAAACAGGTTGATTTCAACCCGATGGTAGCAGCGTCTAAATACGGTACGGTAAGGTTTTTTCGCCACCTAGTTAACTCCCTGGGGTGTGACACAGCCTCCGGCAAACCGCCCCCTTCACGATCATTGGTGGAAGCTCCTGCGTTGCGATTGGTTGTCACTGCATAGGGCGGCATATTTAAGGAGCTGACCAGTCACACTACACATTTGCTATAGCTTCATGTATTAGCCAGCCTTCCTGCGCTGGCTGGCCAATCATGATGCTACTGCTTTGTCCAATCATCGTACGAGCGTCTCGTAATCCACAACTCTGGCACGCCTATGTGTTGTTCCTGCTGCACCAGGTCCTCCCATATTACCTTTTGTCGCGGCGTGTAAATGAGGGACGGTGCTCTACAGAAGGTAACTTGAGGCACCCGGCGGTGCATCCAGAGATAGATTAAACCTTCTGTAGAGCACCTTGTAGCTGGCGTGTAAAGGAGGTATCGGGTACCGTTTGCAACCGTTGGTACGTGTCTATGCACGTGAAGCACCCGGTTGTTTCAAACCTTCTGTAGCGGCGTGTAAAGGTACCTTCACTGTTCTAAGTACCTTTAGTGTTAGAGGGTGAAAAAACTAATTCTTACAGTACCTAAAACTTCTAAAATAAAGGTGTTCTTTAAAGAGAAACAACCCTTACCACTCTAAGTACCTTTAGTATTAGTAGGTGAAAATTTCTAATTCTTTCATTGTTAAAACTTCTAAAATAAGGTGTTATCTAAAGAAAAACAACCCGTACTGCTCTAAGTACCTTGAGTATTAGAGGGTGAAAAAACTAATTCTTATATACTTAAAATTTTTAAAATGAAGGTGTTGTTTAATGAGAAAAAACCCTTACTGCTCTAGGTACCTTTAGTATTAGAGGGTGAAAAACAATTTTAATTCTTGCATATTTAAAGCTTCTAAAATAAGGTGTTGTTCACAATGGAAAAAAGGACCGACCCTTAAGATTAGAGGTGCACAAATCAATTTGTGTACTGAGTTCATTACAAAATTGACTAAAAATGTGGAATTTTGAAGCATTTTTTTCTTTTTGCTGCATTTTTTTTTCCTGCAGAAAAGAAGCTGCATTTTACAGGACCAGTAAAAACAGTGAGATTTCAGAAATCTCATGCATATGCAGTTTTTTTCCTGACTGAATTGAGACAATACAGCTGTTTTTAAAATCTACAGCATTATCATCGTCGAGATTTTGCCGTATTTTTGTAGCATTTTTTTTCCATCATACCAAACAAGTGCAAAAATATTTGTGCTGCATTTTTTGCAGTGGTTTTATTTTGCATCATCTTTGGAATAAAAGTAAGTTTACTAAGAAAGTGCTATAGACAAATCTGCCTAAAATTTAAGGGGAAAAAAACCAGCAAAAACAAAACAGCCATTTGGTGCTTATTTTACGCAGAGTTGTCATTGCAGAAAAAGCTGCAAAAACCCCTGTGTGAACACAGCCTTAGGGTACCTTTACACGCCGCTACTGGATGGTGGCAACAACCGGGTACTTCACGTGCACGAGCACGCACAAACGGTTGCAAACGGTAATCGCACCACCTTTACACGCCGCAACAAGGTGCGCTACAGTAGGTTACATTTATCTCTAGATACACCGCCGGGTGTCTCAAGTTACCTTCTCCCAGAGCACCTTACCTCATTTACACACGCTACAACAAGCTAATATGGGCGGACCTGGTGCAGCAGGGACAACACATAGGCTGTGCCACAATTGTGGATTACGAGAATCCGTACGCTGATAGGACAAAGCATAACATCATGATTGGCAGCAGCGCAGGAGGCTGATTAATACATGACGCTCGAGCAATTGTGTAGTGTGACTGGTCAGCTCCTTAAATATGCCCCCTATGCAGCAACAACCAATTGTAACGCAGGAGCTTCCTCCAATGATCGCTGAAGGGGGGTGGTTTCCCGGAGGCTGTGTCACGCCCAGGTACATATCAGGTACATAGCATGGGTTAGATACAACCCTTCTGTTCCTTCTTTACACGCCGATACAGGTCGCTACAATCACCTGGGTAACCACCTGTTTCAGGGCAGTGCTCGGAAACAGGTGCGCTACTGGCGGGTGGCTACAACCGTCTTCACACGCCGCTACCAGGGTTGAATTGGCGGTGCAAGATACATTTCTCTCATGTACCCGGTTGTTGCCACCATCCAGTAGCGGCGTGTAAAGGTACCATTACTGTTGACATGGACTAGTTTTCCGGCAGCAGTTTGATTTTCATGAGCGCTTTCCCTTTTAGAAGGAAGACAACGGAACAAGGTTTGGTAATTCAGTTGATCATCACGACGTTCTGTACATCACACGCTGTCCAAATTTTGCAGAATTAAATCTCGTGGTTGCATTTGCCATTTTGTCATTTCCTACTGTTGATTAGCCCGGGATAGTTGAAGGGCGCCTCTTTGATTTGCTTGATGACAATCATTTTGACAATTTCCATCAACAAATCTGAATGCATCATACAAAAATCAACGGCAGTTAACCCTTGTGAATTAAAAGCAAATTTTAACATACAGTAATTACAGTGATACATGTTCACATTAGAATTTAACACTCTAAATATTACAGGAATGGACCTCAGGGACGGTAGAGATTGAAAAATAATGTGTTTAATTTACAATAAAATATCAAAATGGAAATGGCAACATTACAAGAAAAAGTGTTGGTTAGGTGTGAAAAACTCTTCTAATGTCCTATGAAAGAAGTTGGAAATGATAAAGCTCACGCAGTAAGCTACTGCAGGTAGCAGGTAAAGAACAACAAACAGTTGTCATGCTGGGTGGTTTAATGGTAAAGAGGGTCAGAAAGCAAGATGGTAAGATGGGCAAGAGGTGAGCATGGGAGCTAGTCTGACCCTTAGGCTGGAAACACAGTGTCCGTGCGATGTACGAGTCACTCGGAGGAGTGTCGGATCATTAATCCTGAAGACCTCTCCCTGTCAGAAACTCCACACTCCCGTCCTAACAGGGAGAGGTCATTCAGGGTTAATGATCGACACCATCTGAGTGACTCGTATATGACACGACAGTGTGTTTCCACCTAAGGCTGGGGTACACGCTGCGATGTATCCAGCGACCCAATACGATCAGGATTGCTGGGACATTGCTATCTGGTCGCTGGTGAGCTGTCACACAGGCAGTCACCTAGCGACCAGCAAGAATGCTGGAAACTAGGTACACATCTGGTAACTAAGCATAGCGCTGCGCTTAGTTACCTGATGTTTACTCTGGTTACCATGTCCCAGCGTCTACTGTGCAATGCAGGCATAGGCCAGGAGGTCGTTGATCGTTGGTCTCCCTCTGTCACACAAGTCGATGCTCGCCACCCAGCGAGAGACCAACAATCAAAAAACGGCCAGGCCATTCCGCAACGATCTGTGATCAGCAAGCTGGGATCCCCTGTACCCTGAAAAAACACTTTGGAAACTTTACAGTTAAGAGGTCCCATGTGTCGGGTCTGATTAAGAGGTCCTCAATGCTGGCACAATGTTCCCTACCTCCTCCTTGTGTGTTCCACCCCCTCTATGTGTCTGCTGCCACCTCCTCCTCTTCTTCTGGGTCATGCCCTGTGCTGATACCGTAATGCGCAGGTTGTAGGCGCAGCGGCAAGACGCTGCATCCAAAATGCTGCATATACTGATGTGAGTACGCAGCCTTAGTCTGAAGCCTTTAGCAGTTCCAATGCACCATGGATTAGACCATGTAACCTCTCCCTTATTTCCAGCCTCTTTTTTACAAAAGGGAGTCTTGGTTCTACATTTCGTTGGTGAATAGCCTTTTCTTCCAATCTTTATTGATATCCTGTAAACATTGCACACCCCAATTTATAAACCATAAAACTCCCTTTACTTCAGTAGTAAATGAGTCCCATTAGCTTGAAAGGTGATGTAGATTGAAAAACAGGAAAACCAGAAGAGTAAATGGGCTACAATTTGATATATACTTAGCAACCAAGATGTAATGACTTTCAATGATTCATTAAATCACTTTGGGTTGCGAGTAGCTGTCATTATTTTTTCCATAAATTACATATTGTTTGTGCTGGTCGCACAGGTTTCTGCTTTCTCCATCTCAAGGGGAAGCTAATGGAAACATTGTATTTCGGTATTATATGACTGTGGTACATGCAGTATTATTTTTGTACTCTAGCCCACATCACCTCTTAACTTCTCATTAACTTCCTTCAAATAAAAGAAAACAAAATGATAGGCACTTTAATGCAAGAAAAAACGATTTAGTTGAATATTTAATAAATATGTTACATTTGACAAAATGAAGAAAAGTGCAGAAGGCGTAGGAGCGAGTCAATAGCGGCATTACATTAACCACCCCAATGAGTAAAGAGGTGATGACGATGTAATGCATACCACATGGGGGGGGGCATAGGGACACTCTGGGATACTATTTCAAGCAACTTTAGTTTTTTTTGCATTTATCAAAAAACATCTAAATTAAGACTTTTCTATCATAAAATGTAACAGCAGCGCGCAGTAGGCAAAACTACTGTTAATGGAAAACTATATTGGTAATGAAATGCAAATGAAGTGATCACAGCCAGCAGCATTTTACAGACTTGCTAAAGAGGGCGTCCTACCGTGAGCGCCATATCAGCTTTTAACACACAGAGTCATGTAGCTCTAAGGGCACCAATGGGAAAATAAATTAGGATGATTGCGCATTTGCTCCTGAATTGGCAGGTAACCAAGTAGACAATTTTTCAGACAAAGTGGAAAAAAACTTTCTTGAACCAGCAGGTATGTTCTGGGCATTGCAGTCAAGGGATATGGATAAAATAATAATAACTGTATCCACTTCTACTTTAACTAGGTCTATATCTTCATGTAATGGTGTCACACTGTCACTCTCGGCTTTATATTCTACTGCAAAAGTACATTTATCAAGTAGATGCTGAATAGCTTAGACAAACCTTAGGAAAACCAATGTTTACGACCACCCCAGGGCCGTGGAGTACCTGGTCCCAGGCGTTGTAGTTCACGGGGGACGACACAGGGCATGTTGCCCGGTCCCGTGGCCCTGGTGGTCACTAAAAAGGGGTTTTGAGTCAATGAGAAATATTCCAGTCATGTTGCAGCTCTGTGTGACAGACCTCCTGGGTGATGATGGAACAGCAGAATGCTCACGCTCACCCTGGGGCAGTAGTGGAAGTTTGTGGTTTCACACAGGGATGCAGTCACGCCAGGCCTCGTCACTGATCCTCTTCCCTGCTGCGGTCGGCGACTCCTCAGGTGGAGATAGAAAAGGACGCCACACAGTGTTTTTACTCTGTACAAGTTTACTGGCAGTTCTTCAATAACACAGTCTTTTCGAGTCTACCTGGCCTGGGTAGTCACCGAGAATTAGGATGGTTTACTCAGGACCTTCAGTGGAGTGCCTGCCATTCCTGTCCGGTCCCCTCCTGTGCTCTCTCCTGTCTCCCTCAGCACTCCCGTGTGCACAGCCTGAAGCCAGCTCCCATGGATCTCTCAGCGGAGGACTCTTCTCCGTGTCCTCCAGACCCGATACAGTGCCTTTTTCTGGATGTGCCGGGGGTCGGCCGTGACTTCCTTTAGAAGCTCGGGCCTCCGGTTCGATGGCTCGGGGGTAGACACCCACACTGTGCTCAGAGCCGGTCCTCTGTCTCGGGACAGATCCCAGTGGTCAGTAGATGTACCAGGTCCTGATTCAGGTGCACCGCACTACCTGGTGCCTTTAGGATCCCCTTCCTTCCTAACGGCCTCTCCGCCATCGTGCATTCCTCACTTTGCCAATTGAGCTCTCTCACTTGTCTAACTCTCTTCCCACACATACACTTTTCTACCCCACCACTCCTCCCATGGGACTGGGTCCTCCCTGAAGCCGGTCCAACCACGGTCCCCTACCTAGGGTGTGTGTCAATGTTATAAGGGTCCCTTATGCAGCATCCCAATTCCTCAGTCACAGGAATACTACACATTTTTTATGGGTGCAGTACCCCTCCGTGGCGTCCCAACCAGTGGGGTGCCACATTTATATATAATATACTAATTTATTATTACTTTATTTATTATTTATATAGAACAAGGTCTTCTCCAAGCCAAGATAGTTCCACCAGGGTCTTCTCCAATCCTAGATAGGTCCACCAAGGTCTTCTCCAAGCCTCGATAGGTCCAGCCAGGATCTTCTCAGCCTAGATAGGTCCCAGCAGGGTCTTCTCTGTCTTGATAAGACCAATAGGTTTTTTTTCAAGCTTAGATAGGTCCACCAGAGTCTTCGCCAAGTTCTCCAAGCCTAGATAGGTCCACCATGGTCTTCTCCACAGCTATCTTAAGTATCAAGCCATCGGGTTGCTGGTCTTCCTCTTCACCTTGTTCCTTCTAGTCTTCCGACCATGATGTCCATCTCCAATGATTTATCTATTTGTATTATTATTGTTATTATAATTACTATTATTTATTTATATAGCACCATTAATTCCATTGTGCTGTACATGAAAGGGGTTTAATACAAAAAACAAATGTAGGTTACAGTAAACAAATTAACAATAATAGACTGGTACCGAGGGGCGAGGACTCTGGCCTTACGGGGTTACATTCTATAGGATGATGGGAGGAGGTAGTAGGTTGTGGGTTGCAGAAGCTCCATTGGTTGTGAGATGGCTGCGCAGGGATAGTGGTGGTGATGTGGCCCCTCGGGTGGGGGTGGTGGTGGTGATGCAGCCAATCTGGTAGTGGAGCTCCAGCTCTAGTAGCAGTAAAGTCATTGCAGGCTGTAAGCATTCCTGAAGATATTGGTTTTTAGGTTCTGTCTGAAGGACCCGAGGGTAGAAAATAATCGTATGTGTTGGGGTGCAGAATTCCAGAGGATTCGGGATTCTTGGAGGTGATTGGGTGAGGAACGAATGAGTATGGAGGAGAGGAGAAGGTCTTGAGAGTTACAGAAATTACGTGAGGGAAGATAGTGGGAGATTAGTTCAGAGATATAAGGAGAGGATAGGTTGTGGACAGCTTTGTAGGTCAGGGTTAGTAGTTTGAACTGGATTTATTGGTGAATTGGGAATCAGTGAAGGGATTTGCAGGGGAGTAGCAAGGAGAAAGGTGGATTAGTTGAACAGCAGAGTTGAGAACAGATTGGAGAGGTGCAAGAGTGTTAGCAGGGGGGCCATAGAGAAGTATGTTGCAGTAATCAAGGCGGAAGATGATGAGGGCATGCACAAGCATTTTAGTAGATTTGGGGCTGAGGAAGGGATGGATCTGGGAAATATTTTAAAGCTGGAGGTAGCGAGTGTTTGGATGTGCAGCTGTAAGGACAGAGCAGAGTAAAGAGTTACTCTGAGGCAGCGGATTTCAGTTGAAGGTGAGACCGTGATGCCATTAATTGGAATAGATCAGGTAGGAAAGATGCGTGAGATGGAGGAAAGATAAGAAGTTCTGATTTGTCCTGATTGAGTTTTAGTCATTATGAAGTTGTTTCTTGGTGATCCTTGCTTCAAGTGACATGTCTGGCTTCATTTGTTCTAAAATTAATTAGTTTGTTCTTCTTGCCATCTATGGTATTGATAACATCCTTCTCCAGCACCAGATTTTGAAAGCGTTGATTCTTCTTTTGTCTTGTTTCTGTATCGTCCATGTTTCACTTCCATATGTTACTACATCGACTGCAGCAAAGCCTTCGACTTTGTTAATCACCAGAAACTTTGGAATGCTATAAAGGATATAGGTATGACAAGCCATCTGATCAGCCTCATTAAGAACATTTACATTGACTAAGAAGCAACAATCTGAACTGAATACAGTGACACAGCATGGTTCAAAGTAGAGCGAGGCATCAGATAAGGCGGCATCATGTCACCATTTCTCTTCAATTTGTATGCAGAAGCTAATTTCAGGAAGGCTGGACTTGCCGAAAAAGAAGAAGGAATCAAAATTGGTGGAAGAATAATCAACAATCTAAGATATGGAGATGATACAACACTGATAGCAACAAGTGCAGATGGAATGAAGGACTTACTATGGAGTGTCAAGATAAAAAGCTTGACTGTTGCTCAATACAAAGAAGACAAAGATTTGACTACTGCAGGTATGACCAGGACACATTTGAGATAGACTGTGATGAAATGGAAATGGTAAAGTAATTCGACCTACTCGGATGAATGATCACACAAGATGCAGCGACAACACCGGAAGTCAATAGTAAAAGAGCTATGGCTGTGGGTCTATGATGATAATCAGTAAGAAGTGATGAAGGATATACCTTGAATGGAATGTGTGAAGACTCAAACAGAAAATTGTCTGCATTTCAAAGGCAACAACATTAATGAGTAGAAATAAATAATAATAAATTGATCCTACTTGGATCAATGATCACTCAAGATGCAACAACAACACCGGAAGTCAATAGAAGAATACCTGTGGGCAAATCAGCTATAAAGTCACTGGACAAGATCTTCACATGAAGCAAATATGATGAAGACACGACTCATACATAGTTTGGTCTTTTTTGTAGTAACATATGGAAGTGAAATATGGATGATAACTAAACAAGACAGAAGAAGAATGAACACCTTCATAATGTGGTGCTGGAGAAGGATGTTATCAATACCATGGATGGCAAGAAGAACAAATAAAACCCTTTTGGAAGAAATCAAGCCAAACATGTCACTTGAAGCTACGACTTGTCTACACATCATACGAAGAGATAAATCACTAGAGAAGGACATTATGGTTGGAAGAATAGATGGTACAAGATGAAGAGGAAGATCAACAAACCAATGGCTTGATACTGTCTAGGTAACGAAAGAGAAGATCCTGGTGGACCTATCTAGGCTACACAAGATCAATCTTCCTACAGAGCGTTTATCCATCAAGTCACCATGGCTCGAGATTGAGTTAAATGCCGATAAATAATAATAATGTTACTACAGAAAAGACTAGACTATGTACGAGCCGTGTCTTCATCGCCAGTGAAATGTTCCTCGATGTGAAGATCTTGTCCGGTGACTTCATTGTTGATTATCCTGTAGCTATTCTCCTATTCACTTCTGGTGTCATTGCTGCATCTTGAGTGATCATTAACGTAAATACGATCAATTTCTTATTATGATTTATTTCTTTTCATTAATGCTGTTGTCTTTGAAGCATAGACAATTTTCTGATTGAGTCTTGATACATTCCTTTTATAGTATATCCTTCATCACATTTTACTGATTATCATCATAGACCTTCAGCCAAAGACATGCATGGGTGGACAGTCATTTATCAGCTACACTTTATAGCAAGGACCAGCAATGTACTTTATTAGCCAATATTTTATTATATTATACTAATAATAATTCATTAATATATTACATTTAAATATTTGGTTCCTCATAGCCAGTCCATGCAGTAAAATATCTTGTTAAGTAGTAAAAAAAATAATAATAATTAAAATTAGAAAATCAACTGAACATCAATCAAATGAATTTTGAATTTCACAAAAAAACCTAATATCTGTAGCAATACGTTTTTTTTGTAGTTTAAGCCAGGAAGGACTTCAAAAGGTTGGGTAGGGGTTAAAAGAAAAAAATATACTGATCTACAGTAGCGTAACTTCAAGCTAATGGGCCCCAATGCGAAAGCTCCAACGAGGCCCCCAATTGTTGCAATGTCAATAGGATGTCTTTTTCTATAGACCAAAGGGACTTTTGGGGTCCCTTAAGCTCGAGGGTCCAGGTGCGATCGCACCCCCTGCACCTGTAGTTACGCCCCTGCTGATCTACATTGTCCTGGCTCTACAGTTACTTTTGGTGCTTGTAAGATTTTATGCAAATAGGAGGGTAGAGGGGGAAGGCGGAGCTATGCCTCTGGCTCCTCCCACATCCCAGCCCCAAACTGCATCAAGATGATCTTACATATTCCCGGGGGGGTGTGAAACATCACTTTTCTTTGCAGACGTGATGGGACCGTATTTCATGACCCCAACATATTAGAGATGTCAGAGCCAGGCTGTGAGGTGCAGTTTGTGACAATGGTCACTACATATATGACTGGATATCATGTAATAAAGGTAATATCTGGATGATCTTGGGTAAGTCATCGGAGAGAAACAGAGACTAACAGGGTACATTAGGTGTCCCTGTGTCACTGTAGGTGATAGGCCCAGTTCAGGAATTGTGAGTCATGTACTTTTCTGAAAAGTAATAATATTGTTTGATATCACATTATTTATTTAACACAGTGCTTCAGTATCATGAGCATCATGTCTCACCTTTTTTGAGTAAATATCACCACTTTTAATAACTTTTTGGAAAGTAAGAGCAAATCACTATAGGATTTCATCTGATCTGTATGGCCTGACCTAAGTCCCATCTCTGAGCATGTCATATTCAATCATATATATTGAACTCCGCTATATTGTTGCTGCTTGTTCAAAAATAGAGACAGAGCAATTGATTGAGCAAAACAGAGATAGAAATGTAGAATGGGTTTAATGCAGAATGGGTCTATACACAAAATGTAAAAATAAATATTTTTCTCATTTTAAAGACTGTTATAACTGTCTACAAAGCTGAGATAAAAGAACTTGAGAATGATAGAGAACAAAGAGAAGGGTCTCGGGGCTCCACTAATGAGAAAGCAGGGATCCACCAATTTCTGTAGAGACTTGTAAATTATGATCAGAAGAAAGGAGCTCCATGCAAAAAATTGGGTGATCACCCAATAAGTAAGAAATATACAAATGTTATTGATTATTACACAGACATAGAAAAAACAGCATTGATTAAAAACTAGCTAAATAAGCCAGTACAACCAGTAGAGATGGGTATAAATTGTTGATATAGTAACCACTTGTACCCTCTTATTCAGCAAAAGAAGCGAAGCTGAAGGCACTAGCTGCTACATGTACAATGGTAGATCAGAAAGCAAACATTTATATAGATTCCAAGTACGCATTCAGAGTGGCACATGACTATGAAGAAGGGTTTTCCTCCTCAGGTAAGTGTACATGTTATTCTCAAAGTGTTTTTTATAACTCTGGACCCACCTACATAAGTGACTATTATCAAAGTCCTTGCTTACACTAAGAAAGACATGCCCTGTCAGACACTGCTGCTAAAACAGCCACCATAATGCTGCTACCAGAACTACGTATGCAGTGTGCAGTAACATACACCTGTGGATTTTGAGCTGTTTGGTAATCTACAGCAACTGTCCTCAGGGTTATACATGTAGTTCTATGCATAAAAGGACAAATGTTATTTGAAAAACATGAGGAAAAGGAGAGGAAATTATGGAAGTGAATTTTGCCTTCAGGTCCATAAAATCTTATAGAGTATGGTAATTATCACGGGAACACACTGAAACAAAATTTTTTCTTGGAAGAGTGGCTAAGGGGCCTTTCACGCTTGCGATTTTTCCTGATCTGGAAGATCAGGAAAAAACCTGATTCTTAGGGTACCTTTACACGCGGCTACATTTCTAGGGTGGCTACAGGTAACTTACTGGTTGCAGTGAAATCAAGAACAAGATTCTACCTGAAATCATTAAAGAGAATGGGCAAAAAAATGAATCCTGTAAGAATCAGGTTTTCTCCTGATCATCCATATCAGGAAAAAAACGCAAGTGTGAAAGCCCCCTTAGGCCCCTTTCACATCAGCGGTAAACGCTGATTGCGGCAGTTGCGGTGAAAAAAACGCAACTGCCGTGATTACCGCATAACGACCGCGATGGCGGCACACTTGCGACAAGCCCCATACAATGTCTATGGGGCTTGCGGCAGGTGCGGTTAGCGGCCGTGAAAAAAACGCGGTATACCACGTTTTTTTCGCGGCCGCACCTGCCGCAAGTGCTGAAACCGCACTAGCCGCACCTGCTGCAAGCCCCATAGACATTGTATGGGGCTTGCCGCAAGTGTGCCGCCATCGCGGCCGTTTTGCGGTAATCGCGGCAGTTACGTTTTTTTTTCACCGAAACTGCCGCGATCAGCGTAAAACGCTGATGTGAAAGCAGCCTTTGTTTGGTTGATACAGTGAGTGCCTTTACTTACTATGCAGCTACAGTGCCTACAAGTAGTATTCAACCCCCTGCAGATTTAGCTGGTTTGATAAGATGCCAATAAGTTAGAGCCTTCAAACTGCAAACGAGAGTAGGATTTATTAACAGAAGCATAAATCTTACAAACCAAAAAGTTATGTTGCTCAGTTGAATTTTTATAAATTTTAAACATAAAAGTGTGGGTCAATTATTATTCAACCCCTAGGTTTAATATTTTGTGGAATAACCCTTGTTTGCAATTACAGCTAATAATCGTCTTTTATAAGAGCTGATCAGGCCGGCACAGGTCTCTGGAGTTATCTTGGCCCACTCCTCCATGCAGATCTTCTCCAAGTTATCTAGGTTCTTTGGGTGTCTCATGTGGACTTTAATCTTGAGCTCCTTCCACAAGTTTTCAATTGGGTTAATGTCAGGAGACTGACTAGGTCACTCCATCACCTTGATTTTTTTCCCTCTTGAACCAGGCCTTGGTTTTCTTGGCTGTGTGCTTTGGGTCGTTGTCTTGTTGGAAGATGAAATTACGACCCATCTTAAGATCCTTGATGGAGGAGCGGAGGTTCTTGGCCAAAATCTCCAGGTAGGCCGTGCTATCCATCTTCCCATGGATGCGGACCAGATGACCAGGCCCCTTGGCTGAGAAACAGCCCCACAGCATGATGCTGCCACCACCATGCTTGACTGTAGGGATGGTGTTCTTGGGGTCGTATGCAGTGCCATCCAGTCTCCAAACGTCACGTGTGTGGTTGGCACCAAAAATCTCGATCTTGGTCTCATCAGACCATAGAACCTTGAACCAGTCTGTCTCAGAGTCCTCCAAGTGATCATGAGCAAACTGTAGACGAGCCTTGACATGACGCTTTGAAAGTAAAGGAACCTTACTGGCTCGTCTGGAACGGAGACCATTGCGGTGGAGTACGTTACTTATGGTATTGACTGAAACCAATGTCCCCACTGCCATGAGATCTTCCCGGAGCTCCTTCCTTGTTGTCCTTGGGTTAGCCTTGACTCTTCGGACAAGCCTGGCCTCGGCACGGGAGGAAACTTTCAAAGGCTGTCCAGCCCGTCGAAGGCTAACAGTAGTTTCATAAGCCTTCCACTTCCGGATGATGCTCCCAACAGTGGAGACAGGTAGGCCCAACTCCTTGGAAAGGGTTTTGTACCCCTTGCCAGCCTTGTGACCCTCCACGATCTTGTCTCTGATGGCCTTGGAATGCTCCTTTGTCTTTCCCATGTTGACCATGTATGAGTGCTGTTCACAAGTTTGGGGAGGGTCTTAAATAGTCAGAAAAGAGATAATTAATCCACACATGTGAAGCTCATTGTTATTTGTGCCTGAACTACTTCTTAATACTTTAGGGGGACCAAACAGAATTCTGGTGGTTTGAGGGGTTGAATAATAAATGACCCTCTGAATGAACTTTTAACGCTTTAAAAAAAAAAAAAAAAAAAATTTTTTTGTGGCACTGCATTTCCCACTTCCAGGCTGATCTACAGTCCAAATGTCACAATGCCAAGTTAATTCCGCATGTGTCAACCAGCAAAATCTGCAGGGGGTTGAATACTACTTGTAGGCACTGTATGTAATCTTCTGTTTACTATCAGTTTGGAGACAAATAAATGTAATGGTGATTAAAGCCATATCTAAAGATGTTTTCTTCACATGTCTCTCCTATAGGTGTGACAACCATTATTCAGGTTGGACTACCTCAGCCCATATAACAGCCCCACCCATGTATTTTCCTGCTGTGGCCAAAACTAGTGCAAGCCTCATGGCTAACTAGAAGCAGGGCTTCACCTTGTTAGACAATACTGATCCCTGAAACAGGGACTGTATGTAGAAAGAACTGTCCTCATCTATGGATTCCAGTTGTTACCTTCATATAACATGTCCCTTAGGGCCAACTTGTTCCATATGTGAAGAGCTGCAGTCATTCCATTTTATCTCTTTTCTGCTCTTAAGCCGCGCAACAATAATTCTGCAGATATTATGATAATATGAACCCCGGGCCATGGTCAAAACTGTAGGTTTTCTACCTTAGACAAATTCTGATGCTGAAATGGATGGTAAAGGGTTTCAAGACATTACAAAATAAATGAGACTATTCATTTACAAGGCCCATTAAGCAAATCAGTCTCTGGTTAATAATTAGTACAAAGCTCATTCGGCACTTTGTTAAAAGACTAAAAAAGCTATGACACTAAAATTATTAAAGTTAATTCTTACACTAAGTAAGAAATAAGTATTGATTTCAGTTTATTTTAAACATTATGTATGTATATACATGTACATATATATTGGTGTATCTCAATGAATTAGGATATCGTCAAAAAGTTAATTTACAGTTAGGGCCAGAAATATTTGGACAGTGACACAATTTTCACGAGTTGGGCTCTGCATGCCACCACATTGGATTTGAAATGAAACCTCTACAACAGAATTCAAGTGCAGATTGTAACGTTTAATTTGAAGGGTTGAACAAAAATATCTGATAGAAAATGTAGGAATTGTACACATTTCTTTACAAACACTCCACATTTTAGGAGGTCAAAAGTAATTGGACAAATAAACATAACCCAAACAAAATATTTTTATTTTCAATATTTTGTTGCGAATCCTTTGGAGGCAATCACTGCCTTAAGTCTGGAACCCATGGACATCACCAAACGCTGGGTTTCCTCCTTCTTAATGCTTTGCCAGGCCTTTACAGCCGCAGCCTTCAGGTCTTGCTTGTTTGTGGGTCTTTCCGTCTTAAGTCTGGATTTCAGCAAGTGAAATGCATGCTCAATTGGGTTAAGATCTGGTGATTGACTTGGCCATAGTAGAAGGTTCCACTTTTTTGCACTCATGAACTCCTGGGTAGCTTTGGCTGTATGCTTCGGGTCATTGTCCATCTGTACTATGAAGCGCCGTCCAATCAACTTTGCAGCATTTGGCTGAATCTGGGCTGAAAGTATATCCCGGTACACTTAAGAATTCATCCGGATACTCTTGTCTGCTGTTATGTCATCAATAAACACAAGTGACCCAGTGCCATTGAAAGCCATGCATGCCCATGCCATCACGTTGCCTCCACCATGTTTTACAGAGGATGTGGTGTGCCTTGGATCATGTGCCGTTCCCTTTCTTCCCCAAACTTTTTTCTTCCCATCATTCTGTTACAGGTTGATCTTTGTCTCATCTGTCCATAGAATACTTTTCCAGAACTGAGCTGGCTTCTTGAGGTGTTTTTCAGCAAATTTAACTCTGGCCTGTCTATTTTTGGAATTGATGAATGGTTTGCATCTAGATGTGAACCCTTTGTATTTACTGTCATGGAGTCTTCTCTTTACTGTTGACTTAGAGACAGATACACCTACTTCACTGAGAGTGTTCTGGACTTCAGTTGATGTTGTGAACGGGTTCTTCTTCACCAAATAAAGTATGCGGCGATCATCCACCACTGTTGTCATCCATGGACGCCCAGGCCTTTTAGAGTTCCCAAGCTCACCAGTCAATTCCTTTTTTCTCAGAATGTACCCAACTGTTGATTTTGCTACTCCAAGCATGTCTGCTATCTCTCTGATGGATTTTTTTTCTTTTTTTCAGCCTCGGGATGTTCTGCTTCACCTCAATTGAGAGTTCCTTTGACCGCATATTGTCTGGTCACAGCAACAGCTTCCAAATGCAAAACCACACACCTGGAATCCACCCCTGACCTTTTAACTACTTCATTGCTAACAGGTTAACGAGGGAGACGCCTTCAGAGTTAATTGCAGGCCTTAGAGTCCATTGTCCAATTACTTTTGGTCCCTTGAAAAAGAGGAGGCTATGCATTACAGAGCTATGATTCCTAAACCCTTTCTCCGATTTGGATGTGGAAACTCTCATATTGCAGCTGGGAGTGTGCACTTTCAGCCCATATTATATATATAATTGTATTTCTGAACATGTTTTTGTAAACAGCTAAAATAACAAAACTTGTGTCACTGTCCAAATATTTCTGGCCCTAACTGTATTTCAGCATTCAATATATAAAGTGAAACACTTATATTATATAGAATCATTACAACCAGAGTGATCTATTTCAAATGATTATGGCTTACAGTCAATGAAACCCCAAAGGTCATTATCTCAGAAAATTAAAGTAGGAGGGATGAAGGGTTAAAGTCCGCCCTGCCGTATTCCGAGTATTCCTTTGAGACATCAAAGGATAAATATAATATCTGGCCAATCAGACGGCGCCACCTCACAACTACGTCATCGCTAGCAGCCACCTCATTGACCAGTTTGCAAGGTCCTGATAGGACATCTAGGACCTTGCCAATTGGCCAATCAGGTGGCCGCTAGCGATCATGTGGTTGTGACGTGGAGCCATCTGATTGGCCAGATCGCTACTGGCCATCTGATTGGTAGTGAAAGGTCCTTGTCCAGCGAACGGAGGTGAGGTTTTCCGGTCCCGGTGCAGGCGTCGGCCAGGTGAGTATGTAAGTTTATTGTTTTTTAACAACTTTTAATCACTTTTAGGGTACTTTCGCAGTGTATCTATAGATACACTGCGAAAGTATTAGGAAAACTCGCTACTCCCGAGTACTCATAAGTACTCAGAGAGTAGCGAGTAGCCCGAATACAGCTACTATTCGGCGAATACTGAATAGTAGCGAGTATGCTCGCTCATCCCTAAAGTAAGAAGCTCAATGATTTCATATGGTCTTCACTTTGTGGCTGAGTTACTGAGGTTCTTTCCATGTCTTAATAATATCACTTATAGGTGATGGAGGAAGATTTAAATATGCAAATGCAGTCCGTGGAGCCTCGATTAAGAGTCTCAAATACGGGACTAGCCAGATATCCCTCCAGGGAAGGACCTCGCCCTGGGGTGGAATCCTTGTGGAGACCACCATAACCATCATATTAAGTGGCCTTTTTAGTCAATATCCCACTCAGTTACGAGTTAAGGATATGACAAGGGAATTAACAGGGCCAGGTAACCATCCACAGACAGCTGTTTCGGGGTGTTGCCCCTCATCAGTGTGGAGCAGGATTCTGGCTAGGTGGGAGCAATGCCTGGTAGACCAACATCACAAAGCTCTCACTGATCTCAGGGAGAGCAGTCAAGGAAAACACTGTGGGCAGCCGGCTAAAGCACTCAAGCACAGTGAAATCTATGATGCATTGCCCCCTGGAAATTTGAATATGCAAATGGAGTCCATGGAGCCTCGATTTCACTGTGTTTGAGTGCTTTAGCCGGCTGCCCGCAGTGTTTTCTTTGACTGGTCTCCCTGAGATCAGTGAGTGCTTTGTGATGGAGGAAGATTTAAGAAGGAAGAAATGTCATGGATGGACTTGTTACACCTCTCCATATGAGATTCAACATTGTACTTGGTGATGTATGGCTGCAGCTACTCATCCATAATGCTCCCGGTGGGTGCAGTGTTTGTGATTTGTGATGTGTGTCTGCAGCAGCTCAGCATTGTGCTTGGTCATGTATGGCTACAGCTGCTCAGCATTGTGCTTGGTGATGTACGGCTGCAGTTGTTCAGCATTGTGCTTGGTCATGAACGGCTGCAGCTGTTCAGCATTGTGCTTGGTCATGTATGGTTGCTGCTGCTCAGCATTGTGTTTGGTGATGTATGGCTGCAGCTGCCCCACATTGTGCTTCGTGATGTACAGCTGCAGCTGCTCGTCCATGAAGCTCCTGGCGGGCACAGTGTTTGTGCTGATGTTACAGAGGAGGACTGGACTCTGCAGTTATAAGGTCAGCAGAGCAGTGGGGACTTTTCTGTTTTCTTCTCATCTCACGGCCCCCCGCTCTGTAACGCCACGTGGTCTCCACTTTGCGCCTGAGTTACTGAGGTCCCTTTCACTTCTTAATAATATCACTCACAGGTGATGGGGGAAGATTCAGGAGGAAGAAATTGTCATGAACCGACTTGCTACACCGGTGGCTCCTACTGGAGGACCACACTGGTATCATTGAGTCAATGTGCCACATATGGCGGCACAGCATGGGGCTAGATGTTATTTAATGGGTTCAATGGAGCTGAATAAAAATCCTGAATGCAATGATTAAGAGCCGTGTCCAATAATTTTGCCTTCATAGTGTACATTTATATGTAATAGCTCTATGTGCAAAAGAAAGAGGATAATTATTTGTCCACCCTCTGATATCCACACAATGTGTAGTAGTTACACAATTTTCCTTTCAATGCATTAAATAACTATCATTTCTTAAACAATTGCTGACAAGTAAGCTAAACCTAATTTGCCAGTGATAAGCGGCGCCTTCACAGAGACTGAGTGCTTGCTGTCAGCTGCTTTCTCTTGTATTGTTTCTGTATGTTCTCTCGGCTTAGCGCTGCACCGCTGTTCCCTTGTAGCCGCAGAGCGTCTCTCTTTACTGTTTGCTCAGATAATTGCTGCTATTATTGCAGAAACTGAAAAATCATTACTGTGTCTTAAAATATAGGAATGCATAATTTTGTCTTTGTGTGCGGTAGTCTATAAAGCCTCTCAATAAACATAAATACATTGCTCTGCGTTTTGCATTGTGCAGGGTCGGCTGGTATTAAAACAGGTAATTTAGCATCCAACATCGTTAAGTGATTAACCATTAAGTAACCTTGCATTTTTTTCCACTAGCTAGTTACAAAAAAAAAAATCAAGATTTATAATACAAATGCTATTTCATGCATTTTTTGTGTGTCGTAGTTTGTCTATAGTGCATGGTTAAAGTGAACCTGTCACTAGTTGTTTCCCATATAAGCTGTGGCCACCACCATAAAGCTTTATATACATCATTCTAGAATACTGTACATAAGTCCCTAGGCCGATCTGTACAATGTAAAGAACAGCTTTTATTATCCTCACCTATATCCCAAAAAAAGACAGTTTAAAAAACGTCCAAAAGTACTCTGCTATATAAGTAAAAGTAAAAAGCAAGTGCAAAATAGTGTCAATAACAGGTTACTTACGGTAGTTAATACGTTTTTTGCAAAAAACTGTACGACAGCCGTTCTACCACGTCACGGTGACCCTTTATCAGAACGATCCCTAAAACTAACATATTTATAACCTGATCTAATGTGAACATACCTCAAAGATGCAGGATGCAGCAGGGCCAGATTCATTATGGGCACAAGTAGAAACAGCACTTAAGAGGCAGTCAATGGTCGTCACGGGTCTGGGTCCGGCGCTTCTACTCTTCCAGCATTCAGCATCCTCCTGTGACAATCGTCCACTGCAAAGGCTGAGCTGTTATGAGGCAGCACCCCAAGAAACTCTGAAACTCTTTACCCCCATAGAGGGATTTGGAATTACAGCAGAGCCCAGGAGGTAGCTGCCTATAGCTGAGCAGCACTCAATAAAGAACAATAGGAATTATTTGAACGGTTCTGTATCAGTTTATTGGTTCAGCACTTGAAGAAGCAGAAAAGTTGATAAATACACTATGGACGTTTCGGCATTTATTGCCTTCTTCAGCAAAGTATTTATCTACATGAAATAATATAAAAATATATTTGTACTAGGAGAATAACATAGTCAGTCTAGACATGGCCGTAACACATAAACAGATACTTATATATACAAAGCAAAGTACAATCAGAGAAAAATAAGTACATTGGAAAATCCAAATTGCAATAAACAATAAAAATACGCCAAAAATCCGTACCTAACGGAGTGCTTGGGGCAAACGTGAAAGTGAGCGGCAGTGCTGAAGTGTTCAAACAGGTATGACCTAAATGGATAAAGTGAGTTACAACACCCCGCCTTATCTTCAGGCGTTGTGTGCGAGAGTGAGTATTCGGAGAAAACGGGAGAGGGGAGGATCCAGAATAGGGATGATGAGAGGAGAAAAGGGTTTAGAATAAGAATAAAGGAGACAGAAAGGGGATAAAGAGGCAAGTATAGGTAGAAATGAAATCTTACCAAAACCTCTTGGTGCTCTGTTACGTGAACATTAAGTAAAGGGAGACCTTCCTGTTAGATATAGGTAAGCTCTCATCACGTAACCCTCTTGGAAATGTGAAAAAAATAATAAGCCAGCATCTAAATGTATATACATAATCCATATACATTGCATAGTGAGGTTAATATAACCATAAGGGGATTTTCAGTTTTACCTTAATATCGGGAAGGGGGAAACAGGATATAGACTGTATCTTGGGCAAAGATTCTGTGGAATATCGTCTTAAGCGACATGTAAAAATATAGGAAGAGGAGAGAAGGGTTAAAGCCATGATTATACATATGTGCTACCCTGTAAAAGGATCATGCAATTACTGCAGAATCCTAAATAATAAGGCACTATCATTTTGCAATATATCAAAGGCTCAAAGTCATCGATGCTAAACTTGCTGAATTCTTGGTAAATCGTCACCCAATTACTCCCGTGTTTTACACACTTCCTAAGATTCACAAAAATCTACGACAACCCCCTGAGAGACCAATTGTGGCCTCCACCGATTTGGTGTTATCACCATTAGCAAGAACACTTGATAGGATCCTGTCCCCTCATATAGCCTCCATAGGTTCATATGTGAAAGATACAAATCATTTCCTGGATATTCTGCAACAGGTTCCACTCTTACCTAGTGATGCTTTACCAGTGACACTAGATGTCACTAGTCTTTATACAAGCATTGAACATGATGCGGGTTTGAGAGCCGTCAACTGGTTTCTTGATAAATTCACTGACCTTACATCATTGCAGAAGAAGTTCTGTACTGATCTTCTAGAACTTGTCTGGATCCTCCCCTCTCCCCTTTTCTCCGAATACTCACTGTCGCTCGCACGCAACGCCTGAAGATAAGGCGGGGTGTTGTAACTTACTTTATCCATTTAGGTCATACCTGTTTGAACACTTCAGCACTGTCGCTCACTTTCACGTTTGCACCAAGCACTCCGTTTTGGCGTATTTTTATTGTTTATTGCAATTTGGATTTTCCAATGTACTTATTTTTCTCTGATTGTACTTTGCTTTGTATATATAAGTATCTGTTTATATGTTACGGCCATGTCTAGACTGACTATGTTATTTTCCTTGTACAAATATATTTTTATATTATTTTATGTAGATAAATACTTTGCTGAAGAAGGCAATAAATGCCGAAACGTCCATAGTGTATTTATCAACTTTTCTGCTTCTTCAAGTGCTGAACCAATAAACTGATACAGAACCGTTCAAAGAATTCCTATTGTTCTTTATTGAGTGCCAGGGTTTTCAAGTGATAGTATTCTGATTTTTACCCCAGGCACCTTTTTGCATGGTAGCCAGACTTTCACTTTATGACTGTAGCTGAGCAGCAGACCAGAGCAGGTAGGTCGCCAGGAAGAGAAAAGACTGGGAGGTCAGGGAATAGACAAAATCAGGATCCAAAAGCATAGTCAGAAAGCAGCGTCAATAAAGGGTGGGCAGCAAAAGAACAAAATCATCAGACAGTAGAAGAGTCAAAATCCAGGCAAGGTCAGAGTCAATATAATAGAGCACAAACTAGATAGCTGGGAAAACCAAGAATATATCTGGCGGTTTGCAGGACAGGCCCCAAGGTATTTAAAGGGTGCGCTTCACTCTCATAGGCTCGAGCTCACAGCCTAATGACCTCATCCAGACTGACCCTACAACCAGGCTAGATGGTGATGAGCGACTGGTACCAATCACCCCATGTCTGATAGAAGAACGAAGCCAGTGCCCACCAGATGCCTCTTCAGGGACCTCTCTTCTGTCACCAGCATCACCCACAGAAGGAGTCCAGTGATGCCCAGCAACAGAGGTAGAAACCAAAGGAGCAAGTCCCAATGAGGACATGGTCCCCCTAGCACCACTTTCCTTTTGACACCACTAGCCAAAGGAATCCGGTGCCGCCTAGTGGCTGGGGCTGGGATAACAGTCACCGAGTCCGACGGCAACGTGACACCTCTTTCCCTCCGTCTTGTGGATGGTGCATCCTACGTCATCCACTCACTGATATTCATTGTATTCCTGTGCATGCGCACTTCTTTCTGCCTTGATGATGGCAGCACAAAGTGCTGTGATGAGCAGGTGCGAGAAAAGATCTAAGAACACCTGCACTTAAGCACTTTGGAGGAGTTCTATGACCTTTCCCTGTATCTGCTCATCACAGCACTTTGCGCTGCCATCATCAAGGCAGAAAGAAGTGTGCATGCGCAGGAATACAATGAATATCAGTGAGTAGATGACATAGGGTGCATCATCCACAAGAAGCAAGAAGAGAGGAGGTGCCAGACCAAGACCAGTGATGCCCATCGGACCAGACCACCCTGTAAGGGAGTATAATAAAAGTCATTTTTTATATTATACAGATCGACATATATACAATATTCCAGGATGCATTATATAAGGCCTTACTGGTGGTGACTGTAGCGTATAGGTAAATATTCTGGTGATGGGTTCCTTTTCATAAATTTAGTTTCATTCACCACAAAGGCAGCAAAATCGCAGCAAAAACTCTGCATACATCCTAAAAGAATTGACACGCTGCTTCTTTAAAAAATGCAGCAGTTTTTCATTCACTTAGAAAAAAAAGCCATTGTGTGCAGATTTCTGAAATACCTTTCTAGTACTGCGATAAACAGCATTCAGTTTGCATAAAACTCATGAAAAAAATGTTGCAAAACAATGCAGCCAAAATGCAATGTGTGAACATAGCCTAAAGCTGTTTCCACATTTGACATTAATTCGTTTTTGGTATGTACTGCATCTTCAGAAAATGGAATAAGGTTGCAATTAACCAATAAAAACCATAGGAATTTGCAAAGATGAATGCTGTTTAAAGGCCCCGTTACACACTACGATGTCCCAGTGATCCAACCAACGATGGGGGTCTCTGGGACATCGTTATGTGATCGCTTGTGAGCTGTCACACAGTCAGACTCACCAGTGATCAGAACACGGGTAACCAGGATAAACATCGGGTAACTTAGCAGCGTGCTGCACTTAGTTACCCAATGTTTACCTTGGTTACCAGCTCCCAGCGTGTGCTGTGCGGCGCTGGGAGGTCATTGACAGTTGGTCTCCCGCTGTCACACATGCCGATGCTGGCCACCCAGCGGGAGACAACGATCAAAAAATGGTCCTCGTCATGTACCAATGGTCAACAATAAATGACCTCATCGTTGGTCGTTGGTAAATGTCACACGCAACGATGTAGTTTTGACGTCGCTGCAACATCATAAAACTGGTGACGTTGCAATGATATCGTGAACGATATAGTTGCGTGTAACAGGGCCTTTAGGCTAGGGTCACATTTGGGAGGTTGAAGCTTACCCGCCCCAGGGCCGTGGGGTACCTGGTCCCAGGCGTTGATTCACGGGGGTTAGCACTAGGGACTGTGCCCGGTCCCGTGCCTCTAGTTTTCCCTTAAAAAGACAGTAAAAATAATGAAAATACAGTGATTTGTGACGCCACCTACGGTTCCGGTATGGTTACCAATGCTGTAGTTCAGACCTCCGGGGTGATGGTAGGGCAGCAAGATAGATACGCTTCCAATAGGTGGAGCGGGATCACCGGGGCAGTTGTGGTATATGGGAATTGCAGGACAGTCTATGGAGGGAGAAGGATCTTGGGCCACAATAACAGTCACACACAGGGTTGATGTTTCCATACCTTTTTCTGATGTTGCAGGTATAGCCCAGGGTACAGTCTCTGATGGTACGGGTCCGGGTGGTCTGGTAACAGTTCAGGATCTACACACCCGGAGAGTTATGAGGCCTCCCTGCTGCACAGTGTCTGTTTGGTCCCAGGCTGTCTGAAGCTAGGCCCTGACCCTCTCTTGCAGTCCTCACTTGTATGGCAGGCGGTGAGAGCTCTGTTGCTGTGCACCACTGTATCCTCTGCAGTCTCTAGCTCTGCTAAGTGGCTGTGCCTCAAGTGCTGCTGTGGCCAGGAGACCTGGAGTCTCACTGGCCTCTGGTCTTTACTGCTGGGCTGACAAATCCCTTGCAGTCACGGATGCCGGTGTCCGGTTCTGGGCGCTGTTCCCCTGGGGCGAACTGGTATGGCTCCACTCCCCCTGTTGCTACTCCTTCCCTCCGACCCTTGCTCTAGGGTTCCTCAACAGGCTAACTCGTCTCACTGGTACGGGCTTAGCACAGCTCCGTCACCAGGATGTCTTCACAGTCCTCCCTGGAATTGTACTCCCTGACTCCGCCACCAAGCCTGAATTTATACGGGACCTCGCCAGAACTCAACTTGTAGAGCTCCCCCTTCAGGTCTGTGGTGGAAGGTGTTGTTTGCGGGCTTACCTGATGTGGAGATCCTTCTCTGTCCCAGGTGTATTTGTGGTAACCGAACCCTGGGGTGATACACATCCGTTTGATGGATACATTAAAGGATGCTTTTTTTTCATTTTTCATTCACATGACATGTGTTTGCATTTTAGACGCATGCGTTAACGCATGTGTTAACACATGGTGCATACATGTATATCGCATGCATCTCGGATCACTCACCCAGAACGCCCCCTGCCTCTCTGGATGGGAGTGTGGAGCTGCATAGACACACAAGCAGCTGACGTGCTCCTGTGCAGAGAGGCAGGGGCTGTTCTGTGTGAGTCATGCGAGATGCATGCGAGATAATCACATGCATCTCGCATAAGTGTGTTTCTACTCTTATATCAAATGTTGGCGTATCAATTTGAGAAGCAAACGGCAGGTCTAAGGGTGGTAGAAGAATACCTTATAGTGTGAACAGTCTGTGAGTTTCAGATTGAGACTTTTGTGGCAAACAATGAGATTTCCCATCAATGAAGATGTGAAACGCATGTCGAAGTGTCTGTTCACATGTCACCTATATTCCGAGGTATCTGCATCAGCAATTGACAATGTCACTATGTGAATATTTAGCAATTAAAGAAAATAGAACATAGCAGCAGGGATGATCACTATAATCAATCTTTATTAATATAAAAAACTCAATAGAAAACCACAAAACACCACTGACCACCTCTTAATTTAAAAACAATTAAAACCAAAAAAGGTGTTACAAAGCTGGTGTGCAAAAGGTATGTACAGGTTACTGAGCAATAGACAATAATACCGAGTCAGAGTGTAGTACAATGTAATTTGCTGGCAGATCTAAACAAATGTCTCAAATGCAGTCAATTTGCAATCAAATTACATTACAGTTATGGCAAATAGTGCCCTATTAACTGTAATTACACTGCACCCTTGCAGCTATGGTCAGGGCCAAACCCTCCAAGCTTCACCATATAGGAAGACCAGTAAGGTCTTGTACACCCTCTAAAATGTCCTGCATAAGGGCCAAGGATACAGAGTAATCTGCCAGCCAACTCAACCCTCAGGCATATACAATATAATCACTATGATCACATACCCAGCCACCAGCTATCCGAGGACCCGACCCAACGCGTGTCGTCCGCCTAGGACTTCCTCAGGGGAAAGAGAGGTAAGTGCACTTACCTCTCTTTCCCCTGAGGAAGTCCTAGGCGGACGACACGCGTTGGGTCGGGTCCTCGGATAGCTGGTGGCTGGGTATGTGATCATAGTGATTATATTGTATATACCTGAGGGTTGAGTTGGCTGGCAGATTACTCTGTATCCTTGGCCCTTATGCAGGACATTTTAGAGGGTGTACAAGACCTTACTGGTCTTCCTATATGGTGAAGCTTGGAGGGTTTGGCCCTGACCATAGCTGCAAGGGTGCAGTGTAATTACAGTTAATAGGGCACTATTTGCCATAACTGTAATGTAATTTGATTGCAAATTGACTGCATTTGAGACATTTGTTTAGATCTGCCAGCAAATTACATTGTACTACACTCTGACTCGGTATTATTGTCTATTGCTCAGTAACCTGTACATACCTTTTGCACACCAGCTTTGTAACACCTTTTTTGGTTTTAATTGTTTTTAAATTAAGAGGTGGTCAGTGGTGTTTTGTGGTTTTCTATTGAGTTTTTTATATTAATAAAGATTGATTATAGTGATCATCCCTGCTGCTATGTTCTATTTTCTTTAATTGCTACATGTTTTTGCATAGTGGGATAGATCCTACCTATATGTGATAGTGGTGCCCCCAGACCCTAACTTTGACTATGTGAATATTTAACCCTTGTTTCCTATGATCTTTTTGGGCAGGAATGTTCTACTGGGAATGCTTGTCTCGTTTAGATTGTATTTTTGTATTTTCCTGTTGAGTTTGAACTGTATTTATTATGTCTTAATATACATTAATAAACCATTTTTTTCATTTATGACTTATTCTTTAAGCTAGCTTGTACACTTACCATATAATTTGTTTGCCGGTTTATTATGTAATATTATTATTGTTGCTATTAGTGGTTTGTAGATGATGAAATCTCAGATAACAGTTTGCGACGTCACAACAAATGATGGTGACCCACCTCGTCTGTGGGCTTTGTAGAAATCACAGGAGTTTTTCAAATATTAAAGCTGCCTGGTATGAAAAGCCTCTATGTATCAGTTTGAGACGCTTACAGCAAACAATAGGTCACTGAGGGATATAGAAATCACAAGCATTTGCAAAGATATGAATGTATCTATAGAACAGCTTGGGACTTTCATGGTAAACAGTGGGTTAACGATCTGGTTTTATGGATCCATAAGGCCGGCTTCACACCACGGCAAGATCCGATCCGGGGCTGTCAGGGGTGAACCTAACAGCCCCGGACCGGGTCTGGACACAGAACCGGAAAGCAAATTATGCCCTCTGGTCCGGTGTGCAGCTGGACGGCTCATTTGCAGCCGCAGCTGCTGATAATTCAGGACTGGGTCATTCCATGTCAAGTGATCCAAAAATGAATATTTTTTTTCCCTGACGTCTTCAGATTTTTTTTTTTTTTTTTTCTATATGAAGAACAACTTTAGTTAATTACAAAAAAAAGTTTTGAATTTTTTTCTTTATCAGTTAATTTTTTACAGATTTTTAAAGTTTTAAAAAAGTGTGAATTTTGGCCTGGTATGACTTTACATTTTCTATCATATTTTGGGCTAGAAAGAAAAAATAAACACCGTTGTACTCAGAACTATACAGGCTTTCACCAGATATGTCACAAGAGTATCTTTGTTAATATTTTACCCATGCAAAAGCAAACGCAAAATGTTAAAACGCATTTCTGAAAAATCGGCATAAATTAAATATTTCAAAAACTGCCCATATGTCTGCTTTGCTCTTAGCCACATCTGTACCAAGTTTCAAGTTGGGATCCCAATGGGATCATATTTTAACATATTTTACTATTAATAGCATCAATTGGTCATTCCATATCAAGTGATCTAAAAATGAATATTTTTTTTACCTGACGTCTTTAGATTTTTTTAAAGTTTTTTTTGTATTTGAAGTACTACTTTAGTTCATTACAAATGAAACGTTTTTAATTTTTTTCTTAATCAGTTAATTTTTTACCAATATTTAAAGTTGTACAAAAGTGCGAATTTTGTCCTGGTATGGCTTTACATTTTGTATCTCGGGCTAGAAATAAGATAATGAAATGGGAGAGGCATCATCTTACTCAGAATGGTAACAGCTTTCATTTGATATGTCCCAAGACTATGGTTTTTATATTTTGTTTGGGAAAAATCAAATTCAAAATTTTGATGCGCAATTGTGAAATAAATGTTAGTTTGAAAATTGTGAAAAACTGCCTGTGTTACTTGTGTTCTTGGTTATATTTGTGCAGAGATTCAACTTGGGACCTGTCAAATTTATATATTTTTTATTTTATGGTTGTATGAGTTATTACAACTTATTGAATAAAACATTTATATGTAACAAAAAAGAAACACAAATCCCGTAAGTGCCAGGATAAATATATCTTAATCATCAGAACACAACGCTCAGCATTTTCAACCTGAATGCATTGAACAAACCAAAAGAAGAAAGGTGATCATATCCTCAAGTTTCATTAAACAAGATTAAAAGAACCAAAAATGTTAACCCCTATTTATATATATAAATTTGTTTATTATATTTCACTAAACATGTCATTTAATTAATGAATAGTACAGTAGTTAAATCATCGTACTATAAAATATGAACTAATCAAACAATTAATAGTAGTTTTTAAAGTGGCTTTTTATCATCAATTTGTCCCTTTTAAGTGGGTGAAATGTAATCTTGTCCATAAGCGCTTAATAGCAATCGCCATTTCCTTATGTGTCAGAGTATGACCGGCCGGTGACTGAGTTATTATCTGACTTTTTCACAATCTTTGGAGAGTACAGTAGCCGCCACCAACGCCAATCATATTCACAGGTCACATAGCCAGTTATGACATCCATGCCAATCTCGTGCCTCCTTCTACCACTGCATGGACTTCACTGTCTTTGCTGAATGAAAAAATCCTTGTTTTTATTTCTGTTTCACTACATGGAATGAAAGTGTGGGATTACCTCTTTGATGGGTTCTGCTTCCTGTAACCGATGTTTTAACAAACTCTCCTCCTCTTCGTAGTCCTGGTGTGTACAATATTCAATACAATATTGTTCATTCTCAGGTTGAGCTCTAACAAAGCTTTCTCCTATATGTCCTCTCCTGCTTCTAAGCTGTAACATATCAAAATAATACAGTAATGTCTAAAAATCATAGATTATTTGGTGAATATAGACCCCACACTTTTAGACCACAGGCTGAACAGATCTGAATTCAAGATTTGTTTTCGAATTGACACTATAATACTTAAATATTTTACAATATGATCCCATCGCGATCCCAACTTGAAATTTGGTACAGATGTGGCTAAGAGCACAGCAGACACCTGTGCAGTTTTTGAAATATTTTAATTATGACGATTTTTTCGGAAATGCGTTTTAAAATTTTGCTTTTGCGTTCGAATGAGTAAAAAAAAAGATCCTCTTGTGACATATCTGGTGAAAACCTGTACAGTTTTGTGTAGAATGTGTTTATTTTGTTTCTCTATCTTATTTCTAGCCCGAGATAAAAAAATGTAAAGCCGTACCAGGCCAAATTCGCGGCTTTTTTAAAACTTTAAAAATCTGTAAAAAATTAACGATAAAGAAAAAAGTTCAAAACTATTTATTTGTAATTAACTAAGGTAGTACTTCATACAGAAAAAAAAATAAAAAAAAATCTAAAGACATCAGGTAAAAAAATATATTCATATTTAGATCACTTGATATGGAATGACCCATTGACGCTATTATAGTAAAATATTTTAAAATATGATCCCATCGCGATCCCAACTTGAAATTTGGTACAGATGTGGCTAAGAGCACAGCAGATCAATGGCAGTTTTTGAAATATTTAAATATCGCCGATTTTTCGGAAATGCGTTTTACAATTTTGCGTTTGCTTTTGCATGGGTAAAATATTAACAAAGATCCTCTTGTGACATATCTGGTAAAAGCCTGTACAGTTCTAAGTAGAATGGTGTTTATTTTGTTTCTCTATCTTATTTCTAGCCTTAGTTATGAGGAGAAAGTAAAGGCAGGCAACACGAAATTCGCACTTTTTTCAACTTTGAAAATCATTTAAAAAAAAAAAATTTTTTTAAAAATTTTCTCTTCACATTTTGCATTGTCTGACATGCTATTATAAAATAACAAAATCTCAAAAGAATTAAAAATATAGAGGTAATAATCATTGGTTCACTTGACATGGAATGGCCCGACTGCGGCTCCAGGGAGTGAGCCGCGGTCCTGAACTGTCAGCAGGGCACAGCTGGTGGTGCTGAAGTTCAGCTCCGGTCGGCGCTGAGCTTCAGCACCCTGCGTCTGGCTCCCGGATTTGGCTCCAGTGCGCCGGCTAACCCCCATGTTAGGGGCGCCGGGTCACACCGGACCAGGAGGATCTGGGAGCATCCAGGAGGATTAGCTTTTTTCTCCTGGACACAAAAATGCTGCATGCAGCAGTTTTGTGTCCGGGAGAAAAATCAGAATCCTCCCAGATTCTCCCGTACAGATGGAAACCGGATGGCAGATAGCTGCCATCTTGCCCTATCCAGCCCCATAGCATGCTATGGGGCCGAAAACCGGTCCGGGGCTGTCTGGTTCACCCTTGACAGCCCCGGATGTGATTTTATCGTGGTATGAAGCCGGCCTAAGTCTTAGGGTACCGTGACATGTCGCAATATCGTTCCGATATCACCTGCAACTTCACGGGAGCGTGCATGTTTTTGGCACTTGTCCAAGATCGCATAGGAGATTCACACAGGGAGATATCAGCAAGCAATGCAACTAGGATGTTGTACGCAACTTTTGTGCGCTGGGTATGAGCAAACCAGCAACCGAGCATTAACATTGTAGTGAATAGGGGAAGTTGTGTTCAACATCGTAGTTGCGCTGTCATACTGCATGATCATGACAGATCACATATGCAACATTGCACGGTTGAAGAGCATCACAATGTCATTGCGATGTCGTCCCTGCGATATATTGCAGCCGCATCACCCTCTTACACGACAACGCATTAATGATATCAACTGCAACTGGCCATACCACGAGACTTTTGGTTAATGTTGCATGCAATATCGCGACATGTAACGGTACCCTCAGTTGCAGATTTTACAGAAGTCTGAGGAATTATCAGCAATGGAAGAAAATTAATGTTGGCAGAGTCCAAACACATGGCACTGAGCACTGTACTGTCTTAAAGGGGAACTCCAGTGAGAGAGAACTTTTTAGTACAGTTCCTGCCCTCCTACACGATGAAGCAGAGCTACACTGCAGTTCTATGATCTATAGATCTCTTATAATTCAATAAAATCATACCTGCTTCTCTGCTCTGGCCCCCACCTCAGGGAACAAGAATCTCCAGCCTGGCAGCTCCATGTAAGAGCAAAAAGCAGGAGGTGTGTCAGGGGCGTGGATACGATCTGCAGGATCAGTCTACATTCACACCCCCTCACATATCTGTTTAGTGAGGGGACATGGCAGAAGGCATGCAGAGATTTAGGTTCCTTGAGGTGGAGGTCAGAGTTGAGGGGCAGGTATGATTTAATTGACTTATAAAAGATCTATAGATCCTAGAACTGCAGTGTATGGCTCTGCTTCATCATGTAGCAGGGCAGGAACTGTACTAAAAAAGTTTTCTCTCACTGGAGTTCCCCTTTAATATTCAGACACATTGTGTGTCCAACTGGGCCTTAAAAGACCTATGTAGTTGATATCACTGAAGGTACCATTACACACAGAGATATATTGATTGCAACTCACTGGTTGCAGTGAAATCATGTGCAGGATTCCTTGTGCGCAGTTAGAATGCGGGTGGCATTACCAGACAGACTTTGGGTGCAGGTGGAGGACCGAGACGAGGTTGAGGAGGCAGAAGCAGTGGAGGAACTTGTATATACAGAGGATTGACGCACAACTCGTGGGGATGGCAAGACTTGGGCAGCAGCCCCGTCTCCTGCTGTCTTCATAGTTACCCAGTGCACAGTTACCGCCATGTAACGCCCCTATCCATACTTATTGGTCCAAGTATCTGTGGTGAAATGCACCCTGTAACACACAGAGTTTCTTAAGGAAGCAGTGATGTTGTGTGCGACATGCCGGTGTAGCGCAGGCACAGCTTTCTTGAGAAGTAGTGGCACTGGGCATCTGGTACTGGGGCACTGTGACGGACACAAGGTCTCAAAAATCCTCTGTGTACAACAGGCAGAATCGGAGCATTTCTGTAGCCAACAGCTTGCAGATGGTGAAATTCAACCTCTTAGCTTTGTCATGGCAGGAGGAAATGGTCTTATTACTTGTCCACATCTGAGGGCCCGAGGGCTGGCTGCTGTGCTGAGACACGGTTGAGTAGAGTGTCCCCGGCAAACTGTTGGTCTGTCAGGAAGGTGCAAGCGGACGTGTTATGTTCCTTCATCCAAAGGTGGTGCTCTTGATGTCTGACAGTGCTCAACACCAGCAGGTGTTTCCACTTCCAAAAGAACTGACGACCTTCCAATCACACTGGCTGTTGCGGGTAAAGAGGTGGAAGGTCTGGTCTGCATCTAAAAGCATGTGTGACAGCTGTCCCCACAGTCACAGAGATGAAGAGGCAGCGGATGCACTTGATGGGGCAGTCGGTGGTTGGCCGGGCCCACTAGGCCGCATTGTAGCACAGTGAGCTTCCTACTGCGGCTTTTGCTTCAAATCCATGTTACGGTTCATGTATGAACTACTCAAACTATTGATTTTTTGGGCCTCTACTTAGATTTTGGTGACAGCTGGAACCTGGAAGTATCAATGGAGCCCACCAAAAACCATCGCTCACTGCAGCAACACCCACAGCTCCAGGCCTGCAAGCATTGCCACACTGCTGACATCTACTGGCAACCCTGTTACCTGTATTCTGCTCAACCACCACCGCAACCCCTTTCAGTTAGCAAGATTCGGATTATAAGACACCCTAATTTTCCCACCAATTTAGGGGGGAAGTGTCTTTTATAATCAAAAATGTTTTATATATACACAACAGAGACTGTTGTCTGTATATACTCACTTAGAGAATACACAAAATAGACTGCTGCTGGCTGCATACACAATAGACACTGCTGCTGGGTGTGTACATAATAGAGACTGCTGCTGGCTGCATACACAATTGATACGCCTGGCTGTATAAACCATAAAGACTGTTGCTGACTGTATACACAATAGAGACTGTTGCTGACTGTATACACAATAGAGACTGTTGCTGGCTGTATACACAATAGAGACTGTTGCTGGCTGTATACACAATAGAGACTGTTGCTGACTGTATACACAATAGACTGTTGCTGGCTGTATACACAATAGAGACTGTTGCTGACTATACACAATAGAGACTGTTGCTGGCTGTATACACAATAGAGACTGCTGCTGGCTGTATAAACAATATAGACTGTTGCTGGCTGTATACACAATAGAGACTGTTGCTGTCTGTATACACAATAGAGACTGTTGCTGGCTGTATACACAATAGAGACTGCTGCTGGCTGTATACACAATAGAGACTGCTGCTGGCTGTGTACACAATAGAGACTTGCTGGCTGTATACATATTAAAGACTGTTGCTGGCTGTATTCATAACAGAAACTGCTGCGGGATTAATGAAGTGCAAAGTAATTACCCCCAAGTCCACCTCTTCACCAGGCCCCATATAACAGTAGCAGTAATAGTGCCCTTTTGGTGCCCTGACCCTGGTTGTGACCATGGGAAAAAAATTGCTCCAAAACTAGATACCCTCAGTCGATCATCGATAAAAATTATATAGTATAGTATAATAATATAATATAATGGTGCCATCATCTTGTTAAATCCACGCCAGGTTGGTCGGCATTGCAGCCACAAGTGTATAAATTATATGCCTTTGACTTTATTATGAAGATACATATTTTCTTCCAGGCTGAGAAAAAAAAAGAGTAAAACAATGGTGTTATGAGGTGCGTGTAGAGTCATTTAATAAAACAATTCATTCTAAAGCTTGTGAAGTGGGATTGAGGACATTTGGTCTCATCAGAATATGATAATCACGAGTAAATCATAGCTCGTATAAGTAAATAATGAAGAAGGAGGCATTGCTTGATTTTAAAAGCTTCCTTCTGCAGCTTTACTTTCCGCTCTCTCCTGTTTAGTCTCAAAGCTAATAAACTGCAGAGACCTCTTGCGGAAAACAAACTGATGTTTTTTTGGAGTTGCAACAAGCGGAATAGAATGGCTACATGCTACTGCCATCTAGTGGTTGTCGGAGTTAGTGTCTTTCCCGTTGACTATCGCTTCTTTGCAGTGATCTGTTCGGAGAGGATCATTGTTTTGGTGTCATTAGCGAAGTGAGCAGTTTAGCCAACGCTTGGCAGCGAGGCAACAGTGGAAAATGTTGTTAGCAGTTGTTGACTGAGCATGAGGCAAAGTGAGAAATGTAATTAATTAGCAGTCTAGAAAGAGCGACATGATTGCTTTCCTTATTTCTACCATCATTTAGTTTAACCTCATGTTCTGGTCTTGACTGACTTTCCGATAATTAACCTTAGGTGGTCACATATGTGTCATTATAGTAGACAATTTAACATAAGGGCTGAAGTAAGTGTTCCAGTACACTAGGCAAAATATTAGCACCTTACCCTTAAAGCAGGGTTGGGCAACTACAGGCCTCATGGGCCGCACACAGTCCAGGTTTTCTGGATTTCCTTAGCATTTAACAGTTGGAATTATCACCAGTGCAGGAGATTAAATGACCATCTTTCAAATGCTGAGGATATCCAGAAAACCTGTACTGTGTGCAGCCCATGAAACCTGGAGTTGCCCACCCCTGCCTTAAAGGGGCTCACTATAGAGAAAAACTTGGCTATGTCCTCCATTGACAGTACCATACCCGGCCCAAGGCTGGGGACGTTTCCAGAAATATAGCAACGATGTATTCTAATCTTAGACCAACTCTATAAAGCAGGTGAATTTTCAGGCATATTGTTTAGCATATGCAGATGAGATTAAAAACACTAATGTAGTTATTAATTGACGTATTTTTCAATTTTTTCCCTTTTTTCCAGAACTCAGCTGCAGAGTGGGTGGAAATTACTTATTAAGACTTTTCCAATACTCTGCACACATAAAAAAGAGGGGATCCTGCACCCCTTTCGCTCAACTTTTGCAAAAGTATGGAAGACGTTATACAACAGTACTGATCAGTGTAGCTGTAAATCCAGCTCAAGAGGAAGGTATAACATTAAGCAAGGGTGTACTTGTTGCAGAGGGGGGACCATGACTAAGCCTGTGCGAGAAAGGGGCCTCCTTCATATTTTAGCTAGAAGATGCACATTCAGTTGGAATGTATTGCAGTGCAGAGATTTGCAAATTCTCTGCACCGCAATGCATGCCACCAGCCAATCATGGGCTAGCAGCTGACATTGGCCTGCCTATAGCTGAGGGCGCATGGCAGTCACACCATGCGACCAGTGGGGAGCATGGCAGCTGTATCCTCTGTGCCGATTATAGAAGATGATACCGCATGTGCATGAGGAAGGAGTAAAGACTCTTTTTTTGATTTGTTTTTTATATGGCTTGAAGAATAGCAGCACATTATTACTGAAAGGGGCAAAGGATTGGGACATTATTACTGGGAGGAGCCCATGATGAAGATCATTATTACTGAAAGGAGCCAAGTATGGAGGACATTATTACTGGGAGGAGCCCATGACTTAGGAGGTTATTAATGTAAGGGGCCAAGCATGGAGGGCATTATTAGTGGGAGGGGCCCATGATTGGGTTCATAAATAAAGAAAGGGACCAGGATGGAAATATTACAAGAAAGGCCCAGGATGGGGACGTTATTACAGGATAGAGCTCATGATGGGGGGACATTATTACAGGATAGATAGAGTACATGTTGGGGGGACATTATTACAGGAAGGGACCATAATCCAGGATGTGATGGCTGGGGGATACTATTTAATGAAGGACGAAAATGTTTGTTTTTAAAGGATCTATAAGGGGACAAGGGCCCATACATCTGACCAACATTACGTTGGGGGCCTAGATCCAAAGTTTTACACTGGTTGGGCCCATCAGACACTAGTTATGCTACTGATACTTAGAAGACATTGCAGCAGAGTCCTTGTGTGGCTCTCTTCCTCTGTGTCTCTCCAGAAGCTCCTCCTTCCTTCTCCAGTCATCATAGTAGTGATGGGTATTCCGGCTCTTTTTGGTGATCTGGCTCCTCAGAAAGCCCCTTTATCTGGCAATATAATAATTAAGGATGAGCAAATTGATTTAATGCAAATCAAATTTATGTAGACTTTTTTTGAAATTTGAACAATTTGCTATATACTTTGGGCAAATTGTCTTAAATGGCCAACAAACCTTTTACATCTTGCAGAAGCTTCCATCAGCCAGAGAGGAATCACATGATTTCAGGCCAATCATAATGGTGTTCCCTCAATGCCTTGCAGCTTTCAGTTCAGCCAATCAGAAGGGACTATTGTAGCCTGTATAAAAGCAGAGGCAGGGAATGTAACAGCCATATGGTAGTGAATCTGGATGGTGAGAGGACATTACAGCTCACAATTTATTCATATAGATAGGGAGAGAAAACTATAAAGCACTGAAGAATCAGTACAGATAATGTGGATGGGACAGCAGTGAAAAACTTATCATCCATTGAGCCAGAGCCAAATATGTTGAGGTCACCTTGACTGTATTTATTTATGTATTCTGTCAAATCCACCATATGGTTCCAGAGATTTGGGTCATTTTATTCAGTCGTGATTGTTATGATATTTAACAAGGGGGCATGACCCACAAGATTCCTTAGGAGCATGTGTATACGTTGCATAGAAATCATGCAAATTATATCCTTAGTTAAGACCATACAAAATAGCACTAATGGCCCACTCAGAGTCCATCCATGGAAATGAACCCTTAATTCATGATAAGGTATATTAGATTATTCCAGAGATACACAACTCATGCACAGCACTATGTGCAACAGCCGCAATGGTCTGGGGTATTCGGTAGCCGGGCCAGTGGTGCTTTGGAGAGGTCACGGTGGTGGGCCCAGCTCCGTGGCCCTAGCTGAGCAGATTAAGTGGTATTTTCAGAGGATTTGTAGTCTTTACGTGACACCACCTTTGGAACCTGATCAGGGATGACCAGCACTGCTTAGATGAGCCCCCAGGGTATAGGTGTTGTAGCAGCTGGAATGGGAACACTCCCCACAGGCGGAGCAGGCCCTTGGGATTTGATGCAGAAGGTTTTGAGGATGATGGTGGTGCTAGTTTTGGTGCTTTGGGCAGGAAGGAGGGCGCGGGAAATAAGCAGGAGGACACAAAGGGTGCAGTTTTTTTTACCTTTATGGAAGAAACATGGTGAAGTCACTGGTTACCAGGTCCAGGAGGGTCCGGTCAGACTGGAAGCAGTCAGAGTCCACCTCCCAGGTGGGTTTGGAGGCCTTCCTGCTCCGCTTCTCAGTTTGGGTCCCAGCTACCTGTGAGCTATTCTGCGGCTCTCTTCCTGCCTTCTTGGCCTCGCTCCCATCTGGCAGACAGCACGAACATGTAACAGACAATGCCATGTTGATTGCAGCTCAGGACTCTCATTAAGCTCTTGTGGCACCGGGTCTTTAGTGCAGCCAGGAAACTTGCAGTCTCCTGTCTTCCAGAATTAATCAGTGGGATGTGCAGTTCCCGTCTGACCCTGGACTCTGGCGTCCTCTCTGCACTCCTCTGTGGTGAGCTCTATCTCAGCTTCGCTCCCCAGAGCTCTCTCTCCTACGTCTTCTCCTCTCCCTCTCCCTTACAGACTACTCTAACTGCTCTTCCCTGCCAGAAACAGGACAGCTCTTCTGAACGTGGGTGTAGAGCTCCCCCTTCTGGCCAGGAGTCAGGACCAGTGTGTGCATGTGGGGGATTTCCTCGAGTGGGGATCTCCTTCTGCGACAAAGCATGATATCATCCCCGGTGAGGGAGGCAATACCACTATGGCAACCGGACCCTAGGGGTGCCACACTATGCCTACGAAAATATATGTACTGAATATATATTTGGAGGTGATAGATCGTCTCACGCAGCCGTCATCAATGTATCACGGATACAAAACAAGAACCAGTAGGAAAAGTTGCCAAGCAGACTGTGACCAAGCAGAATCTTGCACCTGTGATGTATTATTAAATTAGAAAGATGCTATCTATCATGGCTAAGTCTCGGGGCTCAATCAAGTAACTTTTTGCTCCATAGTCAGTTTCCTTCTCTGATGAGCCACAGCCTAGTCAGTTTCCGTGCAGCTGATAATGGTTCTTTTACTTTTGCTTTTCTCCTTTATTTTGCTACTTGCAAGCTGTTCTCACTTTCTTATTTTGTCTCTGTCCTATCACATCCCGGGTGGGGTTATTATTACCCACTTTCACCAGCCTTCTATGCTGGCTATGTTTCTAGGTGAATTACTGCTTTGAAGGTCTAGTCTTGCAGCTAAAGGATTTTGCCTGCTAAGCAGAGACCAGTGTTGTATTTCTCTGTGTATTCTCATTTGTCTTCCTTATACATATCTTCTGTTTTTTTGTTAGGTTGGTCAGAGGCGGCCTTTATTTGCATTTAATATTCTCCTTTTTCCCCTTATGCACGTTTTTATTTTGCTCACCTTGCGTCCCCTTCTACCTCTGCACACCTTCCTTATCCTTATTAGTTGTGTTCCTCAGGAGTAAAAGAAACAGCTTGTTGACCTTATGGTGTGCTAGGTCCGAGCTGTGATTTCTAGTTGTGCGGCTAAGGAAATTTTAATCTTGTTACGATAATGGCAAAAACAGCTGGAATCTGATGGCTGGAGGGCCACTAGCAGGGGACAGCAGGAAGTGGTAGCAGTCCTTGGATGCAGGAGAGAGGTCTGGAGAAATCTGGAGATGAGTGATAAATGTCTGGGCAAAATGGTTATCAGGAGCTGGAAACTTGAACTAGACATGCTAGACACAATACTCAAACATTGAATGAAGTTCACATGTGGATAAGTAGGCAGAAACAGAAAGAAGGATGGCTTTCACAGGTTCAGCAGCAGCTATCTTACTAAAGGTTGATTTGCCAAAACACAATAGCAGACTCCAGTGGTAAGAAGTGGAACTGCAGCACAATTTAGGAAAGTGAATAATAGCAGCCACTAGTGGTCAGACTGGAGAAAGACAACAGAATCCTTACAAGTCTGTACAGGAACCAATAGGGTGTGGGAGTAGCTGCATTTGTTTATGCTTTATTTCTCCCTTTACCCATAAATGAGTTGATATGTGCATAGCACTATCTTGCCACTGAAATTATTCAAAGTATCAGCACACTTTCCAGAGGCTTTTCACAATGGGCTGTTGTGTGTGTTACATGAGGAGTAACATTATTTCTGACCATTATATAACTTTTATCCTTTATTTTGTTTCTTCATTTGAAGCTTCAACAGTTTTTCTTTTGAGTCTCTCTGCTTGTATTTCCCTTCAACTCCTTCTCCCTTTCTTTATATACTTTTATAGGCAGAAGGTGCATTTTGAGCTCTCACTGAAGACAGATTTGTATACAGATTTGAGCAGTTTTTAAAAATGAATTAGATAATAAGACACATTACAATATTTTTGTCTTCACTCATGCTGTATAATTTTTTTTTAAAGTAAATCTGATTACTTTTTAAAGTGATTGTTCACAATTGGACAACCCCATCTTAAACAATTCCGGATCCAAATCAAAATAAAAACATAATATACTCACTTCTTCAATTGGCACCATTCCAGGAATGTTGGCACCAGTGTTCCTATTGGTCATTGGACTCTTTTCACATGTGGGCTGCAGCCATTGAGCGGCTGCTCGTCAGTCTTTACTATTTCATCAGGACGGTTGTCCACTCTGACATAATAATATTGAGCTGTTGCTGACAAGCGGCCACTCAAAGGCTGCAGCCAACATGTGAAACAACAATGTCTTGTGACCACCAGTAAAACGGGCGCCGACGTTCCTGGAATGGGGACGCTTGAGGAGGTGAGTATACACTGATTTCATTTTAATTTGGGTCCCGCATTGATTAATCCGGATTTGTATAGCACTGAATTACATAAACTACATATTGATGACCCAGTGGCGGACCTTGTGACCAGGGGGCCTCATCGTTGATGAGGACCGGTGGGGGGATGGGGTGCTATCAGCCGCAGTTGAGGGACCGGGGGGGCTGCAATCGCGGCCGCCGGCGAGGACCGGGGGCGGGTGCTATCGGCCGCCGGGGGTGGTGATATCGGCCGTCGGCTCCTACCTGCATCAAGAGAGCCCCTGGCAGTCGGAGCAGCAGCGGAGGAGAGGAGGGGCGGGCTCAGCCAGGGGAAGCTTCCCTCGGTTAACCCCCTCTCCTCTGGCACACTGGCACAGGGTCATGGGGGGTGGTTGGGGGCCCCCCTGCAGGCTTAAGGGGCCCCCTAGCCGGTCGGGGCCCTGGTGCAGCTGCACCAGCTGCACCACGGTAGGTCCGCCCCTGTGATGACCTATCCTTGGAAGAGGTATATTAGATTGATGGGGGTTTGACACACAACACCCTGATTAGCTTTTTTAAGTGCCAGGGCAGCTGGATGATAATTGAAAACAGAGCTGTGGTATATGTCTGAGGATACCAGCACAAGAAAGCTACCTCGGACAGACTAGCCACAAGCTGCTCCATTAGGCAGAACCTCAAAAAATCCTGATGACCTTTAACCCCTATACAGGGATCTGGATTTACAGCGGGGTTCAGGAGATTGTTTCCTATAGAAGCGCTGCAGACTAGAGATAGGAATGTCACGAAGCAGGATCAAAGCGGAGAGGTCAATAAAAGGGCAAAATCAAGATCCATCAGAGTCGTCAGGAGCTGGGTCAAAACCAAGATCGCAGCAAGGTACAAAATTGTGAGGCAGGAGAAGCAGGGGCATTACAATAGGTGCAGGGGTTGCAATCGCCTTGTGGACCCAAAATGTCTTTTTGGCTTATAGAAAAAGACTAATGCTATTAAAGATTTGCAATAATTGGGGGCTTCACTGCAGCTTTTGTATCAGGCCCCACAAGCTTCAAGTTATGCCACTGAGGAGAAGCATCCAAAACCCAGGTGAGTAAAACAGGAAAACAATATACAAGACAGGACACTAGCCAGGAAAATTAAAAGCTATTTCTGGCAGCTTCCAGCAAAAAGCTGAAGGTATTCGTAGGGTGTGGTTCTTTCCAATAGGCTTAAGCTTAGGAGTTAATGACTTCAGCTGGATAGCCCACACACCTCTACTCTGTCAGGCTGTGAGGTACTGCAGGTCCCAGCCACTCTAACCTTAGTGGATGGAAAGGGCCGGTACACTCCAGAGATTCTACTTCTGACTTCTCTATCACCAGCACCACCTACAGAGTGCATATAGCAGTGCCTGGTGACAGAAGCAGATATAGATGGAGCTGTAAGAAGTACATGGGGATAACCTCTATGTAGTGACCATTCTAAGGTATTTAGGCTTAGCTCCTATTGATGTGACCATAATCTGAGTTGCAGTACTCGATATGGGCCAATAAACAATGTATGCATATGGTTAGGGTTACGCCAGCATTTACCAGTGCGTTCAGGCAGGTTCCGTTTGTAACATAGAATTTGGCAGCATTAGCACAGTGTTAATCAAAAGGCAAGACTGCGTTACCCCTGTCAATTCATTGCTATAGCTGATGGAACCCCGAGCGCAGTTCAAATGCTGGCATGTAAGTGCTGGAGTTTGAAATCTCACATTATTTCAAAGCGCATCACATGACGTGTGTGAAAAATATATAAGGGGAGCGCACAATAGAGCTACTAGAAAAATATAGAAGGGGAGGGGGCGCGCACAACAGAGCTAATGCCCTGATGAACTGGCCATATGGCTACGAAACACATCGGCTTCCTTCTGTTTGGTGTGTGGGGTGAATAAAGATTTAAATCAAAATTGTCTCCTGAGGTCAGCGCGGAGAAATCCCGGTAATACAAAATCCTTGATGACGTGCATGATGCAGAAGCCTGCGTTTGAACTGTGCTCGGGGTTTTGTCAGCCATAGGAATGAATTGACAGTGTTAAAGGGAACCTGTAAGGTGGTTTATGTACCCCCCACCAGCTAATACTGTCTGTACCTGTAGCTTTATAATACTATTCTAATCATCCCAGTCTGAGCTCATAGTGTAATGTGAAAGGTGAAAAAAAATCATTTATACACTGTGAGGCAGTGACCGGGGAAATATATGACGGCCGTTATGTGTCTCCTAGAATGTGCTCCATATCCCTATAAGATCCCCTTCACTCCGGTTCTTTGAGGATCCCCATATCCAGGAAGGTTTTTAAACCTGGACTGCAACACAGGGTGGGGGTCTCAGTTGAAGCCAAGAAGGCAGAGCAGCAGGAGCTATGAGACAGGGGCTGTGTGCAGGAAAACACAGCCCAACCATGTGGTCTTGGCTTTTGGACTTATACCAGTGTGTACAGGACTGTACCGGAACCCTGAGGTCTGTAATCGCCTGGAATGGCAAATAAACTGTGTGTGGTGTGAATAAGAATCTGGGTCACTGCCTCCCATCAAGCTTAACTAACACTGCTACGTCACCTACGGTGAAGAAGTGGTTGCAGCCTGAGACTTTGATCCCAGCGCAGATGGTTGAGAGGGTGGTGGTTGACCGCTTTGTGCGCACTGTGCCCATCCCCATTCAACAGTGGGTGGGACAAGGTGACCCGAGTACCCTTGACCAGTTGGTGTGTTTGGTGGAGCGACATGTGGCTACACAGGACTTGATCCGGGACACTGGGACTTTGCGTCAGTCCACATACACAAGACCAGTGGTTAAAGACCACCAACCAGGTCCTGCGTTGGACTCCACCCCAGACTTGGTCGAGACCACACCCCACCTTAAAGAGGGCCAAAAGCCCATGTTCCCTAAACAGCTCAAAAGGATTTACCCCCACTATGAGGTGTTAGCAATGCCAAGGACTGGGGACCCAGTGTCCACTAACTACTGAGCCCATGGTCTGCGGGTATTCCCGCTGGGGTTCAATGTATGCTCAGACTGTGTGTACGGCAGACATTGTTAAAATGGATACTGAACCACATTTGTGCCAAGTGCATGTTAATGGGTACCCGGAGACAGGCTTGTTGAATTCAGGGAGCTTGGTGACCCTCATGCATTCATCCCTGGTCCCTGGGATAAAACCTATTGGTTGTACTCAATATCCATGGGGACCTCTGGGAATACCCTACAGAGGTGGTCATTATCACTACCCCATGCGGTCCGGTGCAACAGGAAGTGGGAGTGATGAAAACACTTCCCTATGATGTGATCCTGGGGAGGGATCTGCCTCTTTTCTGGACTCTAAGCAGGAGGCAGTCCAATCCTCCTCAGGTAATGAACGGTCAGGGCTCTGAGCCCGAAGATCCCGAGTTTGGGATACCTGCTGCACGGGTCACCAATATAGGGACAGAGTGTAAACCCAACAGGTCTCCCCTAGAGGTAATGGCAGGAGCTCGAGATGGTCGAGCCAATCCCAGAGCTAGAGGTGTCTCCGGATAATTTCGGGACGGCCCAACTTCAGGATCCTACGTTCGTCCATGCCCGAAATATGGTGATGGTAATTCATGGGTGGCGCAAACGCCCAGCGCAGAGGTTCCCCCATTCCGTGAAGTGACGCAATCGTCAACGAGGTTTTCACCATTTGAGTTGTTGTATGGTCGAATCCCGGGGCTGCTGGACGTAGCTAAAGAAACATGGGAGCAGAGCCACCCCCATAAAAGCATAATTGAGCGCATCATGGTATGCAGGACCGAATCGCCGCTGTAATGCCGATTGTGAGGGAACATCTGTAAGATGCCCAAGCAGCTCGAAGTGCTAGGTACAATAGACAGGACACTCAGACCTGCCAGGCAGGACATTCATCATCCAACACGATATTGTCACCGAGCCTAACGTAAAGGTACGCATAAGGCCATACTGGATACCAGGGCTCAGAGGCAAGCTATCTTGGAGGGATAAAAAAATGCTTCACCTGGGGGTGATTGAGAAATCTAGGAGTGACTGGGCCAGTCCCATTGTACTGATCCCAAAACCTGATGGATCGTTACGGTTTTTGTAACGACTTCAGGAGGTTAAATGAAGTGTCCAAATTCGATCTTTACCTCATGCCCAGGGTGGACGAACTGATTGAGAGGCTGGGACAAGGGCGGTATTTCACAATGTTTTATCTGACCAAGGTAACTGGCAGGTGCCACTGATGGAGGAAAAGACCGCTTTTGTTACACCTGAGGTCTCTATCACTATGTCACCTTGCCTTTTGGGTTCCATGGAGCTCTGGCCACATTTCAGAGGCTGATGGACATAGTGTTGGAACCACATCAGACATATGCATCAGCATACCTGGATGACATCATAATTTACAGCACAAAGTGGCAGACCCACTTGGTACAAGTACAAGCAGTGGTGGATTTGCTTAGAACTGCCGGTCTGAAAGCTTATCCAAAAACGTGCGCATTGGGACTCACGGAAGCCCGCTACCTAGGGTACATGATAGGCCAAGGGGTAATTAAGCCCCAAATCAATAAAATGGAGGCAATCCAGAAATGGCCTCGACCCCTTATCACAAATGAAATTTGCTTTGCCTTAGGAGCAGCCCTTTAATTTTTAGGAGATATATTTTTTAGGTCCATTAATTCCCATGTTATTCTGCCCCCAAGCCCATACATGTTCCATTTTATGCTTCCCCCTCTCCCGCACACATTCAATGTTATTCTGCCCCCTCTCCCATACTGATCCCATGTTATTCTGCCCCCTTTCCCATACTGACCCCATGTTATTATGCCCCCTTTCCCATACTGATCCCATGGTATGCTGCCCCCCTCTCCTGTACTGATCCTGCACAGATCCCTGCCACCCCCTGTCCCCCATGTGGATTCCAGCTGTCCCATGTTCCCCATGCGGATACCAGCTGCCCCCTGTCCTTCATGTGGATCCCAGCCACCCCATGTCCCCATGCAGATCCAAGCCGCCCCCCTCCCCTGTCCCCCATAGGGATCTCAGTTGCCCCCTCTTCCCCATGCAGATCCCAGCCGTCCCCCTTTCCCCATGTGGATTCTTACCACTCCCTGTCCCCCATGCGGATCCCAGCTGCCCCCCTCTCCTGTCCCCCATGCGGATACCAGCTGCCTTCCTCCCCTATCCCCATAGGGATCCCAACTGCCCCCTGTCCCCCATGTGAAACCCAGCTGCCGCTTTCCCCATGTGGATCCCAGTCGGCCCTTTTGCGCATGCGGAACCCAGCCGCCCCCTGTCCCCTATGTGAATCCCAGCCACCCCCCTCCCATGTCCCCCATGCGGATCTTAGCCACCCCCTCCCCTGTCCCCCATGCAGATCCAAGCCACCCCGTCCCCATGCAGATCACAAACCGTCCCAGTATCTTCAGCTCTGTAGCACCTACCTTAGCTATGGCAGCCTCTCTCCCCCTCTGCGTCTCTCGCACTCTGTACTGATGCTGGCAGTGAAGAACTTAACTGCCTTCATGTCAGGAGCTTGTGTAGGCAACTGTACATGGGGTCAGGGAGCCGCCTTCTTGAGGCTCCCCAAACCCAGAAGTAAAGGGCGCAGGAAGCATCATTCATCAGAGTCTTATAGACACTGATGAAATGAGCACAGGGCCCCTGCTGCCTCCGCTACTGCTGCTGACCCCTCCCTGCAAAGTCTCCGATTTTCCTATAGAGTCTGGGTGAGGAAGCAGGAAGAAAAATAAAAATTAAACTCCTTTCTCTGGTGCCGCCCCCTGCAGCCCAGCGCCCCTAGGTACATGCCCTCCAGTGCCTAGTTATAAATATGGCCCTGCGTGTAAATCATCAAGAACTCAATAGGTTATAAAGAATGTTTCCCCATCCCGCAATATAAGGGATTTAAACACAGAAGCTCCACAGCAGCAATGCGATGGAAACAAGCTGCCAACAGGTGGTGACCTTGAGCCATAATATAGATCATGGGATTTTTTTTACTTGGCTGTAATAGTAATGACAACCATTTGTTATCCACTTTTCTGACAAGGGACTAGGAGCAGTTCAGGAATAAATTGATACATTTTGTTACAATGTTCTCTGTCCAGAACAAGTGTGTTATTTGTCCTCAAATGCCAAAGTGAACAGAATCCTTTTCAGACGGATTACTATAGCTCTACCATATAGGTCAACACTGCAATTCACCAAAAAAACAATCTGAAGTTTTCAGGTTTATTTTTATTTAAATACTGTATTGTGGCAAAAAGACAGATTACATAACAAAATAATATACTTTTGATATTCTGCGGCTATGCTACATTTTTCATAGACTTGTTGATGGGCCGGGGTGGTCCAGAGGTGCCGCAGTTTTGCCGATCGACAGAGATGTTGTTGGATTGGAGCCCATCATTATTATTCGCTCACATCTATTTATAAATAAACCCAGTGCAATCCAATAAAAATATCAGATTGCACTTGCACTGATGTTAACCCCTTCAACCCCAGGCGATTTTCCATTTTCCAGTTTTCGTTTTTTCTTTCCCCTTCTACCAAGAGCCATAACTTTTTTATATTTTCAATCAATAAAGACACGTGAGGGCTTCATTTTTGTGGGACGAGTTGTACTTTTGTATAGAAAAATTCATTTTACCATATAGTGTACAGGAAAAATGGGCTGAATAATTCCAAGTGCGGTGAAATAGCAAAAAATAGTGCAATTCCACAATTCATTTTTTACTTTTTTATCTACCATGTTCACAGTATGGTAAAACTGACATGTCGGTGTGATGCGTTGGGTTGGTACGAGTTCGTAGATACCAAACATGTATACTTTTAGGGTGGCTTCACACTGCGGCGTGATCCATTCCAGGGTTGGTCCGGGATGACCCTGACAGCCGCGGACCGGATCACCACACAGGACTGGGGAGATAATATGCCCTCCGGTCCGGTGTGCAGCGCGCGCAGTTCCCACTGCTGATAAGTCAGGACCGCAGGCACCGAGGTCCTGACCTGTCAGCGGCTGCAGCTGCATGCGCTGCACACCGGACCGGAGGGCATAATAGCCCCCCAGTCCTGCCCTGTGTACACGGCAACAAAATAGAACAATGTATCCAGGATTTCACTGCAACCAGCAAATTGCAAGTGAAATTGCTACCAAAATTGCCCCATGTGACGGAACATTTAGACCTGATGAAACTGATGTACTATCGTTGAAAATCTGCATCACATTGGCAGTACATAATCCTTTTTGAAACTTTCCTTGCCTAGTATTAAAATAGGCATTTTATGACATCAGCTTTAATTAATATCAGGATTATACAGCATTAATTCTGAAATAAATACACCAGTCTCATCAGGTCCAAGTCATCTATTCAATATCTGATATATACCATTGAAAGGTACTTTTAACATTTGCACAAAGTACACCGGTTGCAGCTTGGGCAGAGTTGATTCTGTCTGATGGTGAGTTTACACACACCAATTTCTGTGTCCAATATCTGAACAGATCACTGGTTGTAGTGAAATCATGGACACATAGTTCCATTTTGTGGCTGTGTACAAATGGAGCAATGTGTCCATGATTTCACTGCAACCAGAGATCTGTTCAGATATTGGACACAGAAATTGGTGTGTGTAAACTCACCATAAAGCCCTGGTTTAGACAGTTAATAATGAGTGCTGCTCATCCCCACTTGCAATCTTGCTATGATGCAAGTGTTTTACTGTGAGACAGCACAGCTTTTCCTCCTCTGCCTGTTGGCTGTTTCTCATCTGCCTATAGGTCCCGTTACATGGCACGACGTTGGAATGATGTCTGCAACGATCTCGTGGGTGCGCGGTCATTTCCGACATCTTTTTGACATCATTGGTGAAATGTCTAGATATCGTGGAACGTCTCAGCAGGCTATCAGCTTTCCTGTCCATAGGATCTTTCAGCTGAGAAGAGTCCTCAAACGGCAGGGTGGTTCTATCGGCCACCTTAGCAATCTGGACGTCCACCTTGGGGACGTCGGACCACAGCTTGGACACTGCAGGATCCAAAGGGAACCGACCCCTCAACCCAGCGGGGACCACATGATGACGCTCCGTAAACTTCCACTCTTCCAAAATCATCTCCTTCAGACTGTCATAGACGGGAAACACAGGGATCTGTTTGGATCTAATTCCCCCAAACATAATATCCTGAACCGAGGGGTAAGGGCCACCTCCTCCACCCCCATCGTACCCCAAACTGCGGACACAAGTTCCGCAATATCCTCCGAGGAGAAATAAAATCTCCTGGGAGCATCCTGATCCCTATCCATAGATAAGGGGGACTCAGAATCCACTGCCAACCCCTCCTCAGAACCAGAGGCCTCTGAGGGCTCAGGATCCGAATCCTCTGGTATGACCTTGCGGTTTTTGGACGGGGCTGCCGGAGGGGGTTGCGTAACTGTAGCCAGGGAGGAACGGATTTCAGACTTGATGAGATCCTTTAGTTCGTCCAACAGGGACGGCTTTTTGTCTCTCAGGACCTTGTCGGTACACCCCAGGCACAGAGGTTTCTTGTAAGAAGAGGACTGCTTCTGACTACAGATGCCGCATTTGCTGGGCTGGGATTTGGGCTTCTTTTGTGCCTGCTGCTTTTCTCCCTGAAACACAGAACAGGGAGAGAAGGAATGAATGGATCCAGTTCGTGCAAGTACAGGAGGGGGCATCACATCCAGTACCTACTGTGGCTGAGGCAGAGCCGGGCTCCGCAACTGTAGGGGCAGGGACCACATCTTGCGCTGACATCACTGCAGAGGCTTACCTGTGGAGCCCACCAAGGACCCACCCGTATGTAGTAGAGGGTCGCTGGTCCTGAAAGGCACCTTGTGCCAAAATCCTCCCACAGCGGCCGCCATTACCGCGAGGCCGGGCGCCCGGAACTGGAAGTGACGCGGTCCCGCGACCCGGAAGCGACGCGTGTGGCAGCGTGAGACGTCACATCCGGCCACGAAGCGCCGGAGGAGGCAGAAGAGGCCGGGGAGCTCGTGGAGGACCCTGGCCAGATGGCACCCGCCCAGCGTTCCCCGAGGGCGCAGGAGAGCGGTGCAGGCCGCCAAGAAGGAAGCCGTGGAAGGAGGAAGGAGTCGGAGCCCGATCGACCATGGCCGGATCAGGTGAGAGGACTGTGAACACAGCCCTCAGGAGACCTCTTCGTGCCCCATAGGGACAGGAAACACTGGTGTGAGGAGGTTGGGAGGGGCTATTTAACCTCTTTGTGTTCCTGCCCCTATTAGGGCCGAGAGGCAACTTCCTGAGGGCTGTCGTGGTGGATGGGAGGAGAAAACGTGCGCACAAGGGTGCTCAGGAAAACCGACAGGCCTGGATGGGCATAGGCAAAATAGGCAGGAGAGCTGGGCTACAGCAGGCCGGATCCCACAGGTTTGGTACCCTAAGAAAAAAGGAAAAAGTGTGTGCCAAAAAGGAGAGGAGGTAGGAAAAAAACAGTCATGTCAGCATTCAGCCAACGTTTTCCCAATCAGAAGTAACCGACCTACTGTGTCGCCACGGGGAAGGGTTGATCCAGGATTTCAAGGCCTTCCCCAGCTGTTTGGTGGAGTCAAATATGTGATGACAACGCTTATACTTGAAGCAAAGTTTAATAGGGGAACTCCCTGATCTCTTAGAACCTTGCAATAGGGTGCAAATTCTCTGTGTCTTGCCAAAGTGGATGGGGAGGGGTCCGGGTAGACAGAGAATGCAGCAAAGGTTTCAGGGAGGCAGGGCTTCTTCCTTAGAGCTAGCTGGAGAGGCAGACTAGAATGTCTCTGAGCACTGATTTGTTCACATGAGGTGGCTTAGGCTGCCTAGTAGTGATGGGCGAATCCTAAATTACTCGGAATCGCTTGACTCTAGCGAGTCCGAGCACAGGACTCGCTACTCGTTGCGAGTCTAGCGAGTCCAATGTTAATGAATGGGGAAGCGAGTAATAGCGAGTAGTGTGAGATTTACAAATCGCAGATGTGTCTCGGAAGCTTCAGCCTGAAGCAATCCTAGTTGTGTCATTTATTTGCATTGCTCGTTTACTTTGTAAGTAATCGCTGACTCGCACAGATAAGAGAAGAGTCCTGCTTTCTCCTCTGTGCTGGCTGCCCCAGCTCCAGGGTCCTAGAGCCTGCCTGCTGCCTGATGTAGCAGAGCTGAGATTGTTCTCAGTCTGCTCATTCCCTGTGTACAGACATGAATGTCTGTGCACAGAGATGATGTAGCAGAGCTGAGATTGTTCTCAGTCTGCTCATTCCCTGTGTACAGACATGAATGTCTGTGCACAGAGATGATGTAGCAGTGCTGAGATTGTTCTCAGTCTGCTCATTCCCTGTGTACAGACATGAATGTCTGTGCACAGAGATGATGTAGCAGAGCTGAGATTGTTCTCAGTCTGCTCATTCCCTGTGTACAGACATGAATGTCTGTGCACAGAGATGATGTAGCAGAGCTGAGATTGTTCTCAGTCTGCTTATTCCCTGTGCATAGACATCTATATTTATGCACAGGGGATGTAGCAGAGAGGACATCACGTTTTGGACTGCGTCGGACGGAAGAGGATTTTTTTAATTAAAGATGGAGTCCCTAATGGCTTTTTTTTTTATTTCTAATAAAAAATGTTCCTTGTGTTGTGTTTTTTTTAAAACAATTTAATAGAAATTCATGGCGGTCATGTCTAATATTGGCGTGACCGCCATAAATTTTGAGCTTAGGGCCAGCTGATAATACAAAGCTGGCCCTAACCTCTTTATTACCCAGCGTGCCATCGCTACCAGGGCCGCTGGAAGAGCGGGGTTCAGCGCCAGAGGATGGCGCTTCAATGAACGCGCCATCTTCCGGGGCGGCTGCGGGCTGCAATTTGCAGCGGGGGGTGCCCAGAAAGCTTGGGCATCCCTGCGCTGCGGATTCCAGCCCCCAGCTGCTTAGCTGTACCTGGCTAGACATAGAAATTGCGCGGAGCCCCACGCATTTTTTTTTAATTATTTCATGAAATTCTGAGATTCTGACTCTGAGACTCTGAGACTCTGACTCTGAAATTCATGAAATAATTAAAAAAAAATGCGTGGGGCTCCGCGCAATTTCTATGTCTAGCCAGGTACAGCTAAGCAGCTGGGGGCTGGAATCCGCAGCGCAGGGATGCCCAAGCTTTCTGGGCACCCCCCGCTGCAAATTGCAGCCCGCAGCCGCCCCAGAAGATGGCGCGTTCATTGAAGCGCCATCCTCTGGCGCTGAACCCCGCTCTTCCAGCGGCCCTGGTAGCGGTGGCACGCTGGGTAATAAAGAGGTTAGGGCCAGCTTTGTATTATCAGCTGGCCCTAAGCCCGAAATTTATGGCGGTCAAGCCAATATTAGACATGACCACCATGAATTTCTATTAAATTGTTTTAAAAAAAACACAACACAAGGAAAAATGTTTATTAGAAATAAAAAAAAAAGCCATTAGGGACTCCATCTTTAATTAAAAAAATCCTCTTCCGTCCGACGCAGTCCAAAACGCGATGTCCTCTCTGCTACATCCCCTGTGCATAAATATAGATGTCTATGCACAGGGAATAAGCAGACTGAGAACAATCTCAGCTCTGCTACATCATCTCTGTGCACAGACATTCATGTCTGTACACAGGGAATGAGCAGACTGAGAACAATCTCAGCACTGCTACATCATCTCTGTGCACAGACATTCATGTCTGTACACAGGGAATGAGCAGACTGAGAACAATCTCAGCACTGCTACATCAGGCAGCAGGCGGGCTCTAGGACCCTGGAGCTGCACAGAGAAGACAGCTGGACTCGGCTCGCAAAGAAACAGCAGTTATCTGCGAGTTTCCCTGCTATCACTGGCACAGTAGCCAGTGATTACTCGCGAGTCTAATGCAAACAATGGCAATCCTAGTTTTGTCAGCGTTTCTGACAAAACTAGGATTGATATTGATTTGCATTGGACTCGTGCGAGTAATCACTGGGAAACTCGCAGAGTACCGAGTCCTGCGAGTCCCTTACTACTCGCCGAGTAACGAGTCCTAGCGAGTAGATTCGCCCATCCCTACTGCCTATATGTCTTTTCTATACGTTGATTGACCCGCCCCAGGGCCGTGGGGTACCCGGTTCCAGGTGTTGATTCACGGGGATGTCACTGGGGCCTGTGCCTGATCCCGTGGCCCTGGTGGTCGCTGATGGTCGCTGAAAAGTCAGTAAAAATAATAAAAATAGTGTGTGATGCCACCTACGGTTCTGGTACCGGTGCTGCGGTCAAAACCTCCGGGGTGATAGTAGGGCAGCCAGATGGTTATGCTCCCTGTAGGTGGAGCAGGATCCCCTGGGCAGTTGTAGTAGTTATAGTAGCGTACATCTCAAAAAGACATAACGAACTAGAGTCAGGGGGACCTGAAGGTGAGTCCCCCACCGAAGATCCGTGAGAGCTGGCTCGAGGCTCTGCGTGTGGAGGTGCTGCACAGTAGAGAGGAGAAGAGAGCACAGTGAGGGACCAGCAGGGACCGGCAGGCACACCACCGCGGGTCCTGAGTGAATCATCCCTGTTCCCTGATGACTACCCAGGCCAAAGAGAGACCCGAGTGACTGTAGCATCTGTTAATTTGCCTGAAGTACTGCAGGTAAACCTGTTCAGAGTTAAAGACTGTGTGACGTACTTTATTTCCCTCACCTGAAGAGCCGCACACTTGCTGCATTGAAAGGACGAGTGACTGTGCCATGTGGTAAGCTGCCTCCCTGTGCAAAAACAACTCATACAACTGCCCCGGGGATCCCTCTCCACCTACGGAGAGCATAACCATCTGGCTGCCCTAACATCACCCCGGAGGTCTGATCCCCAGCTCCGGTAACCATACCATAACCATAGGTGGCGTCACATAATGTTTTTATCATTTTTACTGATTCTTTTCAGTTACCACCATGGCCACAAGACTGGGCACAGACCCCAGTGACATCCCCCCATGAATTAACGCCCAGAACCAAGTACCCCACGGCCCTGGGGCGGGTCACCTGTATCACCTAGATCCGGTCAGCACCTGCTGTGCCTGCACCATCTAGGTTCTGTTCGCTCCTGCTATTTCTGCATTGCCCAACTTCTGGCTGCCACTTCTGTGCCTACATTATCCAGCTCCGGTTCACTCTTGCTGTGCCTGTATCACCCAGCTCCGGTCTGCTTCTTCCGTGCTGTAACACCCAACTCCAGTCTACACCTGCCGTGTCTGCATCATCCTGCTTTGGTCTATTCCAGCCAGTGCCTGATGTCCAGTGTCTGAAAACCTGTGTCTGGTGCCTGGAGCTCTGCCCTCTGTCTGATGTCCAAACCTCACCTGATGTCCAGATATCTGGTGACCTTTGCCTGATGCCTGGACTCATGTCCTATGTCCAGTGCTCAATAACCAATGCCTGGAGCTGTGCCCAATGTCTGGTGTCTTATGACCTCTGCCCCATGTCCGTAGCTTCGCCAGATGTTTAGTTTCTGATGATCTCTACCTGATGTCTGGTGGTTTCCCTGTGTCCTGAGGTCCTGTTGGTCTCCTGAGGTCCTGTTCTGCTTATCACATTGCTCATGCTCGGCTGCCATATGTTCTAGTCGCTGCCCTTCCTCAGTCTGGGTCCCCCCTGTGGTCCAGTGGATCCACTTACTACTTTTCATCTGTATTGTCATCCATTTGACTTTCGTTTTTACATGACAACAGATATTAACATGTACTTTAATAAATCCAGATTCCAACTTTAATAAATAAAATGTAGCCGTAAAAATCATATAGTACAGGGTGGGCCATCTATATGGATACACCTAAATAAAATGGGAATGGTTGGTGACATCAAATTCCTGTTTGTGTATGGGAGGGGGAAAAACTTTTCCAGATGGGTGGTGACCATGGCGGCCATTTTGAAGTCGGCCATTTTGGATCCAACTTTATTTTTTCCATTGGGAAGAGGGTCATGTGACACATCAAACCTATTGAGAATTTCGTAAGAAAAACAATGGTGTGCTTGGGTTTAACGTAACTTTATTCTTTCATGAGTTATTTACTAGTTGATATCACCATTCATTCCCATTTTCTTTAGGTGTATCCATATAGATGGCCCATCCTGTATTTGGATAATCCATATGCAATCCATTTACTTGAATGGGAGTTTCATCTGAAACACGGAAGAGACAAATGAATGTTGCAATTGTTTGATGCAGATATTGGATCCATGTGATAGACTTTCATTGAAGAACTTTGGTCAAAGGCTGTCCGTCTTTTCCAGCACTCAGATCAGAAGTATGGTTGTGTGCACGTATCCTTATAGTGTTATGTTAGTGGTGTATCAATATCTCGTAGTGATGATGCAGGAAACACGTCTAACCGTATGTACTATGAAGAGTCTGTGTTCTATAGGGTTTATTTATCCATTGTTACTCTAGTTGGTTTATATAATTAAATGTTCTCATTTTCTTAGTTACAACTTACAATCGAGCTATCTACATCAGGTTAGGCATAAGGAAACAATCATCAGCAACAGGAAACAATTTCAAAAAAAGTACGGTATTTGTTTCTCGCTTGAAGTCAAACAATGACATTTTCAGCATTCTTTTCATTGGTTTTGCATCGAACAGAATACAACAACCTCGCTATTACCATGGACATCCTTTCTCCATATATGCCAATGGTTGTCCAATTAATAGCGATGCATTGGAACTAGAACACACAGCCAGTATCTGTTAGTGTTCACAACGGGGTAATACTTAGTGGCTACGGAGAGTATTCAGACCCCTTTATATTTTTCACTCTTTGTTTCATTGCCGCCATTTGGTAAATTCAAAAAAGTTCACTTATTTTTCATTAATGTCCACTCTGCACCCATCTTGACTTAAAAAATATTTTGCAAATGTATTAAAAAGATAAACTGAAATCTCACATGGTCATAAGTATTCAGACCCTTTGCTCAGACACTCATATTTAGTCACATGCTGTCAATTTTATAGTGATCCTCATTGAGATGGTTCTACTCCTTCACTGGAGTCCAGCTGTGTTTAATTAAACTGATAGGACTGGATTTGGAAAGGCACACACCTATCTATATAAGACCACACAGCTCACGGTGCATGTCAGACCAAATTAGAATCATGAGGTCAAAGGAACTGCCCAAGGAGCTCAGAAACAGAATTGTCGCACGGCACTGATCTGGCCAAGGATTACAAAAGAATTTCTGAAGTACTCAAGGTTTCTAAGAGCACAGTGGCCTCCATAATACTTAAATGAAAGAAGTTTTTTGACCACCCGCACCCTTAGCAGTCCCGTAGAAGTCCTACTGCTCTAATTATTGAACCTTTGCTCACAGCTCCTCATTTTTTTTCACAGACATGATATATTCCTGTTGTTAGTGGCCCAGAGCAAGTGCTACTCTGCAACTTAATTGTAATTATCCTGAGAGCTTATTTCCCTTTATTTGATGTTTTTCATATATAAAACAGTGCTTTTACTATCACAAGGGTACACACTCAGTTCTTCAACTATGACTTAATGGCCACTTTACACGTCCAACATCGGTCCGATATTGGATCGACGCCGCGGGAGCGCGCTTTTTCTGCCCAGATTTCAAAGATCACATCAGAGATTTACACAGCGCGATATCGGCAGGCAACGCCACTACGATGTCTACGCCCCCTTGTACGGCCGACCAGGAACGACCATTTAACATGGGAGAGAATAGGGGAAGTTGTATTCACATCGTAGTTGGGCTTTACACAGCCCGATCCGGCTACAACCTCCAACCAATATCGGGCCGTTGGAGAGCACGCTCATTCGATCCCCGATATCGTTTTGGCATCGTTGTGCATCGTATTGGACATTTACACCATACAACGCACGAACGATATCGGGGCCAACGCACGAACCACGTGACTTTTGGTCGGAGTTGGACGCCGATATCGGGACGTGTAAAGTGCATTACATCCTCATCCTTCCTAAAAATTACAAGTGAATCTTGAGGTACTAGCTATGTTTCAATTACCATGTCACAATACCTGAGGCATTAGATATCCACAAACCACACAGAATTGTCCTTCACTCCACCATTCCAGCTGATAACTCTTTCAGATGTTTCCCTCCATCTTGCTTTTTTCTCCCTTGCTTTGTATCTTTTCCACTCTCTTCTCTCCTCCTTCCCCCCTTTTCCTCCTTGCTTCTTTCTTTTCTCTTGCACGTTAATTCCTCATCTACCTTGTTATCCTCTTATACCTATAACTGATGTGGACCGATCCCAGACCGTACCTTTTGATCTCATTTCACCAACTCAGTCTCTCATAGGTACACTTGAAGGAGTGATCCCTATAAATACACCTCAGCCCAGGCCTTGGACCCCACATCATAGGTATCTAGTTTCTAAAATCTATGTAATATATGTACTATCCTTGAACCCAGCAGTAGACACTGTCTACTAACTGATAGAAATATTGTACTATCTTGTTTTGTTCTTTTTTGCCATATGAGTGTATAATATGGCCTCTTACATGAATCAAGTGTTGGTATTATTTTTCACTCTGATAAATGCAAATTTCATATGCATATGTTATGTGATTTCTGATATATGCTTATGCATCCTCTGTATTTTTTGTAGATGTTATACTTAGAAAAAGACTAACCGAGTCAAAACGTTTGACTAAGCATCGTGCTGTGATGAGTGACAAAACTCCTTCACGCCATTACCAAGAGTCTCCTTGAACTTATTTTGAGTACCGAAAGTACTCCCTGATTATTATTGTTCATCCATAGGAGGCTGACACTAAGTGAATGTGAAAACAGTTAGCTCCTCCTCTGCAGTATACACCCCACACCAGTTTTAGCTTAGTGTCTGTAGGAGGCACACCTATTCTTTTTCCTTCTGGAATCCTTTCAAGCATGAGACGGGCAACGGCACACCTTGGGGCACCGCCTTCCCACAATCTCCAACAGGCGGGAATGCGGAGTGTCGCATCCACGCACCCATTCCTGTTACGATGGATCACTGGGACTGCACTACCTTCCTTGGATTTTTATAGGCGACGGTTCCCTTGGGCAGCAATTTCCCGCAAATGACAATGGACAGGCACACGAAGTGTCGCCTCCCCGTACCCCCTTCCACACCTAGCGCAGATCCCAACAGCTGAGTGATTGGCCTGAATTCTATTCGCAGTTATCCCTACCAGGCTCCTGGATTGACATCTGCAGCTTATCTAACTCTGCATTGTACCCACACAGCAGCCACAGCCTGTACCTGCAGCTTCAGCTCTTTCTATCACTGGGCTCCTCCTGGCAGCCTGGGTTGAGGACCTGTAATCATCATTGCCAGCCTGCAGGTGAGAGAGTCCGTTTTTACTGCCCCTTCCAGCGGCTCAGTCTCCAGGACCCCGGTGTAGACCTCCGGCAGAGGGCTCCCTCTTTTATATCCTGGCCCCCCCGCTCCGCTCAGAGTGTGCACCGAAGACCCCCCCCCGTACTGTCATGACTGCAGTGGCCGCCACTGTGGCCTGTACAATCATGGCAGCCCCTGGCTCTGGCCCTCTCAGCACCCGGTACCGCCCCCTTCGTGACTCGACATCAGCGGGAGGGCGGTAACTACGACTCCCACTGATGTAATTTGAGCGTGAGCAAGCCCACCGCTCTAGCCATGCCCCCTGAAGCCCGCACACAGGGCCCGTGTTTTCTCTGTCCCGCCCCTCCATTTTCTGCCTTTGTACCGGATACTCTCTGGGCAGACGACGGAACAGCTCTTCCTCACACGAGTGCCTGCACTGGGACACAGGACCATATGCATACGGCTGCATCCCTCTGGTTAAGGTACACCTTATACACTAAGAACTGCGCACCTTTTCCGCTTTTGTCTAAGACCTACCCTAGCTCCTTCTCTTTTTGCCATCTGCCCCCCTGCTGCTTTCTTTTGTACTGACAAAATGCAATCTTCTAAGGTACTAAAAAGATCAAAATCCCACACAGTTTATTACTCCTCCTGTGCCATCTGCCACTCTAAGCTTCCACATAAACATACCACCCCTCACTGCCAGGCCTGTACCCCCGCAGAAACCCAAGAGCCTTCAGCCGCCAATGTATCCTCCATCAGCACGGAGCCCAGGGCACCGAACCCGCCGGAATGGGCACTATTCTTGTCCCGATCCATGGAAAAACTGTCTCAAAACCTGCTTCAAGCCATGCAGTACCATCCCCCAGCAATACTGGCCCCAAGGACAGGGTACACGCAGATGATCCCTCGCTGGGGGGGTCCATCAGAGACTCGCAGGACGCATGCCACGTCAGTGGTCATGGCCAGAAAATGGTCCCATAGAAATGTGTCTCCCGTTCCTTCTCACGACTCTCATGGATCCCCATCTCAGGACCAGGGACCATATTCTACCATATCTGATGAACCAGAATATGGTGAATGTTGCCTATACCTGGATGATTCTCTGGACATAGCCCCTCTGACGATCGGGCATCTATTGACTCGCTCATAGCAGCAGTTAACCATACTTTAAATGTGGACGATGCCCCCTCCACAACACCGGACCACGCAGTGTCCTTTAAACTAGCAAAGAGGCTGCAAAAAATCTTTGCTGAACATCCAGAGTTTCAGGCAACTCTGACTAAACAAAGGGAAAAACCTGACATACTCTTCGGTAATCACAAAGCCATCAAAGCGCGATACCCCTTTGCTTTGGCACTTCCCAAAGATTGGGCGGACTCACTGTCTGTTGATCCATCTGTCTCCTGCCTTGCGGCTAAAACACTATCATTCCCAGATGGATCCTTTATCAAGGATCCCACTGACAGACAAGTAGAGCAACTCGCATGCTCTGACTTCAAGGTGGCGGGATTTTCCCTTTTGGCCTCCTTCGCATCCGTGAGGGTTACCAAGGCAATTATGGTCTGGATTGAAACTCTACACAAATCCTTACAGGAGTCTCAGCTCGCTCAACATTTTACCGACATAACCTCTCAGATCACCGCTGCTGCGGATTACCTAATCCAGGCTTCCTTAGACTCTGCCACCTGAGCATTTTTCATTTTCACATGGGCAAAAGGATGAAATGCATACTAAAATTTGTTGGGAAATTTCTCCTGAGTATATTGATATCTCATATGTGGTCATAAACCACTGTTTGGGCGCACGGCAGGGCTCAGAAGGGAAGGAGCGCAATTTGACTTTTTGAATGGAAGATTAGCTCCAAAAGTCGAATTTGCGCTCCTTCCCTTCTGAGCCCTGCCGTGCGCCCAAACAGTGGTTTATGACCACATAAGAGCTATCGGTGTACTCAGGAGAAATTGCCCAACAGATATTAGGATCCATTTTATCCTGTTTCCCATGTGAAAATGAAAGAACTGAGGCTAAAAGAACATTTTTGTTAGAAAAATTAAAATGCCCATTTTTTCCTTCCATGTTGCTTTAGTTCCTGTGAAGCACCTGAAGGGTTAATAATCTTCTTGAATGTAGTTTTGAGTAGCTTGAGGGGTGCAGTTTTTGGAATGGTCTCAATTTTGGATGTTTTCTGACATGTACACCTCTCAAAGGGACTTCAATTGTGATGTGGTCACTAAAAAAATGGTTTTGTAAATTTTGCTGGAAAAATGAGAAATTGCTGATGAACTTTGAACTTTGAACTTCCCACCCAAAAATTGTGCTTATGTAAAGTAGACATGTGGTAAATGTTATTTATTAACTATTTTGTTTCACATAACGCTCTGGTTTAGCAGAATAAAAATTCAAAATTTGAAAATTACGAAATTTTCAAACTTTTTGCCAAATTTTTTATTTTTTCACAAATAATCGCAAAAATTGTCGACCTAAATTTACCACTAACATGAAGCCCAATATGTCACGAAAAGCAATCTCAGAATCGCCAGGATCTGTTGAAGCGTTCCAGAGTTACCGTATTACCTCATAATGAGACACTTGTCAGAATTGACAAAAATGCCAAGGTCTTTAGGGTCAAAATAGGCTGGGTCCTGAAGGGGTTAAAGACATATGACATCCCTTTACTGTCATGGATAGGCAGAACCAATGTAATTAAGTCATATATCTTTCCAAAGATTTTTTACACCATGAACATGATGCCTATCAGTCTCCCTGACTCATTCTTCCTCTCTTTACAACAAATTGTGTCTCAGTACATATGGAAATATAAAAAAGCCAGGCTATCTTTTAAAACCATGATGAAACCAAAGGGCAAAGGCGGACTGGGACTCCCAGATCTCCGTCTATATTACTCGGCGATTGACCTTGTTCGTTGGGTGAAGTTGGTGAAGGCTAAACAAGAAAACAATATCTCAGTTATAGAATTCATTATGTTGGGCACAGATGCCGACTGTTGCTTGTGGACATCGAAATAACCGACACTACCCTTTCGATGTGGCGTGCCCTCATACCAAATCAACTTCCCCACTACCACTTTCTAGAAAATACCCCATTAACAATACTGCCGTGGCTTGCAGACCCCCACTACACGCCTGGAACTCAATGCCTAACCTACCAATCTCACACTTCACATATGACCGGCCCACATACCGGGAATGCTGGCTGACTGCAATTAGTAAGCAATCGTTTAACTTCCTCATGGAAGCACACAAACCATATCATGTCACAGATTAGAAATAAACTTAAACATAAGACTGAATGGCTCAGGCTTGAAATCTTTGTTGGTCTCTCAATCCCTATCACTAAGCTCACTTCGAAAATCTATGCTAACCTGGCCAACCCTGTAGAAACACACACTCCACTATATGTCCTTTCCTGGTAGAAAGAGCTGGAGACTAAGTTCTCCTCTCAGGATGTTCGCCACCTTTTAGAAAACTCACACGGATTCTCAAGGTGCACACTCCTACAGGAAAACTCCTTTAAAATCCTAACCCGCTGGTACTATACCCCGGAACGACTATACCACCTGAAACTGACAACAACACCTTTTATGCTGTAGATGCTCCAACTCCACAGGTACGCTAACCCATATTCTGTGGTCCTAACCAAGGATAAAACCTTTTTGGACTTACATAAAAAACTCGCTACGCTTGATAGGCGTAGAAGAATGGGACTTAACTGCCCAGGAAATACTACTATCCCTCCCTTCACACAAGTACAAACCCAAGAAACATGCTTTTACTCCACTATTACTCTCTTGTGCGAAACACCTAATCACTATTCATTGGAGACAGACTACTCCACCAACCTTGTCAGAATGGATAAACAAAGTGTAAGACCTCTACCGCCTGGAGGAAATCTCGAGTTGGGAGGCTGGTTCCCATGACAAATTTGCGAGCACTTGGACTCTATGGTCTGCAAACTTCCATACGCTCACGTGCTCACCAGCACATTCCATAGTTTCGTGGTTCCGTCCTCTACCTGAGATCAATTCCTTCATAAGTTCTAATCAACATGCCACAGTGGTCGGAGAGATACCAAAGTAAGGGAATACAACTAACCCACGAATTTTCCCTTGACATAATCTTCCTTGTCGTCCTTCTCAGATTTGCTCACGTAATACATCTTTTAATGCTAATGACCTTCTCGTCCACGACACTACAATCCCATGTCTTTCCTTCCCCCTCCATTGTATAAAAACTTCCCCATTTACTGTCATTGCTTATTATACGGACTACTGTACTTTCTTTGCATTAATTGGAAGTTACATCTAAATAACTGTAATCACTTTATTACTGTATGTTTACATTATTATAAATAAAGATTTGAAAAAATAAATGTGGAGGTAGTCTGATGGTCTCGGGCTGTTTTACTGCTTCAGGACCTGAAAGACACTGTGGTAAATAAAACCATGAATTCTGCTGTCTACCAAAAAATCCTGAAGGAGAATTTCCGGCCGTTTGTCCATGACGTCAAACTGAAGGAGACTATCCGGCCATGGTCCATGACCTCAAGCTGAAGCGCACTTGGGTTATGTAGCAGAACAATGATCCAAAAAACACCAGCAAGTCCACCTCTAATGGAATAAGAAAAACAAAATTAAGACTTTGGAGTGGCCTAGTCCAAGTCCTGAACTTAATCCGATTGAGATGCTGTGGCCGAACCTAAAAAAGGCGGTTCATGCTTGGAAACCTCCAATGTGGCTGAATTACAACTATTCTGCAAAGATGAGTAGCCGAAATTCCTCCAGAGCATTGTAAAGACTCATTGCCAGTTATCGCAAACACTTGATTGCAATTGTTGCTGCTCAGGGCGGCACAACCAATTATAAGGTTTAGAGGCAATCACTTTTTCACACAGGGCCCTGTAGGTTTGGATTTCTTTTTCCCTTAATTTATAAACTGCATTCTGGGTTTACTTGTGTTATCTTTGTTATAGTTACATTTGTTTGGTGATCTGAAACATTTAAGTGTGAAAGACATGAAAAGAATAAGAAATCAGGAGGGGACAAACACTTTTCTACAACTTTATAAATTGAAATACACTTTCATTTTCATTTCATGGTTGGTCATACCTTGTACTTATTCATCTTTGCTTTGACATGTAAAAACAATCATTGACAGGGAACCTCCCAATAAAAGTATTTTTATTTCGTTGGAAGTTAAACAATGACATTTTCGAAATTCTTTTTAAATAGTGTTATAGAAAAACATAATACAACAAGTTACTATAAAGTAATTAATCTTATGTCACAAATGGGTAAGGGTTTAAAAATAATGTGATACAGAATAAAAATGATACGAATACTAGACATGAGCGAATTGGTTGAAGGTGAATTGTATCTGCCTCAAATTTTACAAAAAGTTTGGATTCTATTGAATAGAATTAGTTTGAGATTTGTCAAAAACTAGTCAGTGCCTTGGACCACTGCCCGACACAGACAGAAAAGGGCCCCTGTGCAAGAATAGCTTATGGGCCCCTTTGCAGTCCTATAGCTGATCAAAATACACAATTCCACCTGCTTTGGATGTGACAGTGGGCCCCCTTACCTCTTGGGCCCAGTTGCACCAATGATACATCTGCCCCTGCCTCGGAAAATGTATGATCTTTTTCAATTTTTCCTTTATATACTTGTGGCACCCCAGGGTTCGGTTGACACAGATACACCTGGGACAGAGAAGGATCTCCACATCAGGTAAGTCCGCACACAACACCTTCGCCTCCAGACCTGATGGGGTGCTCTACAAACCTAGTTCAGGTGAGGTCCCCTATAAATTCAGGCCCGGAGGGGAGTCAGTGAGTGCAGTCCCAGGGAGGACTGTAAAGACATCCTGGTGATGGAGCTACGCTAAGCCTGTACCATGAGCGCTACTTACCTGCGTGAGGGACCTTAGAGAGAGGGTTAGAGGCAAGGAGTAGTAGCAGCAGAGGGAGTGGAGCCATACTAGTTTGCCCCAGAGGAACAGCGCCTAAAAACTGGACACCAGTCCGTGACTGCAAGGGACCTGTCAGCCCAGCAGTAAAGACCGGAGGCCAGTGAGACTTCAGATCTCCTGTCCACAGCAGCACTTGAGGCACAGTCACTTAGCAGAGCTAGGGGATCGCAGTGGATACAGCGGTGCCCCGCAGCAGAGCTCTCAACGCCTGCCATGCAAGTGAGGACTCCAAGAGAGGATCAAGGCTTAGCTTCAGACAGCCTGGGACCAAAACACACACAGAGCAGCAGGGAGGCCTCATAACTCGCTGGATGTGGAATCCTGAAACTGTTATCAGACCCACCCAGACCCGTACCATCAGAGACTGTACCCTGGGCTATCCCTGATGGCCACTTTTCACGTGCTAACTTTGTAGCTTATCCACAGTAACCTTACTGACTGCAGTGAAATCATGAGACATTATTCCATTTGTACACGCAACAAGGTAGAACCATGGTCTCCATGATTCCCCTGCAGCCATTAAGTTACCTGTGGATAAGCTACAAATGTAGCCACGTGTAAAGGGCCATGAATCATCAGTAAAAGGTACGGAACATCAACTCTGTGTGTGACTGCTTATTGTGCCCTTGATCCTGCCCCTCCATAGATTGTCCTGCAATTCCCTTACCAAACTGCCTGGGAGCGTAAACCATCTGGCTGCCCTACTATCTCCCGGAGGTGTGACCGGCAGAACGGTTCATACCGGAACCATAGGTGGTGTCACAGCCAACTTTTATTTTTATCATTTTTAATGACTTTTTTTCAGCGCCACTAGGGCCACGGGACCGGGCACAGGCCCCAGTGACATCCCCCTTGAATCAACGCCAGGGTACCCCACGGCCCTGGGGCGGGTCATACTACCTAGTTGACCATAAGGCAAACTGTTGGGTATAAAATGCTCCAGTAGTCCACACATTCACGAATATGGAGATGCTAGTGTAGTTGAAGATGTTGGGCCCTGTTCTTAAGGAGGCCTGTCCCCTTTAAAACGCTAAAATTTAATAAAGAAAATTAACAAAAGCTTCAAATATAGTCTCAAATTACTGTTTTATGTCTAGGAGATGTCATATTCCAACAGGCAGAGACAATAAAGCCTAAATAAGGAGCAATAGCAGCGACATATCTGAGAAGTAATTTTTTCCGAGAATTGTAAGATCCAAAGATATTAAATGACAGGTAGTGATGAGCGAGCACTAAGGTGCTCCAGTGCGCGTTACTCGAATTGGGCTCAATTCACAAGTAATGGAACTCATGGGAACTCATGGGAACTCCATAGGACTCCATGGGGAACTCCAGTAGTGCATAAAGAGATTCAAATCCGGCTCAAACATGTGACATAAATTAAGTATTTTTAATCTAATTCGATGAAAGCGTATTACAGAAGATACAGTGCACAGTGAATGTGACCCATGTCAACGCATTTCAAATGCAAAAGCACTCTTAGTTGTGATCAAGCGCTTTTGCTTTCGAAATGCGTTGACATGGGTCACACTCACTGTGCACTGTATCTTTCTGTAATACGCTTTCATCGATTAGATTAAAAAGAAATCATTTATGCCACATGTGTGAATCAGATTTCAATCTCTTTATGCATTGAATGAGGTCATGGCTGGACTGAATGCCGAGCTCAATGGGGACTGGAGACTGAAACGGTGAGCTGGATTCTATATATCTTGTTAGTTTTTCCAGCAAACCCCTTCTAAGAGGGATAGGAGGTTGTAAAATCGCTAAAATGTATAGAAATGGTGCTGAAATTGAATGGGAACAGCATAACAAGACATCTGGACACAACTCCGACTCCCAAGATAGTGCTGCGAAGTGAAAAATTAAAAAAAAAAGTTGGGTCTCCCCATTTTTGATTTCCAGCCAAGGTAAAGCAGATCACTGTGGGCTGGTATTACTACAATGCTCATCAATGTCACCACTGAGTCAGCAGAACCTGTGAAAGAGCTGTTTTACTTTACTGCTAATATGGTTGCCAGACCTGCCGATGTGAATAATGGCTTACGTCGGAGCTTCATGGACAAAATTTTGATAATAAATTGGTGAACAAGGGGTAGTGCGTGGGAGTCTTTATTCAAACAAACTATTTTTTTCCTATGTGTCTGTGTGTGTGGGAGGGTAGCTTTATAATTACTGGGTTAGTAATGGGGGTATCTCATTGACACCTCTCCATTACTAACCCCTGGGTTGATGTCAGCTGTCAATTCACAGCCTTATATTTTAATAGGTGGAGAGGAGAGGATGGAGTCGTTCTGTATTGGAGCTGTTTGCCTGATAACATTTCGATTAAGATTACACAATTAACATATTTGAACGCGAGGAGAAAACTAAAAACCCCTTTGCTGAGTGGTTAATTTTTTTTTTTTTAATCAAATAATTCTTTATGGAGGTTTTAGGAAAAAAAAACCAAGGATCAGAACTCGGCCAAAGATATATTTATATATCTATATTTAGATAACTGCAAGGCTGAATAATGTTGGAGGTCCATCTTAATGTCCTTGATCAGGCGATCACAGTTGGAACGAACAATTTTAGAGGTGGGAGCGATGTGAATGCCTAAATACGTGAACCCGTCCGGTGACCAAATAAAAGGGAATTGTGCGCGAAGTTCTGACTGGACTATAGGAGACATATTAATGGGGAAAATTGAGGACTTACTCAAGTTCAATCTGTAGTAAGAGGCAAGGGAAAATTCCTGCAAAGTTGACATATCGTGGGGAAGCGTGGAGGTAACATCTCTGCAGATGAATATCACATCATCCACATATAAGCCAATTTTGTGCTCAGTGGACCCTGTCCGGATTCCCTTGATATTAGGGTTGTTCCTGACTAAAGCAGCAAGAGGCTCCATGAGGAGTGCAAATATTAAAGGGGAAAGTGGGCATCCCTGGCGAGTCCTATTGGTAATATTGAAACTGGATGAAAGGAAGCCCGAGGCCCAGACTGAGGTGGAAGGGATGAATATAAGGCCATGAAAAGACGTAAGACTCCAAAGCTACAGAGAACCGCGTCCAGGTATCCCCAGTGCACCCTGTCAAAAGCTTTTTCAGCATCAAGGGAACAGGAGTGCACTGGGGGACCCCCCCTCTCCAACAGCTCCAATAGGTCAACAATCTGTCTAGTGCCATCACTTGCCTGTCATTTTGGAATAAACCCAACTTGGTCCAGACCGTCCAGAGAAGGGAGGACCTGCATGAGACGCCTGACCAAAAGCTTGGCATAGATTTTAATATCGCAGTTGAGGAGTGCTATTGGTCGGAAATTACCTGGCAAGGTAGGAGGTTTACCTGGTTTGAGAAGTGTGGATATCACTGCTTCCAGGCCTTCTTTCCCCATTTCCCCTCTCTCTCCCCAAAAAGTGAATAACTTTAACAGGAAGGGTGCTAGGAGGTGATCGAAAGTGACGTAGAATAAGAATGAGAAGCCGTCCGGACCCAGTGCCGACTGTTTTTTAGCGGTACGTATAGCATCACAGATTTCTTGTTCCGTAAAGAGGGTGTTAAGGAGCTGTAACTGAGTAGAAGATAATCGGGGAAGTTTTGCCCTGGAGAGAAAGGCTTGAATAGTATCAGGGGAGAGTTGCAGAGTGTCCAGAGAGGACTTTAGGTTGTACAAGGCCTCAAAGTATGACTGGAATCCCTCTGCTATCTGGATGGCTTGGCAAATGCGGGAGCCATCAAAGGATATGAGATGAGAGATTTTCGCTTTAACCTCCTTTTTTTAATTCTACACCCCAGGAGTTTACCTGCCCTATCACCCATCCTGTAATACTTGGCCCTGGATTTCCTCAGATTTTTTTTCTACTGCAGTGAGGAGCAGAGTGCACAATTCCTGTCTAGCAGCGTTTTAGGCAGTGAGGCCAACTCTGAGGATCTGGTCTTGCGTTGGCATTCTAGCATTAGAATACCTGTGTTTAAGGGGCCGTCACATGCATAAATATCGCGTGCAATATTCAATGCTTCACGTGATTGTTGCAGTCGATATTGAGCGTTGTGGACAGGGCGTATCAACCAGCGACAAATCGCTGGTTGATGGTCCCCCGGTGTACACGCAGCATCGCTGCGTGTGACACTGGGATGCGCGATCAGCCAGCTCCCAGCGCCTCTCAGCAAGCGCTGGGAGCTGATATCCAAGGTAAACTGCTGGTAACTAGGCAGCGCGCGCTGTCTAGATACCTGATGTATACCTTTGTTACCAGCCTTCTCCGTTCACCGGCTGGTATCCAAGGGACACAGCGGGTAACTAGGGACTGTGTACCTTGGATACCAGCCGGTGAGCGGAGAAAGCTGGTAACCAAGATATATATCAGGTATCTAGACAGCACGCGCTGCCAATTTACCAGCAGTTTACCCTGGATACCAGCTCCCAGCGCTTGCTGAGAGGCGCTGGGAGCTGGCTGATCTCGCGTGTACACCGGGCGACCATCGCCAGGTTTTCGGACCAGCGACCAGCCTAGTTACCCGCAGTTTAACATGGATACCAGCCTGCAGGCATCGTTGAAACGATATTTAAATAATTTCCACAATGTCGCTGGTCCAATGATCGCTGGTGGGTCTGCCTGTGTGACAGCTCACCAGCGATCAGCCATCAATGTCACCAGCGATCAGATCGCTGACGACATTGACATGTGTCACGGGGCCTTTACCGCTTTGTAGGCGAACCATAACATGTTTGGTCGAACGTTGCCATTGTCATTGTGCTGGAAGAACTCTGTGATCTGGCTACAGATGTAATCAGTATGCATAGATGAGGTCAGTAAATATTCATTTAACCTCCACAAGGAGGGAGGGCGAATTGCAGCAGTATCCGCTATCCGCAAGGAAACTGGGGCATGGTCAGTCCATGTGATGGACTCTATGGTAGCATCACAGCATTGGCCAAGTAAAGAATCATCCACCAAAAAATAATCAAGTCTGCTGTAAGATTTGAATCTGGGTGACAGGTACGTGTAATCCTCTCCTCGCCATGTAAGTAGCGCCAAACATCATGCTGGTGGTACAATGAGACCAGGTGTCCCTGTTTATTCCTATGAAGAGCCGGATTTGAATAGTCCAGGCGTCTGTCCAGGGGAACATTAAAATCTCCTGCAATAATTTTACAACAGCGAACATGAAAGGAGAGAGTATTAAAAAACCTCTAAACCAATTGAGTTGCCCTGTATTGGGGCCATAAACAAAAATTAGTGAGTATGCGACATTATTGATCTTACAGCAAACAATCACATAGCGGCCGTCAGGGTCAGAGACAACTTCAGTGGAAGAGAAGGATGCATTTGTGTGAATGAAAATCTCTACACCCACTTTTTTACAAGAGTTGTTCGCATAAAATTGAAAAGGATATGCGGGGCAAGCCATCCTAGGGTTATCCTTTACCAGGAGGTGCGTTTCTTGCAAAAATTAGACATTACTTTTCGACTTTTTAAGCTGATGCCATACCAAGCAACGCTTCCCGGGCGGGTTAAGCCCATTACCGTTGACAGATAGGGCCATTAGACTCATAAGGGGATGTACCTGCAACTATCAAGAGGACCACAGTCGCCAATCTCATATCTCCCAGTGAAAAGCCCCCCAATAACCAGATGAGGAGTGAGGGGAATAGTGATAGGGAAGAAGGGACAGAAGGGAAAAGGGGAGGAGAAGGTGAATCAACCAGAAACCGACAGGGAGAAAAGCCCAACAAAATCCTAAAAGGAAGACAGGTCAACATTCCCTAACCCAGAAAAAACAGGGGAACACCCTGTAACAGAGTGACAATAGTACACTCGATGGGGCAGGAGCACCCAGAACAAGGAGGAGAGACTCAAATTACAGAAAAGGAAGTAGGGGAGAGGAAAAGGAAAGGTAAGAAGGAGAACAGAGAATTAGAAAAGATTAAAGGAGGAGGGGGACAGAGAAAGGAGGAAAGTGGGTCAGGAAAGGGAAAAAAAAAAAAAGAGAAGAGTACCATAAATACAAGTAAAAATCTAGGTGCACAAATTTAAGACCGGGAAAAAGAGTCCGCAAATTCCCTGAAAGAGGAAAAGGCAAGCAAGTTCAAGTTGCTGCAGGCCAGGCATCAGACGGTGGACCATTCCGGGTCGATGCGACGTCTCGGTGGGGCATAATTGGGGGTCCCAGGTGATGGCGCTGTTGAAGCCCGTCCAGGGGATTGAAAGCCCCACTGTGTCAGGAGTCTTGCCATCTTACGGATTAAGAGCTTGGTAGGAAAGCCCTAGCAATAGTCCACAGTCTTGTCCTGCAGAATGCGCATGTAGGGCTGGAAGGCACGCCTCAGCGCGAGGGCACCCGGAGACAGGTCTGGAAAAACTTCCACGTTTGTCCACGGGGGGGCCGGGTGATGGCGGAGAGCTCTCAGAAAATCCTCTTTAATTTCGAAGAAATTAATTCTGGCTAGAACATCCCGAGGATAGCTGGGATTCACAGTTGCTGGCTTGGGGATTCTGTGAATCCTATCAATGACTACCATTTCTTTACCCACATCTGGCAGAACAGTGGAAATAAATTCTTGTAACATGGGACAGAGCTCCCCAGGGGAAACCCCTTCAGGGACCCCACAAATCCGGACGTTGTTACGCCTGGAGCGGTCCTCCAGGTCATAGGTTTTAAAGGTGACTCTCTCCATGTGCTGCGGCAGCTGATCATGAGCATCTAGCAGCTCATTATGGGACCTTATAAGTTCAGCCATTTTATTTTCCAATTTGTCCGTTCTGCTGCCTAATTTTGTAACTTTCCCCCCTGATATCTGCAACCATCTCCCGCATATCAGCTTACAGGGAGGATCGCAGAGAGGCCAGGAGCTCCTTCATGGCTCCCTGAGTGAGGGGAACTTCCCGTGTCTCAGTCCTGAGATGCTCCAGGGCCAGGGAGTGGCATCTGAAAGCGCGGGCAGAGCGGTGGGAAGGAAGCGCCATGTTTGCTGGCGCAGCAGTAGAGGATGAGTGGGCAGGGAGGAAGAAAACGGAGACCGGCAGAGGAGACTTTCTCTTGGGTGGTTTGACTCTGCCCATTAGCTTACCACCGATGCTAGGTTCAGATAAGCGTGAGGTAGAAGTCCTGCCATGCCTTGTATGCTGCTGATAGCCGCATCTTTGCCCGCGGTGGTAAGAGCTTCTGCACCAAGCAGCCTCTGGCATCACTGCCAGGCCACGCCCCCTGAGCGGCTAATTTAATGCTACATATGGATTTTGTTTCCAAAAAATATGAATAAATCTAAATTAAAATAAAATGTAAAAGGCTCCAGTATTCTAAATAGTAGGTTGGGGGAGCTGTTGGAGATTTTGCAATAGGGCTGTTAGTTATGATTCTATACTAAGCTAAAACGCCTCTCAGTTATATTATCCTGCCTAAGATATTTGGGGATATCTAAGGTTATTCACCTTTGGAGACATTTTGGTTATATGCATGTATTTGCAACTCAAAATAATTTTTTGCAATTAGATTTTATTAAAAAATATTTGTACCACTTGACTTACAGTCTCTTTATTTCCCTGCACATTCAACTCTTCATTGTTAATCCTTATTCCCATCTTGTTTATGGCTACCCTACTGTCTGGCTTCAGAATGAAATCTGGACTTGGTTTTGGATTGTTTAATCTTGTTTTGCCTACTGATTTTATTACTTATCTTAGTTTTATCTTTACCATCCTTCTGAATAGTGCCTCCTGATCTTGCTCTTAGTTCTTTCCCGGCTATACGACTATCCAATTGATAACAAGCAAAAAGCCCATTTCACTGTATAGGCAGGGACGATGCTATTTTTCCTACTGCCTGAGGCATTTATTGAAATGGTACCCCCACCATCTGATTAATAGAAGGAAGGGTGCTCCTTATGTACTCCTGATGATTGACACTTCTGACTAATAGCATGGCTGCATAGCTGACCCGAACTTTGTGCTCTCTTATGCCGCTAGAGGAGAAACATTGGAAGATCTATCATGGCAACTTAAATGCAGCACCTTCAAGCTCTAGAAAAATCACCTTTCAAGTGCTGTGTTCCTTGCCTACGAAGCAGTCACCATAGATATATGACAGAAGTGGCCGATAATGAGCAGTAAACTTTAGAATTAAAAATCCTTCCGTTCTTGAGAATGCACTCTTGGAAGCTTCTCCTCTGTTAGTAATGAATTAATTAAATTAATAAAGAGTCCAACATTCTATAGCAGGTGTCCCCAACCTGTTGTTCAGGAGCCACATGTGGCTCACGGACCTGTGGTTTGTGGCTTGCGGCTGTCCTCCAGCTTGGTACATAAGCTCTAGAAAACATCTATGAAGAGCCGCTATCCAGATGGTGACCTTTGTGAGTAGCCTTTCACAGAAAAGCAGATCTGAATGGGGTCAAGGTGAGACCCCTGGATCTTGGTATACAGCCTCGGTGTGATTTCCTTAGAAAAGCTTTGGCGGTCATTATAGCACTAGTGGTGGCTCTGGGTGTCACTACTGTGAGGGGATGGGAGCTGGATGTGGCTCGCAACCCCCTCTCTAGACTGGATGTGGCTCACAACTCTCAGAGCTGAATGTGGCTCACTACCCTCTCTCAGAGCACGATGTGGCTCACTACCCTCTCTCAGAGCTGGATGTGGCTCACTACCCTCTCTCTAGAGTGGATGTGGCTCACAACTCTCAGAGATGAATGTGGCTCACAACCCTCTCTCAGAGCTGGATGTGGCTCACAACTCTCTCAGAGCTGAATGTGGCTTGTAACTCTCTTTCAGAGCTCAATGTGGTTCGTGACCATGGTTCAAAATGGAATGTGGCACTCAAGGTCAGGAAAATTGGGAACCTCTGACCTCGAGAAAGATCAAACTGTTTATCTGTGTACATGATCTCATTCTTTGGACACCCCATGCTGAGATCCCAGAACTTCGAAATTTCGATCTGATCTTTACTAGAAAGTCAGGTCTCTTAGGCATCTATTATGGACACTTCAGGGCATCTCTTGAGTAGGTATTATTAGTAAATCATCAGTTTGTAGCTGTCCATTGTTTCCTTAGATAAAAATGGTAGCCACAGGCTGGTGATAGTTGATCTTTAAGTATAATTATACAGTGTTACCAGATATATATACAGCATAATTGTATCCTATGCTCAATGACTGCTTCCTACTTCCTTTAGAGATATGTTTATGTAAACTGTCTCTAAGTAACTATGTTGAGCGTCTTCTGTGAGGCATGTTTCGACTTCTTGGCCATGGGGGTCTATGAGCTTGAGTTTCATTTTTCTAACAATGGTACACATATTAAAATATGTGGGTCCTGAGGCATAAGATGTTACATATTTCCCTTTCAGCATTCTGCATGCCATTGGCTTGCCTGTGTAAAAAACAATAGAGACAGCCGGAAGTCATCCTCCCTGGGTCCACTGCTTTGGTGATCATTTGAGACTGGTCACGTTGCCAATGAAGTGAAGGAGGACGCTAGTAAAGTAGGAACCTTTGATAAGGATTATGCATTTCTGGAGTGGACCTCTCTGAACCATGACATTTACTCTATTTAGTGTACATTCACATGTTGAGTATTTGTTCAGTTTTTGACATCAGTTCTTGTAAACCAAAACCAGGAGTGGATGAAAAAATACAGAAGTGGTGACGTCTTTTTATTAGACCACGTTCACACGTGCAGTATTTTACATCAGTATTTGAAGCCAAACCCAGGGGTGGAACAATCAGAGGGAAAGTATAAGGCCGGGTTCACACCACGGCACAATCCGATCCGGGGCTGTCTGATGTAAACCAGACAGCCCCGGATCAGATTTCGGCCCCATAGTATGCTATGGGGCCAGATGGAGCCGGATGGCAGCTATCTGCCATCAGGTTTCCATCTGTTCAGGAGGATCCGGGTGTGTTCGGATTTTACTCCCGGACACAAAAACGTTGCATGCAATCTGAGACACTCGGATCCTCCAGGTCCGGTGCGATCTGGCACCCCCCTAACATGGGGGGCTATGGCGCCGGATTGCACCGGAGCTGCACCCAGGAGCCAGGCGCCGGGTGCTGAAGCTCAGTGCCGGCCGGCGCTGAACTTCAGCATCATGGAGCTGTCCCCTGCTGACAGTTAAGGACCGCGACTAGCAAGAGCTGCAGCTGCAAAAACAAGACTCCGGCTGCAAACTGGACCGGAGGGCATATTAGCCCTTCAGTTCTGTTTGCAAATCCGGTCCGGGGCTGTCCGATTCACATCGGACAGTCCCGGATCGGATTGTGCCGTGGTATGAACCCGGCCTTAGAGAAACACGTCGCCACTTCTGTGTTTATCACTAGAGATGAGCCACCACCCCAATGTCCGAATTCGATTCGATTCGCCGAATTTGATGTTTGTTCGTCGAATGTTCGTTGAATGTTCGTCGAATGTTCGTCAAACCCCATTGAAAACAATGGCAGGCAAACACAAACACATACAAACACATAGAAAACACCTTCTAAGGTGTCCAAAAGGTGGCAAACTACTCAAAACACACAACAAACACATGGAAAAGTGACAATTGCATATAAAAATGCGAAAAGAAAAGAGATGGACGAGTAAAAGGAGGAGACACAGATATAGGTATGTCATGCCCTTCTAAAATCCGTTTTTACTCCAGTATTTGTAAGGCATCATGCAGACGAGGAGAACTTGGTGAGTTTTGCTTCAGTATCTGTAAGGCCATGCTCAGACGAGGAGAACTTGGTGAGTTTTACTTCACTATCTGTAAGGCCTCGTGCAGGCAATGAGTATTTCATGTTTTTTACCGCAGTATCTGGAAGGCCTCATGCACACACTGAGCATTGTGTCACATTTAGGGGACTACAACAAGAGTCTCCATTTTTTTCCCAAAATTTGGGCCCAGACAACACTTCAGTGGCATTAATTGCCCCGCAGTTGCAAGCTTAAAATGGTTGGTGAGGTGACTTTCACGCAGCACATTCCAAAATCCACAAGCCTTTAGTCTCCCCATGTTATCTGTAAGATTTGTCACCAAAATCTAATTAGAGGCCAAAAAATCAATAGTTTGAGTAGTTCATGCATGAACCGTCACATGGATATGAAGCATAAGTCGCAGTGGGAAGCTCACTGTGCTACAATGCGGCCTAGCGGGCTCGGCCAACCACCGTCTGCCCCATCAAGTGCATCCACTGCCTCTTCATCTTCTGTGACTGTGGGGACAGCTGTCACACATGCTTTTGGACGCAGACCAGACCTTCCACCTCTTTACCCGCAACAGCCAGTTTGATTGGAAGGTCGTCAGTTCTTTTGGAAGTGGAAACACCTGCTGGTGTTGAGCGCTGTCAGACATCGAGAGCACCACCTTTGGATGAAGGCAACATAATATGTCCACCTGCACCTTCCTCACAGACCAACAGTTTGCTGGGGACACCCTAGTCAACTGTGCCAGCCCTCGGTCCCTCAGATGTGGACAAGTAATAGACCATTTCCTCCTAGCCATGACAAAGCTAAGAGGTTGAATTTCACCATCTGCAAGCTGCTGGCTACAGAAATGCTCCCTCTCCACCTGTTGTACACAGAGGATTTTTGAGACCTTCTGTCCGTCGCAGTGCCCCAGTTCCAGATGCACAGTCGCCACTACTTCTCAAGAAAGGTGTGCCTGCGCTACACCGGCATGTCACACTCAAAATCACCGCTTCCTTAAGAAACTCTGTGTGTGACAGGGTGCATTTCACCACAGATACTTAGACCAGTAAGCACGGACAGGGGCATTACATGGCGGTAACTGTGCACTGTGTAACTATGAAGTCTTGCCATCCCCACGAGTTGTGCATCAATCCTCTGTATGTATAAGTTCCTCCACTCCTTCTGCCTCCTCAACCTCATCTCGGTCCTCCACCTGCACCCAAAGCCTGTCTGGTAATGTCACTCGAGTTCTAACTGCGCACAAGGAATCCTGCACACCTCCTTACTATGATGGCAGGAGGGCTCAACGGCATCAGGCGGTCTTTACCTTGAAATGTCTGGGAAATATGAGTCACACAGCTGAGGATTTGTGGTCAGCTGTGGAGACCGAGTTTCAACAATGCTTGTTTCCACTGAACCTGCACCCAGGGAAGGCCATGTGCACCAATGCTGCAATGCTGGGTGCAGCCCTCCGCCGGGGCAATGTGCCTTGCATAGCTCACGTCTTAAACCTGGTTGTCCAGCCAATTTTTGCACACTATCCGGGCCTAGATGGTCTTAAGCAGAGGGCACGGTCGCTGTGTGCTCACTTCCGCCATTCGCATCCCACAGCTCAATGCCTTGCATCTCTACAGAAGTCGTTCGGTCTGCCAGTTCACTGGCTGAAATGCGATGTGCCGACATGATGGAATTCAACTCTACACATGTTGCAGCAACTGTGGCAGCACCGACGAGCCCTGGTGTAATAAGTCATGACGTATAATCTGGGCCTACGAGATCCAGAGGTGGGGCAAATCACACAGTTGGAGTGGTCTGAAATGAATGACCTATGCACCATTCTGTACAGCATTGAAATGTCAACGAAGATGTTTAGTGATGATTATGCCATTATCAGCATGACTATTCCGTCATTTACATGCTGGAGCTCACTTTAAACAGTATTCAGAGTCAGGTGGTGGCACCAGAGGAGGGGGAGGAAGTACAGGAGGAGCCGTATGCGGAGGGGCTCACAAGATCTCCAAGGTGCAGTTCACAGTTTATGAATGAGGGTATACATTATGCTTGCTCAGACCCTTCTTTATCTGGGCCTGGATCTGACTCCAAAAGCTTCTGGGCATCAGTTCAGATAATTTCCTCGTCTTGACTCACAAAAGCTTTTGAGCAGACCTCTGATTCCCAGGCTATAGTATGAGAGAAGAGCGATGCATACTCAACCATCTGTCTTACCCCATACTCAGATGGGTGGCTGGAGACTTGGGAGCTGTGCGGAAGCAAGTGGGATTGTGGTGACACCTCTGAGGACTGGTGTATTTGTGATGTAGAAGTTGAGGTGGAGGAGAGACCACTTGCTGAAGCACTTGCTATCCATTCAAGTGCCTGCTCTTTTTGTGCCTCATCGAGAATTGGTATCGATCGTCGTCTGAGTCGTGTCCGTACGAAAGGGATCATATCAGAATCTACAGTAGAAGTAGACATCTTACTTTGGCTGGAAGACTGCTTTTCTTCAGTAGATGTTAATGTAGATTTAGCATCTACCCCACGGACACAAACTTTTTTCCCTTTCTACCACACCTACTCCCATTCCCACCAGCAGCAGGCCTTTTGCACTCATTTTGTATGGGACAAAATTTGCAACTGTACAGTTGTTGGACAACAAAAAGCTGGATGTAAATCAAGCAGAGGTGACTGAACCAACACTGCTACTTGACCCAAAGTGAGACCTGGGCAAGGTGCAGTTACAAATTAGAAGTAAGTGACTACACAGGCGGTGTATTTGTTTGTATTACAAGTGGCCTACACTGGCTTCTTTTTGTGGCACTGCTACTTGACCCAAAGTGAGACATGGGCAAGGTGCAGGTAAAAATTAGAAGTAAGTGACTACACAGGCGGTGTAGCTATCTAAAGGTAATACTTATTAAAATATAACTTTTATTTGTTAATTTAAGATAGGGAGATGTACCCTTTATATCAAACGGTATGATGCTTTTCTAAAAAGGGGGGGAAAAAGGGGAGGGTCACCCTGGTCTATCCCTGGTACTTTCCCTGCCTGACAACAGAGTTTTCAACACCTAATGAAAACCCCTGGTTGGTGTCCCCATTCCTCGACGGCTAACCCCTCCGGTCCTAACTCTTAGTGGGGTGAGAGTGTATCCGTGCAAGACCTCCCTTTCTTATATTATACCCGAGTGTCCTGCTCTAGTGTTATCAGCCCCGGGATTCCGGGTCAATCCCTTAGACTCGGTGGTAAAAAATGTGTTATGCCACCTTTTTAGGGTCAGTAATGATAAAAAAATATGGTGGTGCTTCTCTATAATTCAATCACGTTTTGGCGGGATGCGAGCTAAATCTTTATGCAAGTGAAAGGCGCTGTCACTTATAGATATTGTCCATGCAACACATTTCTCCCCTCGCATACGGCCCTGAATCCAAGGTCCAGCAGCCCCACTCCCGCGAGTGCACACACCATACACTAAAAGTAAAACAGACCCGTGCAGATATGCCAGACTGACCATGCTACGTAGACCCACTACAACCCCAATCAAAGTAATCGGTACCAAAGGGACCAACATACAGGCAGGCAAATGGTTAAGCTTTTTAGACAGTGTTAGTATCGCTTTTACTCATCTTATCCTGTAGAGGATGGCTCATCCGCAGTGGGTCTACGTAGCACGGTGAGTCTGGCATATCCATACGGGTCTGTTTTACTTTTAGTGTATGGTGTGTGCACTCGCGGGAGTGGGGCTGCGGGACCTTGGATTCAGGGCCGTATGCGAAGGGAGAAGTGTGTGTGGCGCCCCTGCGTCCAGGAGGCCACAAAGTGAACTGCAGCCCGGCAGGTAGGACAATTGTTGCACATCAACACCCTCACAGCCCATACAACCCACGTACAGTAGATGGCAGCATCCAGCCCTGAGATTGGAGACTCTAGGCAAGCGAGGGGTGGTGGATTTAGAGGAGTGGGTTGGGCACACACGTAGTCAGGTGACTGACAGTAGAAATAGTGAAGGGGGAGGAGGAAGGAGTCAGTAGTAGGCCGGAGTGAGCCGAGCAGAACAGATCAGCAGGAGGCTGGGGAACACGGCACAGGCCAAGAGACAGCAGAAGGTCGAGCCAAGCTGAGCAGTACAAGGAAGCACATGTCCTGGCAAAGTGGGGTGTAAGGAGCGCAGAATCTGTACCGAGCCAGTGTGAGCCGGAGGAGAGAGAAAGCCTATCCGGAGCCAGTACCCCCAGGACTACCCCCAGGAGTGGCCCTATTGTACCCGTACGATTGTTTTGTCGATTTGTCGTCGTTTTTCGACCACTTGTCTTTGTCTACCCCCTAACTTGTACAGCGCTATGTATCCTAATAGCGCTATATAAATACCTAATAATAATAATAATAAAAAAAGAGAGGGACGGTGATAATCAGGCCCTAGAACTACAGCTGAAGCAACCGACTGCAGGCAGAGTAGCCCTCCTATAATACTGAAAGACACAGAGAGAAAGAGCCTGGTAGAGCCTCATATTGAAGGACTGCTGGAGGCTGGGCTGAGTAGAGTGTCGGCTCTAGAGGGGACCGTAGTTTAACCTGGGATCCCCAAACAACACGACGGGGGACCACAGTTACACGCTAGGGTCCCTACCCAAAAGGACAGGCAGCTCAGTGATGAACAGGAGGACCCACAGGGGTCCGAGTCACCGTCATACTGTCCGGCGTCACACACACCAAGTGAACTCAGAGAACGTAAACAGCCCGGAAAGGACACAGAGACAGTGTGAGGGGTCACAGAGAGAGAGAGACCTGACTGCAGAGATTAAGGCAGTGATGGCGAACTCCAGGCCTCGAGTGCCACCAACAGTGCATGTTTTCAGGATTTCCTCAGCATTGCACAGAGGTTGGAATCATCACCAGTGCAGGTGATTATATTATCACCTGTGCAATACTAAGGAAAGCCTGAAAACCTGCACTGTTGGTGGCACTCGAGGCCTGCAGTTCGCCATCACTGGATTAAGGGAACCCCGGAGTGGAGAGTTAGCCCGTGTACTTAAACTGAGACGTGTAAGAACTGTAACTGAACTGTGAGCTGTATTGCAGAGCTTTGAAAGTAAACACGGAGACCCTGAATCTGCCTCTCTTGTCTGCTTCCATCTGCTTGAATGCCATTCCCTCCATACAGGACTACAGCAAGCCCTCCACCTGCAGAGCCACAGCCTGTCAGCACCAGCACCGAGGAGAGATTTCTGCAGCATCTGGCTAGTAAGTGACTTGCACCCAGCCTGCACACTACACCATAGACTTTAACCCTTACTGCCCCGGGGAACACAGTTCTACCCACTGGAACTATCCCATCTACGCTGCTATTCCATCATCCCCGGAGGTTCTGCAGCAGCGGCGGCCCTACAACTGGCCGCACATAGTGGGTGGCGTCACGACTGACAATCCCCTGTAAATATTCCCCTATTCCATTGTCGAGCCAGGGACCCGGCCCAGACTAGAACCACCCGTGACTTCCCCAGCAGTAACCCGGTTCGGTACCGAGTACCCCTGTCCCAGTGGGCCCGACATGTGTTGCATGGACAATATCTATAAGTGACAGCGCCTTTCACTCGCATAAAGATTTAGCTCGCATCCCGCCAAAACATGATTGAATTATAGAGAAGCACCACCATATTTTTGATCATTACTGACCCTAAAAAGGTGGCATAACACATTTTTTACCACCAAGTCTAAGGGGATTGACCCGGACTCCCGGGGCTGATAACAGTAGAGCAGGACACCCGGGTATAATATAAGAAGGGGAGGTCTTGCACGGATACACTCTCACCCCACTAATGGCCCCTTTACACGCAGCTACAGGTAACAGGTTTCCACAGGTAACTTACTGGCTGCAGTGAAATCATGGAGACAAGGTTCTATCTTGTTGCTGTGTACAAATGGAACTATGTCTTCATGATTTCACTGCAGCCAGTAAGTTACCTGTGGAAAACTTGTTACCTGTAGCTGCGTGTAAAGGGGCCATAAGAGTTAGGACCAGAAGGATTAGCCGTTGAGGAACGGGGACACCAACCAGGGGTTTTCATTAGGTGTTGAAAACTCCGTTGTCAGGCAGGGAAAGTACCAGGGATAGAACAGGGTGACCCTCCCCTTTTCCCCCCCTTTTTAGAAAAGCATCATACCGTTTGATATAAAGGGTACATCTCCCTATCTTAAATTAACAAATAAAAGTTATATTTTAATAAGTATTACCTTTAGATAAATGTCCGTTTAGCCCCTCCCTCTGAGGGGCAAGGCCAAATGGCAAGTTCTGAAAAAAAAAAACCTCTGTTTAAATGCTGCTGAAGAGGGAGAGAATGATTGGCAGCGGTGGGCAGATTACACATGCAGGGGGTGTGAATCTGCCCTTCGGCTCCTGCCCCTAGCCACCTCCTTAATGGCTGGAGCATGTAAGTTTTCTAAGTGTATTTACTCGGGGTACAGGGGGGCTCAAGTGCTGGGGGACCCCTTGCCTGCATGCTGCAGACATGCTGCATCCAGTGCTGTAATTAGATCACCATGCCTGGTCTGGTGACAGGTCCTCTTTAACATAATAGATAAATTAAGATTCTATCCACATTTTTAAACTGCCTTAGTACAAACATGAATTACCCTGGGTTCTGTAAGTAATGGTTAAAATGAACCAGCCTCCAGGATTTATCCACCTGTAAATGAGTGCAGCAGGTGATTGACGCGTGCAACATGACATCACTGTTTGTTTTATTATTCTCTCCATATAGTGCAGTCTTATATATGCAGCCTCTTATAGTACACCCTCATATCTCTCCATATAGTGCAGCCTTATATATGACGCCTCATATCTGTCCTTATAGAGCAGCCTCTAAACTCTCCATATTGTGCAGCCTCATATTGTGCAGCCTCTTATCTCTCCATATAGAGCAGCCTCATAGTTCAGCCTCATATCTTTCCATATAGTGCAACCTTACATATGCAGCCTTGTATCTCTCAGTATAGTGCAGCCTCATATTCTCTCTATATAGTGCTGCCTCATATTCTCTCCATATAGTGCAGTCTCATATAGTGCAGCCTCCTAACTCTCCCCCTTTTCCCCATAATCTTCTGGCCACCACATACTCAGTTATTTAAAACAAAACAATATGCACTTATCTCTCACGGTTCCCCCGCTGCTCGGGTCTCCTTGCAAAAATGTAAGACTCAGGAGGAGGCGGCGGTGCCGACATGTGTTCCACTGAGGAACGCATAAAGCAGGAAGTGCCGCCTACTCCTAGTGTAGAGGGGGCAGCACCAGCCTGTTATATGCGTTCTACAGTGGAACGCACATGGAAACCTGGATGGTAAGATGAAGCGAGGGGCGGGGTGGGGGCGTCAGCAGCAAGTAAGAAGTACGAGGCTCCCCTCCTAACACATGGGCCCCAAAGCGGCGTGCTCTGCCGCGCAGTCACATGGATGTGCGTCCTGCCTGTTGGTTACTATCGTTTACTATCCGCTTACCAGTAGTTGGACATGATCAGGTCACTTTGACATTACCAAACCTGTCTTCATATTTAAGATTTAAAATGAGTTAAATGCAGACTAGGAGCCCTCCTAGAGTCAAACCCATCTTTTCAGATGAGACTTTGCAGCACTTTTGGTTTGTGACACATTAATTTGATCTACCATTGTTTCATCTCTGTACTGTGTTCATTATCCGTTTTAGGAAGTTCTTTATTTGTGGACAGTTTCCATGTAGCAAATGAACAATTGTCTGACCCCACCCTGAATAGAAGACATTTTTCAGTAGCACAGTACAGTATATAAGCAAATGCTCTCAATAATCGCATATCCTCAGAGCAGCAATGGCTTGTGCTACAATGACGCGCACTATCATCCTTCTTATGCTGGTTTGCCAAGACGTTTCTCACAGCTGTGTAGATACCACTACTTCAGCTGTCACTACTACTGCAACTTCTGACAGTACTACAGCTAATCATACTGCTAGCAACTGCTACTACTACTCCATGTATTACAACTACTGATACCACTCTAACTACCGAATACTATAGCTACTGCTACAACTAATGGCTGCTACTACAACTACTGATAGTACTCCAACTACTCCAACTACTGCAACTCTTTACAACTACATCTATCACAACTACTAATAGTACTCCAACTACTGATACTACTCCAACTACTGATACTACTCCAACTAGTGCTACAATTACGGCTGCTTCTACAACTACTGTTATGACTCCAACTACTCCAACTACTGCTAGTACTCTAACTACTGAAACTACTCCTTCTACTACTCCTACTACTGTAACTACTACTACTCCTACTATTGCAACTGCCACTACTACACCACTACTACTACTGCTACTACTCATACTTACTGCAACAACTGCTACTATACTGCAACTACTGCTAACACTCCTATTACTGCAACTGTAACCACATACTACACCTACTACTGCAAACTGCTGCTGACTACTGCAACTACTGCTAACACTCCTACTACTGCAACTACCACTACTACACCTACTACTGCAACTACTGCTACTACTGCAACAACTGCACTACTACTAACCACCTAGCCTCAACTACTGCAACTACCACTACTACACCTACTACTGCAAGCACTGCCAATACTCATTCTACTGCAACTACTGCCACTATCCTCTACTGCAACTACTGCTACTACTCCTACTACTGCAAGCACTGCTACTATTTATTCTACTGCAACTACTGTCTACTACTGCAAGCACTGCCTATCTCATCTACTGCAACTACTGCTACTACCTTACTACTGCAGCAGGCCAGTACTCATTCTACTGCAACTACTGCTACTACTCCTACTACTGCAAGCACTGCTACCACTCCTACTACTGCAAACACTGCTACTACTCCTACTACTGCAACTACTGCTACTACTCCTACTACTGCAAGCACTGCTACTACTCCTACTACTGCAAGCACTGCCAGTACTCATTCTACTGCAACTACTGCTACTACTCCTACTACTGCAAGCACTGCTACTACTCTTACTACTGCAAGCACGGCCAGTACTCATTCTACTGCAACTACTGCTACTACTCCTACTACTGCAAGCACTGCTACCACTCCTACTACTGCAAACACTGCTACTACTCCTACTACTGCAACTACTGCTACTACTCCTACTACTGCAAGCACTGCTACTACTCCTACTACTGCAAGCACTGCCAGTACTCATTCTACTGCAACTACTGCTACTACTCCTACTACTGCAAGCACTGCTCTACTCCTACTACTGCAAGCACTGCCAGTACTCATTCTACTGTAACTACTGCTACTACTCCTACTACTGCAAGCACTGCTACACTCCTACTACTGCAAGCACGGCCAGTATCATTCTACTGCAACTACTGCTACTACTCCTACTACTGCAAGCACTGCTACCACTCCTACTACTGCAAGCACTGCTACTACTCCTACTACTGCAAGCACGGCCAGTACTCATTCTACTGCAACTACTGCTACTACTTCTACTACTGCAAGCACTGCTACTACTCATTCTACTGCAACTACTGCAAGCACTGTTACTACTCCTACTACTGAAGCACTGCTACTACTCCTACTACCGCAACTACTGTTACTACTCCTACTACTGCAAGCACTGCTACTACTGGAACTACTATTACTACTGCAACTACTATTACTGCTCCTACTACTGATACTACCACTACTAATACTGCAAATACAGCCACTACTCCTACTACTGCTACTAATTCTACTACTGCAGCTACTAATCCTACTATTACAACCTATAACAATACCACTATTACTCCAACAAACACTTCTAATCCAACAAACACTACGGCAGCAACTCCCTCTTTTTGTAGCATTGCAGACAATGGCATACCTACAGAAAATTTCCACCTTGCTGTTTCTTCAGAATGGTTAATCAGTAAGAGCAAGTATACTGGTAAGTTTATACTGTTATCTTGTTGTTTGCATATATATATATATATATATATATATAATATGAAAAAGATCCTTGCAGCACACAGCTACTACCAATGATGTACATAAGCTACTAGCTATATATATTTGAGGAAAAAGTTTAAAAACTTACGTTTTTTTCAAAAAACTAAAAAATCTCCAATTTTTTATTTAATTCTGAAGTTCTTGGTACATACATTGGCCAATGTCTGTTTGCTCATCAACTGCGACAAAGTGACTTCAGGGTCTGATGAGTCCTATCTGACATCCCTGTCCTCCTTGTCCACCCCCCCACTTCTCAGTGGGAAGACACCATCTAGACCCTCCATCACCTGTAGGTAATGAGGGTGCAAATTGCAGCATGGAACCTGCAACTCCATATGATAAATAACAAGAAAAAAACTGCACAGCACTCAAAGACAAATGTGAACTGGTGCTAGCAAAGATGCAGGGTTATATAATATGCTGCAAGGATCCTTTTCATATTATATAACCCTGCAGCTTTGCTAGCACCAGTTCACATTTGTCTTTGAGTGCTGTGCAGTTTTTTTCTTGTTATATATATATATATATATATATATATATATATACATTAAATGGAGGAATGTTCATCTGCCAATCTATGGGTGTTGCAATGACAGCATTTCTATCCCTTCATATGTGATTAGGAGAAGTTTGGGGGTAGAGGACATTTTGGGGTGGGGGCACGGGGATAAGTTGTAGGTTTGGGTGGAGTGTTTGGGGGGTTGGTGTGTGGGGGGCAGGTTTGGAGAGGGTGAAGTTTTGGGGTGGATGCGGGTGGGTGAGGGGTAGGTTTGGGGGGAGCAGTGGCGAGTTGGGGGTAGGTGTGGAGGTGGATAGGTTTGAGGCGTATAGTGGACATATATACACATACACAGACATACACTCAGCTAATAACTAAAAACAATTACTATGCCCTGGCAATACCGGGCTCTACAGCTATTATCAAAATATATTTAAAGAGGACCTGTCACCAAACCAGGCATGATGATCTAATTACAGCACTGGATGCAGCATGTCTGTTGCATCCAGGCAAGGGGTCCATAAGCACTTGAGCAGCCCTGTACCCTGAGTAAATACACTTAGAAAACTTACATCGTGCAGCCATAAAGGAGGTGGCTAGGGGCTGCAGCCAAAGGGCAGATTCACATCCCCTGCATGTGTAATCTGCCCACCGCCTCCAATCATTGTCTCCCTCTTCAGCATTATAACACAGAGTTCCCCCCCCCCCCCCCAGAAATGGCCATTTAGCCCCGCCCCCTGCGGTGACGTCACCGCTTATACCCGCCCTGCTCTATGGTTAACATGGAGCAGGGCAGGGAAAGGTGGTGATGTCAGAGCAGGAGGCGGGGTGTATTTACTCGGGGTACAGGGCTGCTCAAATGCTGGGGGACCCCTTGCCTGGATGCAGCAGCCATGCTGCATCCAGTGCTGTAATTAGATCACCATGCCTGGTTTGGTGACAGGTCCTCTTTAAGTTTCTAGTTGTAACGTGAAAAACACTTTTTCAAGGTACTGTACATTGTGCCCACTGAAAAAGAAAAGTTTATACAGTGTCCCCTGAGATCAATTATTAAATATACTTTGCAACCAAACATGAATTATATTACAGTTTCTGCAAAAAAAATAAATGATATCACACACTGAACCCCATTATTTACAGCATATCAAACTGTATTCCCATAAACAAATGATTAAACACCGTCAAAAGAAAGAAAAATTATAACATATGTCCAAAAAGAATGAAAAACCGGGCACTGACCTGTTGATCCTCTTGAAACTCCAGGAGATGAGGGTAGGAGCGCGTGCATTTGGTTTCTGTTTTTGGCATGGATGGTAAGGTAGGAGCACATTGCTCAGCTGCACAGCAATCAAGTGGATATCCAACCAGGAGAAGAAAAGCGGCACTCGTGCGTCCTGATGCAAACTGGCTTTATTTAATCATCGTACAAAACTTAATACAGGGAAGGTGCTTTTGGGAGGGAGAGGCTGGAGGCAACGGTGACCATTTCGTCGTTATTGCCCCCCTGCAGAGTAAGAATAGTAGGATACAGCCTCTCCAGAATATAGCACATTCATTAGAAATACCTGATCCTGGCAATTCTTCCCAGATCATCACGTTGCCCTGGTACAGTGGCAAAGGGAACAAAAAAAGGGGTTAGTGACAGATGAGTATTGTCAGCTGTTATCAATCCCTGGATTGGTAATGGTGAGGTGTCTATGATACCCCCACATTACCAATCCAGTGAATAAATAGTTAAAAAGCAGAGTCGCAGAGAAAAATTCTTTATTGGGAATAAAACACACAGACAACTTGCTTTCACCAATTTATTAAACCCAAACATACCCAGCTCAGACAGTAATCCACACAGCATAATGTCCACCAAAGCACATTTGGCACAGCTACATCGCTATGACAGGAGCATTCAGCTGCATGCATTTCTATGGAGCTGCAAGCTACTGTCCAGAGAGTGGATGGCCATGCCGGGCGATACATGTAAGACTCGAGCGACTCTAGCATGTCTGTCGCCCAATGTGACTCCAGCTTCACACTGAACTGCAACTGTGAGCAGTGACGTCAGACAGTTCATCTGAGGTCACCATGGTAACAACTGTTGTACTTACCACAGTAACTCAGCTGTGACTGTAGACAAACTGTCTGACATCATCGCTCAGCTGGCTGCTGCAGTGTGCAGATGCTGTAATGGTCTCCACTCACTTTATGCTATGCCTGGAAATTGCTGTGAATTATCATCAGAGGGTACGTTTGGGCTTAATAAATGGGTGACAGTGGGTTGCCTTTGTGTTTCATTTACAATAAAGGAATTTTCTCTGTGTTTTATTTCTAATAAATTATTTTTCTCTGTGTCTGTGCCTTTCAATTGTTTACTCAATGGATTGGTATTGTGGGGGTATCATAGATACCTCGACATTACCAATCTAGGAGTTGATAACAGTTGACAATACTCATCTGTCATTAACCCCTTCTATTCAACAGATTGCCACTGCTCTAGGGCCGTGGGAAGAGCCGGAACGAAATGCCAAGATTGGTGCCTCTTATGAAGGCGGGCGGCTGCAGACTGCTATTTTTAGGGTTTTGAGGGCCCATGAAAGATAGGCTTTCCCACCCTGAAAATAACAGACCCCAGGTTTCAGCTTTACCTTGGCTGGTGACCCAAAATGAGGGGAACCCGACACTGTTTATGTTCTTTCGAATTATTTAATTACTTATAAATAAAATTTAAAAAAATCTTGGGGTGACCTCTGTTGAGGATCCTGCCTCCGACTTGTGGTCCTGGAACAGCTGACCTCCTGACTCTGAGCTCCGTTCTGGTGGGACTTCTGCAGACATGCAGGACTAGCACTGGATCCTGACCTCACTGCAAATCAGGCCCAATTCAGTGATCGTGGTCGTACTCCACCTCCCGTATGTGGGCATCTCCTCTGCGGGCTGCTCCAGTTGTGGTGAAACACCCTTGGTGACTGGGGTAGTGAGAAAATAAAGCTCCTCTAGAGCAGGCATCTCTTAAGGTAGTGTCACACGTGGCGATGTCGCCCGCGACATCGCCAAAAAGTGACGTAACAGCGATGTCGCGGGCGATATTGCAGGTGCGTCGCGCTGTGTGAAACCTGTCAACCTGTGACCAGCGATTAGGCTGGATCGCGCCGTCTGACACTATTGGCGGCGCGATCCAGCCTATATCGCAGCGTTCCTGAGCCATCGCTCGCTGGGCTGAGCCCAGCCCAGCGAGCGATGGCTCCACCCACATCGCCGCCGCGTCACCGGCAACGTCGTGCCGTGTGACAGCTGGCCTGCGATGTCGGAAGCGAGCGTGCACCTGCACATCGCTTCCGACATCGCAGGCCAGATCGCCACGTGAGACACCACCTTACGAGTAGATCTATCAGGTCTCTAAAGTGTTAAACTGCAGGCACATGGTACACAATATTGCTGTGTTGTACGGCAATCCCAAAATAGTGATGGCTTCTGCGGTGACACATCTCTCCTTTGCCTAGGGGCCCACCTCTTCCAGCACCAGGATGCAATCTCTTACAGGATATTATTTGCACAATCTTGCCGCACAGCTCCACATTGCTCCCTCCATGGCATGGGCTGCAGAAGGCACATGACTTACAAATCCCATTCCCCATGCCACAGGTAACATGTGGACTTTCAGTTGGGAGGAGTGATTATTGAAGCCTGACATAATTGGAGGTGAAATAAGAAAAAGAAAATAGTTTTTTTTTAGATCACCACCAATTCATCTGGAATTTTGAATAAGGTTAATGAGCAATGCATGTACAGGTCCAAGATTAATGCTATAAAAACACACTTGTGCACATGCCAAAAATCTGTATTCTAAATGCATTAAAGGAAGAGAAATAAAGAGATTGCCCATTTTCAAGAAACACTATCCATATTATAGTGTTATATGAGTGTGAACAGACCTATAAGACTATGTATATTAAGCATATAATGGACATATGCTATTTTTATCTGAATTGCTAGAAGATAAGTGTAGAAGATGTGGCTTCACACACTGCTGACCCTCTCAATAATAAAGGTTTTCTTTTTCTAAAAAATAAAATATGATAACAAAAAGTCAAAGCTTTCTTAAAGGGATGTTTAAAGGAGATTTTAAGGTTCTTGGTTTTCACAGCTGCTGCCACATCTGGCACTCTTCCAAAAATTCACAGCCTACAGGTGTCCAAATGATGAGCCCAGGGAAGGGGTACTCAGATACCGGGCCTGAGTTTGATGGTTTAACTGGGGGAATCACGGGTGGTCAGGTTCCTGGTTCGGTGCCCTGGCTGTCATTTGTTAGATGGCAGGGAGGGAATATTTACAGGGGTACGTAACACCACCTGTGGTTGCCAGTAATTTGGGGTACCGGCGTTGCAGGCCGGCCGCTGAGGTGATGAATGGTGCAGCTAAGTGTGGTCCAGCTCCCCACAGGTGGAGCTTTTACCTCAGGGCAGCGGTGATGGAGGATGATGGGGGGGATGAGGGGAATTGTGGTTGTTCTTACCCCTCCAGTGCAATGCTGCTGATTGAGCTGAAGCCCTCTGGGTACCGGCGAGAAGAATGACAGAGACCAGTTCAACTCTAACTCCGTTTTACTGGGTACCGGCAGATGTTAAAGTGAAACACGGTACAGTCTGGTTTAACGGGTGAATGTTGCCAGTTCAGGGTCCCCCTTATGGAGTCTCCAGATGTTCCTGCTTTAGTCTTTCGGGGTCTAATCTACTCTTCTCTGTCTTTACCCCCCTTGCAGAGCTCTCCCGCCAGTCCCACGGTCTGTAGCTAGTAGGTAAGGTTTGTTCCATACCGGTACGGACAAGAGTGCTTCCCTATGTCTTCTCCTGCCACCGGAATTCAGCCCGTTGCCTATAGTGTCCTGAACCGGTTTCAGTCCTGAGGGGTAAGATGCCTTTGTGGCGCTAACGGCAACCCGGTGATTATGGGCCCGCAGCTCGTTGGTTTACGGTCAGAGGTGAACTACTGACTGCCTCGGCTTCCCTTGCTGCCGGTGTTCCCCAAACGTGACCAGCCAGCTCTAACCAGTCCTGGTCCGTTTCCTTCTGTCCTGGGCCTCCACTTAAAGATGGGGATCCCTCCTGCCAGCGGTACTGTCAGGCTCGTCCTTCCTGACTGCCTTCCCAGCACTGTCTGAGGTAAACTGTCACTCTACTACTTCTTCAATATCCTAGGCTCCACCCCCTTTTGGGACCTACTAAATTATTAGTCCCCCTATACTAAGGTGGCCTAGTCCTGTGTGTGTGTAACTTGAGACTCCACAGGTTAAACCCTAAACCGACAACTTACAGAGATACCACATTTATTGTAAGAGTGTAATACCTCTCTGTGGCGCCCAGCCAGAGGGGCGCCACACAAACACCTGGATACTCAAGGAAGCTGAAAAACTTTCTTTTAAAGCTCTCTTAAAATCCCCAGATTGAAAGAAACCGGAAGATCCGATCTCAGCCACCGGGTCTTCCGGCAAGTGTTTTGGTCCAAAGCTGCAAGCAAAGTTCTAGGACTATTTCAACTTTTGCACTGTTCCCCCAAAACAAAGCCGCATATGCCAATTTTTTAGTAAATTGCTCAGGTTTTCTGATCAAGAACTAAATCGTCAACTTTCGTGCCGAATTTGAAATTGGCGAACATGTTCAGGGCAGGTTTGCTCATCTCTAGTTGCTACCTCTGGCTGGCTACATGAAATACTGGAGCTGCTGGCAGGACACAAATTACAGGGGACCGACTGGAGTGCCGCTGGAAAAAGGTGAAGCCTTAGATTTAAAGCACCACTCCAGTGGTGCAGTAAAAAACACTTCAGTGGTGCTTTAAGAATTTATTTTTTGATGATATAGCCAGTAGTTGTGCAAGTTCCCATTGTACTTTCTGTATCAATCCATTGGGGTTTTCAAGATCTCTGCTCGCTGACTCTCAAAAGAAACGTTATTGTGAACTTCCATTGCATTTTCCTTGGTCGTTAATGAAAACACAACAACAAGACTTTAGTTCAGTTGTGAGAACTCTATCTTGTTGGCTGTACTGTGATAAAGGATCCTACTGAGTGATAGCAGACAGAGACCTTAAAGGGGGTCACACGTGGCGATTTCGCCCGCGACATCGCCGAAAAGTGACGTCACAGCGATGTCGCGGGCGATGTGTGACAGCGCGACGCAACTGCAAATTATCGCTGGTCACAGGTTGACAGGTTTATGAACATGTTCATAAACCTGTCAACCTGTGACCAGCGATTAGGCTGGATCGCGCCGTCTGACACTGTTGGCGGCGCGATCCAGCCTATATCGCAGCGTTGCTGAGGATCGCTCGCTGGGCTGAGCCCAGCCCAGCGAGCGACGGCTCCGCCCACATCGCCGCCACGTCACCGGCAACGTCGTGCCGTGTGACAGCTGGCCTGCGATGTCGGAAGCGAGCGTGCACCTGCACATCGCTTCCGACATCGCAGGCCAGAATCGCCACGTGTGACCCCACCTTTAGGGTATGTGCCCACAGGAAGGTTTAACGTCAGTTTAGCAGCGAAATCCGCCGGCGGTTTAGCATAGGTTTTATTTAAATTTATGTAAATCCTAAGCAGCGTTAGGACTTACATGTAACCCTATGTAATTTAGAAACCGCTGTGCACACATAGTCGGTTTATGTGAGCGGATCTGCCCGCGGTTTCCCAGCGGTTTAGCAGCATACAACATGTCAATTCTTCTCAGCGGTTTTTGATCGGTTCCATGAACAAAATCCTCCATAGAAAACCGCCGGAAAAACCGACTGAAAAACCAACTGAAAAACGCTGTGCACACGCTGAAAAAAACCGCCGGAAAACAGCTGGAGACTTCAGAGCTCAGAACTGATAATTTCCAGCGGTTTACTGACGGTTTGAATGCCACTAAACCTTCCTGTGTGCACATACCCTAAAAATCCACTATAATCCATGCATTGTGCCATATTGGTAAAAGGTTCCAGCACTTATTCCTCATTCTATCCTATTGTTTGTGATTTATTTTACAGTAACCATTACTGGGACTGGAAATGCCACAGTGGTATTACAAGCTAAATCTGGGGCGAATTTTGTTGGTCAGTGGTCCAATGGAAGTAACACATGCAGCGGAGGGTCACCTATGTTTAATACTCAGTTTGATTCTAATACTAGACTGGTTGCACAGTGGACATCACCCAGCAATCTCTGTTCTGTTGAAATCAGGTAAGTGTTATTTCACGTGCTTTCCTTAATCTGAAGATTTTCTCAATTTTCATCTTCAGGAGCGCACCGCTCCCCTGCCTCCTAGTTTGCCAGGGAATGCTGTGCTCCTTATGATTGACAGTTTGGACTGGAGACTTGGCTGCACCACTATACTGAGCTGTGCACTCTATGATACTGCCAGAAAGGAGGAGCACAGAGACACTTCTGTTTAACAATTTAAAAGCAGTACTATATATCCAAGACCGTGTGATTGTGTGCTCCATGCCAAGGAAACCAGCTACCGCTGATAGGTTGCAGAGGTGGCCAGTAACCCAGGACACAAGCAGTCAATTATACAATTATTAATCCACCAGTTCTTGAGAACCAAAGTGACATTTAATAAGATGTAAATTGGAAAGTTTTTTGTTTTTAGATGTACTTTGCAATTTTACACATTTTGGGATCTGTAAAATTGTTTTTAGAAAATGCATTAAATGATGGGACATACCACATACTTTATGAACTGTCAACTCCTCTTGCTCCTCATGTTTTAGTTCAGTTAATCCCAATATCTGCTTTAGTCTGAACATCTGTGTAATCTGTTAATTCAATAAAATATCAAACTCAATTTGCCTCCCACCGGTAGACCCCAGCCGGTCCACCATCCATCTCTTAAATCACTCACTCTAGCTTGGGTGTTCTCCTGACTTTTTGCTGGTGTTTCCAATGCTAACTAACAAGCAAAGAGATAGTTGCACTCTGTAAATGCTAAGGCATGCAAACAAAGAATGGAAGAATATAGAACTGCATTATTGCTAAGGAAATATGAAAAAAAATATGATTACCTTGTCGTGTCCATCATTTACTTCCAATTATAATGGAAAAATCTGGCACACTAAATGAGAAAATGCAAATGAGTCCAAAAATCTTCTTTATGTGTCCTTTTATTTGTGAGCATACAGTGATATTCCACACATTTGACTTCTGGCCAACATTTCAACCCAGATGGGTTTTCATCAGGGGCCCGTATAGGTCTGAGCAAACAGGAAATGATAATGCAGCAATCACTGTCAATCTGGTAAGAGTAGTAACCAAGGATTCCCAGCCCGTTTCCCATGCCGGTACTAGCCCAACCTCAACCTGCTTAGCATCTGTGATCTGACAAGGGCATGCACATTCAGATTAGAATGGCTGTTGACAACAACAAGTTGGCCCACTGCACGGTATCACCAGCATTGCCGCCAATACCAGAAACACACGACATCCAAAACCAATGCCAAGAACCCACCTCCACACATGCCACCCGCAGCTGTCACCGGACATCACTGCTGCACACACCGCCGAATGAGAAACTGTGTCTGCCTAGCGCATGCAGTAAATCAGACTGCCACCATCTTTGGGGGCAGAGAGAGCACAGGCAGGAAGCAGAGAGATCACACAGAGGGGCATAGAGAGTGCACAGGGGTGCAGAGAGAGCACATTGGGGGGCAGAGAGAGTGCACAGGGAGGCAGGAAAAGTGCACAATGGTTAAATACAGTGCACAGGGGGGGCAGAGAGAGCACACAAGGATGCAGAGAGGGTGCACAGGGGAAGAGAGTGCGCACAGGGGGCATAGTGAACACACAGTCAAAAGAGAGAGTGCATTGGGGGCAGAGAGAGCACTCAGGAGGAGAGGTGAGCACACAGGGGCACAGAGACAGTGCACGGGTGGTAGAAAAAGTGCACAGGGGCAAAGAGAGCACACTGAGATGGCAGAGAAAGCACACAGGTGGCAGAGGGAGCACACAGGGGGCAGAGAGAGGAGAGAGCTCAGAGGAGAGAGCACAGAGGGGAGAGGACAGCACACGGGGGAGAGAGAGCGGACAGGGAGGAAGAGACAGTCACTGTCAGTCCCAGCGCTACAGAGCCCACCCCCAGCAAGACATCATCGCCCTCCCAATGCAATATCATTGGGCCCACATCTAGTTTGGATATCTGCCTAGTAGCCACAACTAGAAAGATGATCGGAGTGTAGATGTGCCACGGTCCGCGCTGCTCCAGGGCTTAAAAAACTCACTAAAGAGACAGTCAGATTTCCATCTTTTATTCTCCTCCTCCTACGCGTTTCGGCGCCTAGCCTGTCACCTTCATCAGGGATATTCAATTCATCAGGGATTATAACCACTGTTCAGTGGTCGGTGGAGGTCCTGCAGCAGCTTGGAATAATATTTCCTAAACGCCTTCAAACCAGTTGTGGGGATCACAACTGCATCAGGTGAGTGGCTTCTCAGCACCACCCCATTACCATCAGTGTCACTAGTGATAGGGCACTATTGCGCCTCTTGTCCCCCACCCTTTTATATTTTTATAGTAGCCACAACTGCCTCTTTGTTTGTTATACTATGTTATGTTCAGTTATGCACCTGTTCACACTACCTGTCAGCAGTCTTTTTCTTGTTTTCATTGCTAAATAATCCTGAAAGCAGGTTAAAGTGTAGTGATGTTTGTGGATGTGTGTTTTCCATATGGCCGCATGAGGAGACATACATTACAAGGTCAAGACATCATAGCGTAATTCGATGTTTAGTCAATGACAAGCCGGAAGAGGCATCTTAGAGAATAAGCAGAGGGCAGTTGCAGCAGAAAAAGGGGTGAAGGCTGACAAGATAATGGTGGAGGAGACCCTGCTGGACCTATCTAGAATTAAAGAAGATCTTAGTTGGCCTATCTAGGCTAGGGGAAGACCCTGGTGGACCTTTCTAGACTTGAATAAGACACTGGTGAACCTTTATAGGTTTGGAGAAATCTCTGGTAGACCTATCTATGCTTTGAGATGACCCTGGTGGACCTATTTAGACTTAAAGAACACCCTGGTGGACTTATCTATGATTGGAGAACACACTGGAGGATCTATCTAGGCTTGAGATCGATCTTCCTACAAAGCGTCCATCCATCAAGTCGTCATGGCTTGAGATCGAGGTAAAAGGTGTTTAGAATTGAGTCGCTTATGTCTTATGATATTACTGATTTTTTTTCTCATTTGGATTCCATCATGAATACGTCAATGTATTTGTTACATTTTTTGTTGATATTTCTTTTTTTTCCCAGAGCCTTCATTAAAGTAAATGACACCTACAAGCTTACAAAAACCCTGACCTGTGGTGAGTGTATATCTCCTGATTTCTGCTATTATCATTTTTCATTGTTTTCTTACCCGAAATGTGATCTATATACACTGTTTGTTTTACAGCTCCGACATTGGCTCCTACGACAATCAGAAATGCAGGAACTATGAATAAGCCAACAGTTGGTGTCTTACCGGGTCCAGGCTCTCATCGCGCTAACAATCTACTACTGCACTGTTAATATACTGATATTTTATCATTTGATTTCAAGGCAATCCATCACTCATAAAACTCTCTGTACCAGCTGATATAGGGCTAATCTGCAGGTAAATACAATAGCTGCATAGCTGGCTTTTCAATCAAAGTGCTAGGATGTGTGTACAGCTCCTGTATGTATGACCACCCTAATGACTGAAAGCCGGCAGCTGCCCATAGGCTTTCAGTGAGGAGGCCGATAAGCATCGTAACACTATTTACCTGCACCCTGACCCTAAATCTGCAGGTACGTAACATATTCCAAGGTTACAGGTTCCCTTCTGGTGGGAATTTAGAAATGTGATATTTTGTATTTATTTTTGGACATTTTATAATACTAAAGTAAATCATTGCCAAATGGGGGTCCAAATGGAGAAATCTTTAGTGTAATTGGATGATTTAAACACTCTATAGACATTTATAGAAATGTATGCAAAACTCTAAAGCTTTCATTTTGTGGATTGTGTTTACTAAAAAATAGGGATTCTGTTTAGTACTTTTATGACGAGGTTTGTGGTTAAGTTTACTTGTGTATTTAGGATATCCGAGTGGTGATTGTCAACTACATTTTGCCTAATATGTGTTGGTACATTCTTAGGTTGTTGAGATTTATACATGTTGAGTCGTTTGCCCACCTGGTGCTCACTGTATTTCCTTTAGAGATTATATTTATGTTTTTCACTGTTCAATAATTTTATATGAGCTTGATGAAGACCCCAGACTGAAGTGGAAACACTTTGCTCCGGCTGAATAAAGCTCTGAATCTTAATGGTTCTTTTCTGCTTATTGTTATAACTCATGACTAGTATTGCAGAGGATCGTGTTTTAGTGGAATTTCCTGAAATTCGCGAACACTTTGAATTTCGTTCAAGGCTCACAAAAAATAAAAAACTTGCCTGACATCATTTCCCACAATGCTGAAGCATCAGAGAGCGGATAATGTGTTCTTCCAAAGTCACATTGACCAGGGCGTATCTAGGGGTGCAGCCGGATCTTTGCGGGCGCACCTTGAGGGGGCAGCCGGTGGCACCAACCACCCTTCCCCACGCTCCTCACCAAGGCTGCAGGGGCGCGGTCTGAAGCTGACAGCACATCCTCCCCCGCCGCTCTCATCCAGGCTCAGGCGCGGTCTGAAAGCTGACACACAACCCTCTCTCACTCTCTGTCTGGTGGGGGGGGTCGCAAATTGATCTATTTCCGGCGCATGAACCCGTTACCCGCTGACATTGACCTCCCTAATGCCCTGTGCTGTGACAGCTACAGATTTTTTACCTTGTACAGAGGTGTCATCTGCTCCTCTCTCTTTCTGACTCTTTCTCTTTCTCTCTCTTTCGGTCTCTCTCTTTCTCTTTCTCATTTCTCGCTTCCTTTCTTTCTCTATTTGTCTCTGTCTTCTTCCCTACCTCTCTTTCTCTTTCTTGCTCGTTTCTTTTTCTCATTCTCTCTCTTTCTCGTCTCTATTTCTCTTCTCTCTCTTTCTGTCTTTTCTCTTCTTCTCTTTTTCTCTTCTCTCTTTCTCCATTTCTCCTCCCTTTCTTTCTCTACTTCATCTCTGTCTTCTTCCCTACCTCTCTTACTCTTTCTTGCCTTTTTCTCTCTCTTTTTCTTTCTTGCTCGTTTCCTTTTCTCATTCTCTCTCTCTCTTCTCTTCTCTGTTTCTCTTTATCTCTCTTTTTTCTTTTCTTTCTCTCTCCTTTTGTTGATGAATTTCATGTGATCACCCAGGCACAGCAGGACCCCGGATCACTGATCTGGCATTCAGATAAATTGAATCATCAGTACCATCCTTACAGATAAAGGCCTCCATATGCTTGATCGCCCATATTAAATTAGGCGGCTAAGGCGCCCCGTCAGAGAGGGCAATCTGAGCCTGCATTTGACCATCTTTTTATTTTTTCTACTTACGGCCACACTCTGTGTCATCTCTGGTAAAGCAAGAAGTGCTAGTACACCATCAGCCACTGGATAAGCCAAGGCCGACTTCGGGGACTGTGCTGCAGCCACCCCCCCATCTCAGCAGAGTCCTGCTCAGCAATCCCAACATGTCCTTCTTCGCATCCACTGGGGAGACAGGGGTCTGGGTAGTTACTCTTCGGCAGTGTCCAATCCGGTGCTGGTGGGTTAACTTCCTCCAGGAGTCCTGTCAAGCTAAGTTGGAGGGTTCCTGGGTGGCAAGCCTACTCACCAGTCTATCCAACCAAAACTGACACTGACTGGGTCCTGTGCCTGTGGATCTGCTGGCCAATCCAGCATGCATCAAAGTAAAATATATTATCCCAATCCATCTCCACTTCTGGTCTTGGCATAGATGGCTATTATTAATAATTTACTACTGTATATATTTTAGGATTCAATATATCAGCCATATTAGGAGTACCAATGGACGACTTACCACATTTAAAGGGGCGGTATGCACCAAGCCCAAATGGTCCAAAACCTGATCCACAAATCGACATTTAATCATACGGGTGCAATAGGGCCGGGGATCCTGTCCGCGAGGGCTCACAGTCTAGAGCCTGGTTTTCCAAGAGAATAGCCATCTGGCCACCACACCTGTTATTTCTCAACCTCTGCCCATCCCAAGCTATGACTCAGCAATGAGGGTAGTGTTCTCTTAGGTCGCACCCACCAGGGACAACCAGTACTCACAGTTCCTCAAGTGGGTAGCCCATTCTTTCATGCCACCAAGCCATGGATCCATCCACGACTGGCTTGTCTCTACCTCCAAATGGCGTGGACATTTTGACTATCTTAGCTGCACACAGCTGTCACCACTTCATTTTAGATTTTTCCTGCAAAGAGAGTCTTGTTGTTCAGGACACATGAGGTTGTCCTGCTGACTATGCCAAGTGTCGAGGTGGTGGCGGCATGGGAGCCGGGAAGTCAGCTCGAGCTGAACCCAGGCTATGGAGCAGCCTTGGACCCACAGCATTGCACACCCTGTTCCGGTCCCGAATAGAAAAGTTCTGTTTGTTGTTGCCCTCTGTGAGGCTCAGAGCACAGGAATAGTCAGTCATATCAAACACTGTAAGTTAATCTTGTGAAACACAGGCACAATCTTCAATTGCTACAGTCTAGGGTTTATTTTTGGTTTTTCGTTTAGGTGCAGGCTGTTCCCCACATTTAAGTAGCTCTAAACCTATGCCCGCTACATCTAGCATTCAGGCCGCTGGCTGCGTGCTCCTTGAGTCCTCGCTAGCTCCACGTACTCCCTGTAGGAATCTGCTTGCATAAAGGATGGGAATTGCTTATCAGGACACCGTTCCCCATTACCAGTACCGTATCAACCCATTCCTCCCAGTTTATGCCAATATTACATACTTTACCCACAGGAATCAGTGATAAAGCCCGAAATAGTACACGTCTAAAGTTCCACAACTCCCACACCCCCTTATATGAGCATGGAGGGAGGATGAGGACAGCAAGACAACACTTCAGAAAAAGTAGAGCTTAGTATTAAACTAAAGTGCTGAGGTATTAGACTTTCCCTTACATTTCTATCATGCTGGATTAAAGGCATTTCACCATATACTATCACCATGAAAGTGTCCATATTGAGTATTAATGGAATTTCGCTAACATAGAGAGCACACCTAATTATGGGTTCCCATCCTAGTAAACTCTTGATGCAAGATTATCAAATTACAGAATGAGTCACAAAAATAATTGTTGCTTTCAATGGCAAAGTGAGTGAATGTAGTAATTAATATGAAGAAATTGGAAAATTTTGCTATATTTGATGTCATACATTTGTAGTTGAGTTTAACAAGTGGGAATAACACATGGTGGAGAACTGGTGAATGATCGTTGTGGACGGGTACTTAAAATAAAGTAGTGAAATATCCTAGTAGTGGATGATTGGTGAAACGTGGGGCAAAGAGCACCTTAGCTACGGAGATTTGACACATAACTTATCTGGTGTCCCCGTTCCTCGGCGGCTTACCCTAGTGTCCCTGTGTTTACACTAGGGGTGTTTCCTACCGATAAGGTTCTATACGGGTCTAGGTGTTATTCTAAAGAAGACCTGGGTCGACCCCCATTGCCCTCCCTGTGTGTGTACTTAACTTGATGATCTAAGACGGAGAGGTGCTTTGTTCCTGGGTATAGGGTTGTGCCTATTGTGGCCAGCTCCCAAGCTATAGTATAGACTATGGCTCCCACAGATCACATGCACACTGTCCACAATAACCAGTGTTCAACGAAAGGGGGACCACACAGATCACATGGGATCACAACCTTTTTCGGGGTCCAGTTAGTGTTACATATAGTATAACCCACTATCAATAGACACCTCCCCACCTCTTATATATATATATATATACACTGTTAGATCTGCCCTGTTAGTTATGTGGCAACACAGGTTTAGTAACTAACACGTATCGCAGCTAGATTAGATATACCTTCTAAGGCATGTATGAATCATCATTTTACATTATCTGATGCACATAGATGGTATGCCAGTCCCAGTCTTAGTCATATCGTCTCGACGCATTTCTGCCTGCCAATAATGCTGGGCATCCTCAGGAGTGACCGTGCTGTCAGATACCAGGTGACCCCATCCACGTCACCGGGGTGCTCTAAGATGTGGTCAGACATCCTCCCCTCCTTCTTGCATTGGTGTCAGCGTCAGATGTGTACATACCTTTAAAGGGATTGTCCACTACTAGGCCAACTCCGTCTGAATTGACTTTTCCCACCTGGTATAATAAAAACCCTGTACTCACCTTCTGTACACCCACCATTCCGACCAACTACGGCTCATGTGAGATTGTGACATCACACGAGCCCGCGTCCAATCACTGCTTCCACCTTTGAACCAAACACAGGAAGTGAGTGTGGTGCTTGCCGCTCACTTCCTGTGTTTGGTCCAAAGGCGCAAAGCAGTAAGCCAGCTGGATTGGACGTGGACAATCACTTTTAGAAAAAAAACTGTTGAATCACCGCTGCAATCCAAATTATATGATTCCCTTTGCAAATAAACCAGTCAAAAAATAACTATTTAAGAACAAGTGGTTTATCCAAATTGAGCACAAAATCGACTGGCCAGGGAGTCTGTTGACTGTGACATCTGGTGGCATGTTGGAAATATGGAGAAGACTAGAGAGCGGTTGACAAACATAAAGAGTATAGATCATTGCATTATCCTTACCCGCTTAGGTGTCTTTGGGGACTTGGTACCCGGGCGTTAGTACTGGGGTGATGTCTTGGTGGTCAGTGCCCGGGCCCGTAGCCCTGCCGGTCACTGTACAAACAGGGAAAATTATCAATAATAAAGTCTCTTGACGCCACCTGTGGAGTCTGGTGAAGGCACCAGCGCTGCTGCAGACCTCTGGGGATGATGGACGGGCAGCTTGGGTAGTACAGCTCCCCACAGGCGGAGCGGGGTCTCCGGGGCAGTGATGAGGTAAAGGGATTGCACAGGGAGGTGGCTAGGCAGCTGGGCTGCTGCTACAGTCTCTAGGCCGGACAGGCTCAGGGATGGAAAAACAGACACACACACTGGGAATCGTTTCTGTACCTTTACTGGTTTTACGGCAGGTACTCTCCAGGGTACGCTCCAGGTGGTCGGGAAGCACTTCTGGATTTCCACAGTAAATGATGGATGAGGTCTCCTTGTCTCTTTTCCCTTGGTGAAGTCCCCTGACCTGTGTAGAACATTCCCTGGCCTTTGTGTGGGCTACCACTATAACTTCTCCTGCGGTCCCTGGCTCCCTTGTTGGTTGCGTTACAGGTGTCCAGAGAGACTGGAGTCTCCTTGGTGAGCCGATCTTTTCTGCTGCGCTAGATGCTCTCCTGCAGACTCGGGTTGCTTCATGGGGTGAACCGGTATGACTCTTCTGCCCCCAGTCTGCTCCTTTACTCTGTCTTCCTTACCCCTTGCCTTCGACATCACTTTCAGGCCCTCAAACTGGCTAGGCTGGACTACTAGCTCGGGCCTAGCGTGGCTCCGATACACCAGGACGTCTTCTCAGTACTGCTCCGTACTGCACGAACTAACTAACTCCTCCCCCATCACCGGTATTTATAGGGGATCTTGCTTAAGGGCAGCAAGTGGAGCTCCCCCTACAGGCCTAGGGTGGAAGGTGTTGTATGTGTAAGGGTACCCGGTTTGGGAATCCATCCATGCCTTAGGTGGTTCTGTGGCTACCTGTAATGGCAGGGTGCCACATTACAAACAAGGAAAAGGATATAAAGTGATACAAAGGCATTGACTGGCCATAAAGCTACAACTGTAAGAAGAGTTTATAAGTGTTTGCCAAACTCCAATCATAACACCATCCTCTACTTTCCCTCCAACAGATCATGTTTTCTATTTGCCTACAAGTTCAATGTTAAATGAATACAGCCTACACTATCTGGACGTGACAGAAAGAGAAACCTGTCATTGACTGTCACCAGATTCCTGAAGACTCAGATGGTCAAAAATCCTTAAACAACCTGCTGAGAGATTTGGTGGCAGCAGGCACTGAGGTTTCAGTTAGGCACATACTAAGGTCTCCATGCTCAAACTCCCAGATAGAACTTCTAATGACCCCAAAACACAAGAACATTAATCTCCAATAGCAGTGGCGTAACTTGAAGCTCATGGGCCCCGATGCGAAAGCTCTAATGGGGCCCCCAATTATTGCAAATCTTTAATAGCAATTGTCTTTTTCTATAGGCCAAAGCAACTTTTTGGACCCCCTAGGCTCCTGAGCCCGGGTGCAATTGCAACCCCTGCACCTGTTGTAGTTACGCCCCTGTCCAATACTATATAAAACTATATAAATAAGCAACAAAAGCTTCTGGATTATATCCTGTGGAGTAATGAACTAAGGTGGTGGCTCGGTGATGCTTACAGTGAACTATGGTGGTGGCTTGGTGATGCTTACAGTGAACTATGGTGGTGGCTCGGTGATGCTTACAGTGAACTATGGTGGTGGCTCGGTGATGTTTACAGTGAACAATGGTGGTGGCTCGGTGATGTTTACAGTGAACAATGGTGGTGGCTTGGTGATGCTTACAGTGAACAATGGTGGTGGCTCGGTGATGCTTACAGTGAACAATGGTGGTGGCTCGGTGATGTTTACAGTGAACTATGGTGGTGGCTCGGTGATGCTTACAGTGAACTATGGTGGTGGCTCGGTGATGCTTACAGTGAACTATGGTGGTGGCTCGGTGATGCTTACAGTGAACTATGGTGGTGGCTCGGTGATGCTTACAGTGAACTATGGTGGTGGCTCGGTGATGCTTACAGTGAACTATGGTGGTGGCTCGGTGATGCTTACAGTGAACTATGGTGGTGGCTCGGTGATGCTTACAGTGAACTATGGTGGTGGCTTGGTGATGCTTACAGTGAACTATGGTGGTGGCTCGGTGATGCTTACAGTGAACTATGGTGGTTGCTCGGTGATGCTTACAGTGAACAATGGTGGTGGCTCGGTGATGTTTACAGTGAACTATGGTGGTGGCTCGGTGATGCTTACAGTGAACTATGGTGGTGGCTCGGTGATGCTTACAGTGAACTATGGTGGTGGCTCGGTGATGCTTACAGTGAACTATGGTGGTGGCTCGGTGATGCTTACAGTGAACTATGGTGGTGGCTCGGTGATGCTTACAGTGAACAATGGTGGTGGCTCGGTGATGTTTACAGTGAACAATGGTGGTGGCTCGGTAATGCTTACAGTGAACTATGGTGGTGGCTCGGTGATGCTTACAGTGAACAATGGTGGTGGCTCGGTGATGTTTACAGTGAACTCTGGTGGTGGCTCGGTGATGCTTACAGTGAACTATGGTGGTGGCTCGTTGATGCTTACAGTGAACAATGGTGGTGGCTCGGTGATGCTTACAGTGAACTATGGTGGTGGCTCGATGATGCTTACAGTGAACTATGGTGGTGGCTCGGTGATGCTTACAATGAACTATGGTGGTGGCTCGGTGAATCTTACAGTGAACTATGGTGGTGGCTCGGTGATGCTTACAGTGAACTATGGTGGTGGCTCGGTGATGCTTACAATGAACTATGGTGGTGGCTCGGTGAATCTTACAGTGAACTATGGTGGTGGCTCGGTGATGCTTACAGTGAACTATGGTGGTGGCTCGGTGATGCTTACTGGCAAATATTGTCATGACTCAGCAATGCTCGGGCATTTTGCTTTTTCTGTCACTAGAAACCTACAGCTTCTGTAGTGCAAGATTTTTATTATTATTATTTATTTTGCCATTTATTCTATAATGTTTTACATGAGAAAAGGGGCATACACAATACAAACAAGTACAATATTCATGAACAATACAAGGCACAGACAGATATAGAAGAAAATAGGACCTTGCCCACGAGGGCTCACAGTCTACAAGGGATTGGTGAGGATACAGTAGGTGAGGAGGGAGGACCCTGCCCATGAGGGCTCACAGTCTACAAGGATGGGTGAGGCTACAGTAGGTGAGGAGGGAGGACCCTGCCCATGAGGGCTCACAGTCTACAGGGGATGGGTGAGAATACAGTAGATAAGGGTAGAGCTATCTTTGTACTTTCAAACAGAACAATAGTCCCAAGCATGCCTCATCTCCAGCACTTCTTGGATGCAGAAAAAGTCCCTAACACTCTGGAGTATCTCTCACAGTCTTTTATGGGATTTGAAGAAGATAGAGAAAATAAACTGAAGAATATAATATTAGTGACCAGGAGGCCATTGTCCATGTGGAGTGGGCTAAGATTCCTTAAGAACGCTGGCAGAATCTGGTGTTTGATTACTCATTATATTTACAGCAGAACATCATAGTAACCAAAGAGGCTTTACTAAGTGATAAAAAGAGGCTTATTATGAAGGAATTAATAATTCTGAGACTGCAATATTCAGTAAAAGTGTTAATATTTGGAGAATCCACTTGTTATTAGTTGTACAGCAAATTCACTCAGAAGAAGAAACAGCTGGGCACCGGGTCCTGACATGTAGTAGAGGGTCGGGCACCACACTTGTGGTTTATCGGGTGCGCTTGCTCCCAGGTTGCACAGTTGATAGTCATCAGACTTGGAAATCCATGTAGAAAGGAATGAAAAAGCGGCAGTCACCGGGAGAAGGTGTAAGTCTTCTTTATTGTTGTTCACCAATATCATGTAGTGCAGGGAGGAGAGGAGAAGGAGCGGACAACAGCAAACCATTTTGCATCATTCACTCCTCCTCCTCTCCTCCCTGCACTACATGATATCGGTGACCCACAATAAAGAAGACTACCACCTTCTAATGGTGACTGCCGCTTTTTCATTCCTTTCTAAACAGTAATAATACTTGTGTTGAGATGTATTGAGTTGTAACCACCCATGAAACTCTGGAGCTGCCGGAGGTCACAAATCACATGAGACCAACTGGAGCGACATTGAAAAAGGGGAGCCACTGAAAGGTGAATATAAGACAGGAATGAGGGGTCACCACTCCAGAAGTGGAATAAATAAAATACACTGGAGTGGTGCTTTCTGTCTCTAGTTTAAAAATCACTAAAATATTTACTATAACGTATACAGTATTTAAGTCTATCATTAAAGAACCGTGCATGCATTGTATAAGGACAACTGCAATTATTGAATATGAACACTAGAGGGCAGTGTAGTAAAATATTATTTCCTTGGTGGGTCTGCTGTTTACAGTTCTTGATTACCTGTTATATGCCTTATATATATATGGTATATTATACTCCTATGTTCTTTGTGGATTCACAATAATTGCCCTAATCTTACTAGTTTTCTATTAAATATGTACAGTATATACACATGTATATGCACTAGCTCCCAACCATCCCGAATTCAGCGGGACTGTCTCAATTTCAGTGTAATGACTCCTCATGTAATAATGTGAGTTATCCTGGTCCCTTCCTGTGATAATATCCCCCATCCTGAGGCCTCCTTCCATTAAAAATGTACCCATCCTGTAACCTTTATTTAATAATGTCTCCCATCCTGAGCACTTTCCATAAATAATATCCCCATGCTGGGCATTTCATATGTGGTGCCCCTGCGGATCCAGTCACCACAGAGATGCTGCACCCCTGTTAAGGTGTAGTATCCCATTCACGGGTAACAGGGGCACAGACCGGTGCCGGGACACCTAGATCACACTAGGAACCATTGTAGTGGGGCTGGGTGGTGAAGGAAGTAGTTAGAGGGAGCACTTGGGAAGGAGTGAGGTCAGGAAGAACACACACGTAGATGACATGGGACACGTGACCGAGGGTATAAGAAGAGTGGGAAACATCTAGAACGCAGGAGAGACAGTTGTGCAGTTGAGGAGAGAGTTGACAAGCTCAGGAGAGACCGTTGAAGAACAGGGGTCGAGTTGGAGGAAGCTAGAGCAAGAACGCCTGTCTATGAAAGAACTTAAGTGTCCAGAGGCCAGGCTGAGGAGCAGAAACAAGCCCAGGTGGCTCCAGGAGAAAGAGGAGGTCCTAGAGACATGGGCCGTGATCATTCCACCCGTGGGACTCAAATTCATTGTCAATCACAAGGCAGTGGAGGGAGTAGGCCAAAGAATAGGGGCACCGGGAACCCCAAGACTAGTGGAGAATCCAGACCAGGCTCAGCTAGCTACCCGGAGGCCGTGTAGCACTTCAATGGTGACACAGTCGATGTCCGTGCACATCTGCTGAAAAGGTGGCAACCATATGACTAAGGGGAGACACGACAGGTTAACCCATAAGGAAAGCCCACAGTCACTGGCTCAGAGCTCTGAGTGCGCAAACAGGAGGGCGAAGCAAGTGCTGTGTAAAGAGGCTGAGAAAGGAGAGAGAAGGGGTGCCTGTTACATGTCATCCTCCTACCAGGGAGTAGCTGGATCAATGCCTCCGAGAACCCAGTACTCAGCGGGCTGCTGCACAAGGACTGTGAGTAAAAGACCTGAAGACTGCAACCCGCTGTGTCTGTGAGCTTTCTTATGCGCCAAAAGCACCAGAAACATAACTACCAACTCACTCAGGTACCTCAAGCTGCCCTGGGGGTCAGCCCTACTCGTAGAGGGCTTAAGAACAAGGCTGCCTCCCAACCATCGAACCCCTAGGAGAACTTTTGCAGCGGCGGCCATCTATAGCCGCAACCTGCAGGTGGGGTCACGTAAAATTAACAAGTATCCCCAGGTCCAGTTACCCCTTTTAGAATAAACCCTCCAGATGCCCTTCCCTAAGAGAGAGAGCCACCCACATCGAACTTTTAATGACACCGCCAGGGTCACGGACCAGGTCTCGGTCCCTGTGATCCCCGTGATGAAGCATCAAAGAAGCCCGGTTCCGAGTATCCTAAGGCCCTGGAGGGACGTGTCACATACACTGTGTTCCAAATTATTATGCAAATTGGTTTTACGTGTCATGGGTGTTTTTTTTTTTTTTGTTTTTTTTAATGAGACCCATTGATGGGATTATGTCTCACAGTTCTTTGGGTAACTGAAATCAATCTCAGATATTTGTGATAATTAGCTTAGGCAGGTCAGCCCAATAAAAGGAAAACTGGGTGTTCCACAATATTATGCAGGCCAGTTTTCAAGTAACAAAGGAAAGAAAAAGGATCTCTCTGCTGCCGAAAAGCAACAAATAGTGCAATGCCTTGACCAAGAGATGAAAACATTAGATATTTCACGAAAACGTAAGCGTGATCATCGTATTGTGAAGAGATTTGTGGCTGATTCTAAGCACAGATGTGTTCATGCAGATAAAGGCAGAATGAGGAAGGTTTCTGCCAGGCAAGTTCATCAGATTAAGAGAGGAGCTGCTAATTAGGCCTTATAAACCAACAAACAGATATTTGAAGCTGCTGGTGCCTCTGGAGTCCCTCGAACCTCAAGGTGTAGGATCCTTCAAAGGCTTCCTGTGGTGCATAAACCTACTATTCGGCCACCCCTAAACAGTGCTCACAAGCAGAAACGGTTGCAGTGGGTCCAGACATACATGAACACTAATTTTCAACCAGTCTTGTTTACTGATGAGTGCCGAGCAACCCTGGATGGTCCAGATGGATGGAGTAGTGGATGGTTGGTGGATGCCACCATGTCCCAACAAGGCTGTGACATCAGCAAGGAGGGGAGGAGTCATGTTTTGGGTTGGAATCATTGGAAAGAGCTGGTATGCCCCTTTAAAGTTCCTGAAGGTGTGAAAATGATCTCTGCAAAGTATATAGAGTTTCTGACTGAGAACATTCTTCCATGGTCCAAAAAGAAACGTGCCTTCAGGAGCAAAATCATCTTCATGCATGACAATGCACCATCTCATGCTGCAAAGAATACCTCTGTGCCATTGGCTGCTGTGGGCCTAAAAGGAGATAAACTCATGGTGTGGCCACCATCTTCCCCTGACCTCAACCCTATAGAGAACCTATGGATTATAATCAAGCAAAAGATCTATGAGGGTGGGAGGCAGTTCACATCAAAACAGCAGCTCTGGGAGGCTATTCTGACATCATGCAATGAAATACAAGCAGAAACTCTCCAGAAACTCACAATATGAATGGATGCAAGAACTGTGAAGGTGATATCAAAGAAGGGTTCCTATGTTAACATGTAACTTGGCCTGTTAGGATGTTTGGAATTAAATAGCTTTTTATGTCAGTGAATGTGACCTCCTAATGCTGCAAATTCAACAAATGAGCATTTTCAGTTCCTTCAAACATATCAAATGTTTAGAAACTCTACAGTGCATAATAATTTGGAACAGGGCATTTAGAGTTTTTTTTTTAATTTTTAAGATTACGGTATACTGTTATCATTGGGAGGTTTCTTCAATAAAATTTGATGTATACTCTAACGGTGATGACTTTTATTGCACTGACTGTCATTTGCACTGAGCATTTAGGAAAATCAGACAAAAAGAACCTTTGCATAATAATTTGGAACACAGTGTATAATTATGTCCTCCATCCTGGGTCCTTCGTATAATAATGTCCACTATCCTGGGTCCTTCATGTAATAATGTCTTCCATCCTGAGCCAATTCTTTAATAATGTCCCTGCTTCATGTAATAATGTCCCCATCCTCAGTCTCTCCCTTTAATAATGTCCCCATACTGGGCATTTCATAAAATATGTCTCTCATCCTGAACCCTTCCCATAATAATGTCCTCTTGTTTTAATAATGTTTCCATGCTGGGCATTTCAAGTAATAATGTTCCCTATCCTGGTCCCTTCCTTTAATAATGCCCCCCATCCTGGCTCCTTCCTTTAATTATGCCCCCATCTTAAGCCCTTTGTGTAATACTGTCCCCCATCCTGAGCCTCTTCCTTTAATAATGTTTCCCATTCTGTGCCCATCATGTAATAATGCCCCCCATCCTGGCTCCTTCCTTTAATTATGCCCCCCATCTTAAGCCCTTTGTGTAATACTGTCTCCCATCCTGAGCCTCTTCCTTTAATAATGTTTCCCATTCTGTGCCCATCATGTAATAATGCCCCCCATCCTGGCTCCTTCCTTTAATTATGCCCCCCATCTTAAGCCCTTTGTGTAATACTGTTCCCCATCCTGAGCCTCTTCCTTTAATAATGTCTCCTATGCTGGGCAGCTATTCAGATAAAAAAGGATTGGGTCAGGATGGGGATATTATTACAGGAAAGGACCAGAATGGCGGACGTTATTAAAGAAGGTTGGTGAGGAGACATTATTACTTGATGGGGACAATTATTATAGGATGGAAGATATTACTACAGCATGGAGGATATTACTACAGGATGGAAGACATTACTACAGGATGGAAGACATTACTACAGAATGGAGGACATTACTACAGGATGGAGGATATTACTACAGGATGGAGGATATTACTACAGGATGGAAGATATTACTACAGGATGGAAGACATTACTACAGGATGGAGAACATTACTACAGTATGGAGGATATTACTACAGAATGGAGGACATTACTTCAGGATGGAGGATATTACTACAGGATGGAGGATATTACTACAGCATGGAGGCTACTACTACTGGATGGAGTATATTACTACAGAATGGAGGACATTACTACAGGATAGAGGATATTACTACAGGATAGAGGACATTACTACAGGATAGAGGATATTACTACAGGATAGAGGACATTACTACAGGACGGAGGATATTACTACATAATGGAAGACATTACTACAAGATGGAGGACATTACTACAGGATGGAGGATATTACTACAGGATGGAGAATATTACTACAGGATGGAGGACATTACTACAGGATGGAGGATATTTCTACAGAATGGAGGACATTACTACAGGATGGAGGATATTACTACAGAATGGAGGATATTACTAAAAGATAGAGGACATTACTACAGGATGGAGGATAATACTACACGATGGAGGACATTACTGCAGGAAGGAGGATATTACTACAGAATGGAGGATATTACTAAAAGATAGAGGACATTACTACAGGATGGAGGATAATACTACACGATGGAGGACATTACTACAGGATGGAGAATATTTCTATAGAATGGAGGACATTACTACAGGATAGAGGATATTACTACAGGTTGGAGGATATTACTACAGGATGGAGGATATTACTGCATTATGGAGGACATTACTACAGGATGGAGGATATTACTACACCATGGAGGATATTACTGCATGATGGAGGACATTACTACAGGATGGAGGATATTACTACAGAATGGAGGATATTACTGCACGATGGAGGATATTACTACAGGATGGAGGACATTACTATAAGATGGAGAACATTACTACAGGATGGAGGACATTACTACAGGATGGAGGACATTACTACAGGATGAAGGACATTACTACAGGATGGAGGACATTACTACAGGATGGAGGACATTACTACAGGATGGAGAACATTACTACAGGATGGAAGACATTACTACAGGATGGAGGACATTACTACAGGATGAAGGACATTACTACAGGATGGAGGATATTACTACAGAATGGAGGATATTACTGCACGATGGAGGATATTACTGCACGATGGAGGATATTACTACAGGATGGAGGATATTACTACAGGATGGAAGACATTACTACAGGATGAAGGACATTACTACAGGATGGAGGACATTACTACAGGATGGAGGACATTACTACAGGATGGAGAACATTACTACAGGATGGAAGACATTACTACAGGATGGAGGACATTACTACAGGATGAAGGACATTACTACAGGATGGAGGATATTACTACAGAATGGAGGATATTACTGCACGATGGAGGATATTACTACAGGATGGAGGACATTACTATAAGATGGAGAACATTACTACAGGATATTACTACAGGATGGAGGATATTACTACAGCATGGAGGCTATTACTACCGGATGGAGGCTATTACTACAGGATGGAGGATATTACTACAGGATGGAGGACATTACTACAGGATGGAGGACATTACTACAGGATGAAGGACATTACTACAGGTTGGAGTATATTACTACAGGATGGAGGATATTACTACAGGTTGGAGGATATTACTACAGGATGGAGGATATTACTACTGGATGGAGGATATTACTACAGGATGGAGGACATTACTACAGGATGGAGGATATTACTACTGGATGGAGGACATTACTACAGGTTGGAGTATATTACTACAGGATGGAGGATATTACTACAGGTTGGAGGATATTACTACAGGATGGAGGATATTACTACTGGATGGAGGATATTACTACTGAATGGAGGATAATACTACTGGATGGAGGACATTACTACAGGATGGAGGATATTACTACTGGATGGAGGACATTACTACAGAATGGAGGATATTACTATTGGATGGAGGATATTACTACAGGCCTTATAGATCTCACCACCAAGCTGGTGGGGGTACCTATTGAAATTTTGCACTGGAGCCCATAGCACAATAGTTACACCACCAATGAGCAGAACCTTGGAGTTGGAGTTGTGCCACCTCTGACCCCTTCGTTGAATCCACTGCTTTTCTATGCTGCCAACTACCCGGTGGGAATTTCCCTGAAGACCTATAAAATGAATCTCACATTAAATAACTTCCTTCGTAGTTTCTGGTGAGTTAATGAATGACTGTTCTCATTAACCTGCCCTGATCACATCACAGCCCACAGACACACCTGCCCTTCATTTGCATGGGAACAGCTGGATAAAAGGTGCAGGGTTCTGCAGTCACAGCTTCTCCAGAGCCGGTGAGTCCTCAGGAATAACCTCCTCATCACCCATGGCGCACAGCGGATTCTTTGCTTTTTTCCTTTTCCTTGGTCTGGTGGTCTGTAATGTCTATGGAGAAAATAACAATACCGCCCTATGTAGAGATCTAGTGAACGGCACCAATGTCACCAGCCTGGCAGGCTTTAACCTGACTGTGTCTCCTGATAAACTCTCCAGCCATACAAAATACACAGGTAAGTGCAGCTGGTGATCGTACACAATGTCTTAGGGTGCCGTTACACGTGGCAATATTGATTGCAATTTCACTTGCAACTTGCCGTGCACAAATGGAACAATGTGTCCATGATTTCATTGCAACCAGTGAGTTGCCAGTAATATATCTCTATGTGTAACGGTGCCTTCACATGTCGTCATCAAGGGTGGTAACATCTTCAAGTGTCTGGTCAAATATTAACATTACACAAGAAGTATTTAAGAAGTTTCAAAAGTTTCTGATGTTCCCAAATAGTAAAATGTAATGTTATATATGACCAGACTATATACAGGCTGCAAAGTGCCAGAATACTGGAGGAAAGTGTATTATAGAAGAGACAAGAGCCACCGCAAGGAGCTGATATATGTGCCACTGTCTGAGCCAAGATAATACAGCTTTCCTGCAGTCCTATGTAAAACCTTAAATAGCTCAGCTCTACTACACTGGACATGGTGCTGTATATGGGCAGAGTAATTACAATATCACCATTACTAAAAAAAGGCTTTATATTCCTATATATACTTTTTTATGTATAATTATAAATACATTCAACCCTATCTACTTATATATTATGTGTATATTTTTGATTATATATATATATATATATATATATATATATATATATATATATATATATATATATAAAATATATATATATAAATATTATTATTATTTTATTGTGCCATTTATTCCATGGCTCTTTACATTTCAGAGGGGTCATACATGGATATGTACAATATTCATGGACATATATGTAAACACATAGTATGTATATGTATGTACGGTATATATTCTGTGTGTGCGTGTGTGTATACATATATATATATTAGTTGTAAAATATTCATGTTTATTATGTATATATTTTGTATATAATACATATGAATAATTTATTTCTATGTAATATATATATATATATATATAATATATATATATATACCGTATATATGAATATTCTATTTATGTATGTATTCATATAGATATATATGAATATAATTTTATGTTTATAAATATTATGTATATGTACATTTTATTTGTTTATATATACACATATAATATATATATATAAGTTATGTGTATATTATTTATATAATTAATATTTATATACAGATATTATATACATAAATTGTGTGTGTGTGTGTGTGTATGTATATATATATAGTTCATTCAAATAATTATATATTATTAATCGTTGTATAATATATATATATATATATATATATATATATATATATATATTTATATATATATATATATATATTTATATAAATGGTATAAATAGAACGGTACAGATATATACTGTATGTGTCGTTTTTTCTTCCCTTTTTTTATACCACTTTTAAAAACATTTAACAAGATAGAAAGTAGATAGTAGGAAAACAGGAATGAACATGGTGCGGTGTATAGATCTCTGCATCTTTCCATTCACCTTATAATAAATAAAATAAAATAATAAAGGCTATCCGGGTGGGTGGAGGGCTGGATGTCCCATTCTTAGCCAATCTAGATACATTGCCTGTGATTTTCAGTACTTACAGGATTCATTTTATTTATAGATCTAGAATCTTGACTTGATCCAAGTAATGAGATCCCATATTGGCCGCAGTAAAGTTGATGGAGCTTGTTTGGCTCAGGATGTAGAACTGCTGAAAACATCATTGCAGACGGAGGATCAATAGTGATCAGCAGGGGCGTAACTACCACAGGTGCAGGGGTTGTGATCGCCCCGGGCCCTGCAGCCTAGGGGGCCCAAAAGTCACTTTGGCCTATAGAAAAAGACTAATACTATTAAAGATTTCTAATAATTGGGGGCCCTGTTGGAGCTTTTGCATCGGGGCCCCTAGGCCTGAAGTTACGCCACTGGTGATCAGTTACCGGATCCGTTCTCCATAGACGCCAATGTTAGAAAAAAACGGATCCTGCAGAAATTGTTTTATTTTTTTTTCAAAACAGACAAAAAAGTTGAGTTACTACAACGTTTTTATCAACAGATCGGTTCTGGATCTGATCTAACAGATGATTACTGAACATACAGGAGCATCTCAAGGAATTAGAATATCATCAAAAAGTGAATTTATTTCAGTGATTCAATATGTAAAGTGAAACACTTATATAGAGTCATTACACACAGAGTGATCTATTTCATGTGTTTATTTCTGTTAATGTTGATGATTATGGCTTACAGCCAATGAAAACCCAAAGGTCATTATCTCAGAAAATTAAAGTAGGGAGGATGAAGGATCTGAGAGATAAAATATGACCTAAATAGGTATCAGAGGCTTCACCTTGTGTAGTTGTGAGAGTAACAACCACTATAAAAGGAGATCACGACTGCTGCAGTCCCCAGAGTGGTGCATATAGAGTAGGGAGCATGAAGGGTTAAACACTGCACTGCCGTATTCCACGAGACATCAAAGGGTGAATATAATACTGATTTATTAGTCAACACATTTCAGGGCTCTCTGGCTCCTTCCTCAAGACAAAACAGGGCGTTTCTAGGAGATTTGAAACGTGTTGACTAGTAAATCAATATTATATTCACCCTTTGATGTCTCGTGGAATACAGCAGCGCGGTTTTTAACCCTTCATCCTCCCTACTTTAATTTTCTGACATAATAACCTTTGGGTTTTCATTGGCTGTAAGCCATAATCATCAACATTAAAAGAAATAAACAGATCACTCTGTGTGTACTGACTCTATATAATATACTGTGTGTTTTCACTTTTTGTATTGAATTACTGAAATAAATGATATTTTTGATGATCTTCTAATTCATTGAGACGCCCCTGTTTGTCCAGTAAAAGTTATTTCAACTGGATTCATTTTTTTTAACCCTGAAGTTTATGGAAAACGGATCCTGTATTTAGCCTCCATTTTTCTTTCACCTCTGGAGAATCCGCTCTGTGCTTACTGGATCAGGTAGAAATAGAAGAACTCAGATGGATATTTCACAGATCCGTTTTCCATAGACTTCAATGTTAAAAAAATGGAACAAGTTAAAATCCGTTTTTTTTGGACAGACAAAAATAAGTTGTTTCTCCACAAAACAGAGATTGCTGCTGGAGTCCTTCTAATGAACGATTGTCATGTGAACTCAGCCTAACCCAAGCGTGGTCAGGATGATGGATCATAGGAATGATCCATAGCCCTCGTTAGTAGAGGGCCGATGATCACAGGTGAATGGGCGCCAATCACCTTATGTAATCAGTTAACAAAATGTGCAAGTGTAGAAAGAGTCTAATATACAGTGAGAAGATAAGATTTCGACAAACTGAAGGATTTGGTGTTGATGTCACAGTCTAGTTTTAGGAAGGGTCAGTAGGAATGACCAACCATCCGAGTGACCTACAGAATCATGGACACCCCACCCTACAGCTCTCATTGAAGACCCAGTACAAGCTTGAGGGCTATGTATACTGGTAGATGAAGGACAATAGAGGGTTAATTTTTAAAATAAACATATTCCTCTATAGTTCCACTATATATGGCACAGATAACAGAGATGTCACTTCTAGTTGGCTGTGATGCGGCCAGATTTTACCATTAAGGTTACATTTGTAAGTCCGTTACCCCACGTGGTTAATGTTAACCTAACTAAACTAAACTATCTTATAGTCACAGGGTGATCTTGGGTGGCTATATGGCCATTGGTATTTATTATTAATGTCCTTCAACTCAATCTCAAGCCATGGTGACTTGATGGATGAATGCTCCACCCGGGTCTTCAAACCTTGATGGGTCCACCAGTCTTCAAGCCTAGATAGGTCTTCCATGGTCTTCTCCAAGCCTAGATAGGTCTACCATAGGTCACCAACAAGCCTAGATAGGTCTACCATGTTCTTCTCCAAGCCTAGATAGGTCTACCATGTTCTTCTCCAAGCCTAGATAGGTCTATCATGGTCCCTGACAAGCCATGATAGGTCCACCTGGATCTTCTTCAATAGTAGATAGGTCCACTAGGGTCTTCTCTAAGCCTAGATAGACCCACCAGGGTCTTCGCCAGATATATATAGGTCTACCAGGATCTTCTCCAAACCTAGAAAGGTCTACCAGAGTCTTCTTCAAACCTAGATAGGTCTACCAGGGTTTTCTCCAAGCCTAGATGGTCTACTAAGGTCTTCTCGAAGTCTAGATATGTCCACCAGGGTCTTCTCCAAGTCTAGATGGTCAACCAGGGTCTTTTCCAAGTCTAGATAGATCCATCAGGATCTTTTCCAAGCTTGGATAGGTCCATCAGGATCTTCTTCAATAGTAGATAGGTCCACTACGGTCTTCTCTAAGCTAGATAACCCACCAGGGTCTTCGCCAGATATATAGGTCTACCAGGATCTTCTCCAAACCTAGAAGGTCCACCAGGAGTCTTCTTCAAACCTAGATAGGTCTACCAGGGTTTTCTCCAAGCCTAGATGGGTCTACTAAGGTCTTCTCGAAGTCTAGATATGTCCACCAGGGTCTTCTCCAAGTCTAGATGGGTCAACCAGGGTCTTTTCCAAGTCTAGATAGATCCATCAGGATCTTTTCCAAGCTTGGATAGGTCCATCAGGATCTTCTCCAAACCTAGATAGGTAAGCCAAGGTCTTCTCTGCTGTTATCACGATCGTATCAAGCCATTGGGTTGCTGGTCTTCCTCTTCACCTTGTTCCTTATATTGTTCCGACCATAATGTCCTTCTAGTGATTTCTCTCCTTCATCTGATGTGTAGACAAGTCGTAGCTTGTGATCCTTCTTCCAGTGACATGTCTGCCTTGATTTGTTCTAGAATTGATGTGTTTGTTTTTCTTGCCATTATAGTATTGATAACATCCTTCTCCAGCTCCACATTTCGAAGACACTAATATATGGCGGCATTATGGCGTCTGAGAGAGAAAGCGGTTTTGCTTCTCGCTCATCAGTTATGATCAATGTTTTACATACAATTTTGGGTCCATTGATACTTTTGAAACAGTCCTTTCAATTTTGTGATCTGCTGCTGTGCTCTTACATAGGACTGCAGGTAATCCTATAGCTTATATTAACCTGGACCTATACCACTGGGTAAACCAGAAAATTACAATGTCCTACTCCTTCAGCAAGCGGGAAGTGGCATAGAGAACTAAAGTGCCTCTGGCGTGTGCAGTGGGTTATGCCACATTTATCATGTCAAATTGCCCATCATGGAATCTTGAGGATTATGGATGCTGGTTTCTTTAGCAGGGTTATGCAGTTATATGACTCCCTTTACCATATATGTGCTGCAGTATTAAGTACAGATTTACAAACAGCGCCACTCTTGTCCAGTGGCTGTGTCTGGTATTGCAGCTAAGCTTCTATGAAGTATAAGCTGATATCTGCCAGGAGCTCACTGTTCAGGACATTAAATTACCAAGCAACATAACAATTCTTTATGACTTCATGTAATGTAGTGAATGTAACATGTAATTACAGCTTCTAGCTTTCTCTTCTCCTTTATTCTCATGACGGTTTATGAGACCATAAAAGCTTCAGGTTTATGAGTTATTCTATAAAAACTGACTGAATAAGGTTGTAATTGTAAACTATTACCACCAAGTAATATATTGTTAGCTCCACACCTACCTACAGGATGTGTCCTGTATTGTTGTTCTACGATGTTCAATGTCATAGCGCTAATATGCAATACCAGACACAGCCTGTATGTGGAGGTGGTGCTGTTTTGAAAAGAAGAGAGCATGTTTCTTTGAACCTTAATAAACACTCTAATGAGAAACTGTCAGCAGGACCTCAGTCCATAAACTATTTATATGCTAATGGTGCTCTTTCAAAGCAAGTCCAGCAATACCTTTACATGGCCAGTCCAGTGCTCTGTTACTGAGAAATCAGAGTTTTGATTGATTTGCAAATTACTTGGTAGATCTGAAGCCCCTGTCACTCCAGCTATTCCCTGCCCAGCGCCACCTCCTTCTGCTTGACTGATATCTGCCACTCCAGCTCTATTTCTTACTCAGAGCCACCTCCTTCTGCTTGACTGATGGATGTCACTCTAGGTCTATTTCTTGCCCAGCGCCACCTCCTTCTGCTTGACTGATGTCTGTCACTCCAGCTCTATTTCTTACTCAGAGCCACCTCCTTCTGCTTGACTGATGGATGTCACTCCTGCTCTATTGCTTGCCCAGCTCCACCACCTTTTGCTTGACTAATGGCTGTCACTTCAGCTCTATTTCTTGCCCAGTGCTGACTCCGTCTGCTTGACTAACAGCAGGAGGAGGCGGCGCTGGACAGGAAATAGAGCTGGAGTGACAGAGGCTTCAGATCTACCATAGTCATTTGCATATTAATTCCAACACTCATTTCTTAGTAACGGAGGAATGGATTGGCCACGTAAAGGTATTGTTGAGCTACGGTAAGTGAGCACATAACTAATTTGATGGATGAAATCCTAAAGACAGATTCCTTTTAAGGGAATAATTTGAAAGATGTTCTTCATTCTTATCTACTTTTCTATTAAATCATTTCCATGTTGAAAGAGAGTTTGTCACCCCAAAACAAAATTAACCTAATTAAACAGGTACATAGGGCACTTGGCTCCTATAAAAATCATAAGGATTACAGTAAAGATTTCAGTGTGCTTGTTCATTTTTAAAAGCCTCTGTACACCCTTCCTCGATGTGCATTCAGAGCACTTCCCCTGGTCCTGATAGCACTCGCCTGCCCTGTGCGAGTGCTGCCTGAGTTCCTCCATGTGTGCACTGATGGGAATACCACATAATGGATTTTCTCCCCCCCAGTTCTGGGTATATCAGTGTAAGAAACAGGAGCTATTGACAAGAGCCAAGGATGAGCGCACACCAACACCCACGCTGTTTACACCCACGCTGTTTACACCCACGCTGTTTACACCCACGCTGTTTACACCCACGCTGTTTACACCCACGCTGTTTGCACCCACGCTGACACTGTGTGAGAACCGCTGAGCTCCTTCAGGTTTGCTATGCCATAGATTGAGTTTAGGCAATGCTGTGAGCAATGTTGCGCTGGCAATCAGGATCAGGGGAAAAGCTGAAAATGCAAATTGAGGGGGCGTAGCAGTGCACTGAGCCTTTAGCCATGCCAAGGGTGCACCAACACCCTCTTATTTGCATAAGAAATAAAACTCTTTTTCAAAGCAGCTAAAACACTGAAAGGTTAGTCCCCTGTACAACTGATTATGGGGGTGACAGACTATAGAGTAACAAACAATGTGTATTAGTTATTCCCTATTGATAGATAAGGGACAATGTATTGGTTGCTTGGGTCTGTACCTAGGACAAGTAGGCCAATAAGAATGGATCAGTGGTGGAACATATGTAAGGCTGTGGTCACAGTACCATTTTTCACATGCGCTTTTGGAGACCTGCGTTTTTAAAAACGCATGTAAAAAACGCACCCATAGGCCCCCATGTTAAAAAACGCATGCCCTAATAGCCAAAAAGCATGTGTGACTGTCCCATGCGTTTTTGGAGCATATCCAAAAACGCATGCGTTTTTTAATAAGGGGCCTTATGGAAAACGCATGCAAAAACGCATGTACAATTAGTGCCATTCAAAAACGCATGCGTTTCCCATAGGAGCCCATGTTAAAAAAACGCATGCGTTTCCGGAAACGCATGCGTTTTTTAACATGGGCTCCTATGGGAAACGCATGCGTTTTTGAATGGCACTAAAAGGTACTAATTGTACATGCGTTTTTGCATGCGTTTCCCATAGGAACCCATGTTATAAAAACGCATGCGTTTTCTACAAAAACGCATGCGTTTTTCAAAACGCTCAAAAAAATACTACAAGCACTATTTTTATGTGCAGATTCAAAAACGCAGCCAAAAACGCAGGGAGCCATCATACACCTTACAAAACTCATGCTGACATGAAAAACGCATGTAGAAAAGCATGAGTTTTTAAAAGGCACTAAAAAAACGCATGTCAACTGTGACCACAGCCTAACTTTGTTCTTTTCATGATCACTAGGACAACTAGCCCAATAAAAATGGATTGCTGGTAATACGTGCCTTTGTTTCCTTCATGACCACCAGGACACCTGGCCTAATAAGTATGGATCAGTGGTCGAACATGCATACCTTTGTTCCCTTCATGACCATTGGGACAACTAGCCCTATAAGAATGGATTAGTGGTTGAACACACATACCTTTGCTCCCTTCATGACCACCAAGACAACTAGCCTAATAAGAATAGATCTGTGGTTGAACATACATACCTTTGTTCCTTTCATGACCACAAGGAGAACTAGCCCAATAAGGATAGATCGGTGGTCAAACATACATGCCTTTGTTCCCTTTATGACCACTAGGACAACTAGCCCTATAAGAACAGATCAGTGGTTGAACATACATGCCTTTGTTCCCTTCATGACCACTAGACAACTAACCCTATAAGAACATATCGGTGGTCGAATGTACGTACCTTTGTACCCTTCATTATCCATGGTTCTTCAAGGCAGAGCCCTCTTCTTGAGATTAGTGATGATCTTAGTAGTCATACCGCCAGCCATCAATACATTATGCCAGGTTCATTAACCAATTGATAACGAAAAACGTATATCCTTGACACAATCCCTTTAACAATCTTCATTTCATAGTTTCTACGCAATATGGTGAACTACTATGGAGTTAGTTTTTACTTCTGACACACCCATCCCTAACATTTACCTTGTTCTCTTCATAGTTCAGTTGGATGGAGTTGGCAATTTCACCGTCCTCTTACAAGCAGTTGTTGCGACCGTCTCAGTAGGAAACTGGTCGGCAGAAAATGATAGCTGTGATGGAGGTCCCTTGTTTATTAATCATCCCTTCAGTGTCAGTCACATTGTCACGACATGGACATCACCAGAGAACGCAACCAATGTTACAATTCAGTAAGTTGTCAATGAGATTGTCTGAAATTTGGGGAATTTTTTTTGCTTTTAGGGTTCCTGTCTTACCATGTTTCACCTGTAGCAAAGTATTCTTCGATGACACAAAAGTCCGGAAGACAACTATGTCCTCCACCTGCTACGTACACTTGATAGTTTATCCAACAGGTATAAGAGGAGAGATAAGATGCAGAACTTATCTCCTTGGCAAAGAAAGGATCTTTTATTGGGTTTCTCCCTTGTTACATTCAACACCTAGTTACTGTAGATTTCCCTGAGCTCAGGAAAGTGTTGGCCAACAGTCAGCTGTAGATAAAACACATTGACACGTTGACTGATTTGTGGGTGGCATGGTATAGACCAGGAGGGGCCAATAAGATCTGAATATAGATTTCTAGGAAAAGATGAAGTATAACTAAGAGTCAAAGTAATGCTGATGGGTATGGACCCACTGCACCATGGGTCGGGCTCACCCTGGATGAGCGTAAATAAGTGACTACCTGGTTTTTGCTAAAAGCCACTGGTGATGAAGATAGGCTTGACCTCAGGTAGCACCAGGTACCACTCCAGGGTAGTCCCCGGGACTGCAGTAGACTGGCCAATGGGTCAAAGCAGATGTACAAGGAAAAGGAAGGCAAGAGAGATGTGGTCGTTAGTCCAGGGTCAGGACAGTCGGCACAGATTCAGACAGCAAAAGCCATAGTCAGAAGTGGAGAGGTCAAACAGGACTGTACAACAAGCCAGGTCGGAATCTTGAGAATCAAACACACATGCATGGGAGACTAACAGACGATCTGTGTAGGAACCTACAATAGGTGAGAAAGGAGGTGGAGTTGCCTGAAATATCAACTGCTAGCAGGTGATAGGCCAGGGAATGAAATCTCTGCAATCCCTTAAAAGTTTGGTTGTGCCCAATATGACTCCCAACCAGCACAAGTCAACTCAGAGCCATGTCGGGTATGTTAGGTACTAGGTGGAGCCGAGAAAACATAGCGTGAGTAGGGCGGTGCACAGAAGGCATGTATGTGACCGCCATACCATCCAGTAGACAGTCATAATAATGGATTGAGAGTCATGCTCTTTGTACAGGGGAAGGCAATGGTCACTGAAATGAAAATTTATAAGTGTTTTACTTAATACATCTGTACTAAGAATTTTAAGACGTTTGTAAGAAAAAAACAAGGCTCCAATGCTATGAAGATGCAATAAAGAATGAATCTGCACAAAAGTTGAACCTAGCTAGAATAAAATACAGCAACATGGTTTACTCTTCCCAGATCTCTAGACATGGCAAAGTTAACAGAAACAAGAGGTGCAATATACAGAATATGTGGCCCCCATACACATTAGCCTAAAGTCAACCAAACCCATCAATATCAGCAGGATTAGGAGTGTATGGGGCCCAACAGATAATTTCATAAAGTATTAAGCATATTTAGTACGAGGAGTATAGTTTATATAAGTTGGCTCTCTCCTATAGGGAGTTGGAGGAAATGATCATTCAGTCAATAGCCATGTAACAATTATAAAGGGCTTGAATGTTTTTTGGAATGAAGCTGATACTATGTTTCTTTCTTATTCTTAAAGGGTTTATCTACAAAACAAAACCGAAATATTCATTTTACATAAACTCTTAATCAAAGGTAAGTTTCTTATACTTTATGTATCTAATAAAACCATGGCAGATAATAGTATTATATCATCATTTTAGAGCTGTTGCATTTCCACCTTGCTAAACTAGCCGCTTCTTACCATGACCTTCGGGTATGTTATTTAGATATTGTTTTCTAATTTGAATACTAATGATGAGGAGCACTTAATACACAATAGATCGTACTCGAAACGAGCAGGTCGGACGCTCAGACGGGCTTGACTTGGGAACCGAGTATAATTGAAGTCAATGGGAAACTTGAACATTTTTCTGGAAGAGTCTTCTGGAAAATGCTCAAGTTTGTCATTGACTTCCATTACACTCGGTTCCCAGGTCAAGCCCGTATGAGCGTCCTGACCTGCTCGATTCGAGTACCGATCACTCAAGCATTGAAGCGATCGCTCATCACTATCTAATACCCAGTGTTTTCCAAAAATCACAAGAAATAATGTATTGTTCACTGGAGTTCCATTCACTAGAACCCAATATAATCCCCAACACTGGGGCACCAGACTCTCGAAAAAGGATCTCTGTAGAGCTCCATCTTGAATAGAGTGGAGGTGCGCATACTCGGCCTTCATTCCATTCATTTTTTATGGTACAATACAAAGCCAAGGTCTTTGTCTCATGAACAATTAGTTGATCAGGGGCCAAACATTTGCCCCTCTATACTAAGACAATAGTCTGTTCTTTGGATGCCATCACCCCTAGTGATCAGCAAGTTATTTTCAATCTAAAGAATAAGGGATCACTTGCAATTTTGGTAAAATCCAAAAACTGGTCTAATACCACATGCATTAAGTCCAGTGACTCTGGGCCCCATGGAGCTTTTGCATTGGGGCCCATGAGCTTCAAGTTACGCCACTGACCTTGGGTGTTAGATTTCAGGGCAGGTGGCACCATGTTGACCAAGGACCTTTGTCTTACATCATGGCTGGGAAGCATGGCAATCCAACATCTAGACAAGGTGGCTGTCTGCACCTTGGGAAATTGCTATATTGGCTATGCTTCATCCAAGCCCTATGGTAAATCATCTGAAATTACAGTAGATGTTGCTGACCATCATCACATTTTTTAACTGATTTTTCGTTTCATTTTTTTTTTAGACTCCAACCCAACTTCCAACACGACTGAAGGTTAGTGAAGCTATGCCATCCATCTTATGTTACTTATTTCTTTTTAGAAAATAATCTGATAAAATGTGAAGGGAATGTATACAATAACAGTGAAAAACCACTGGGGTCACTAAAGTCATTGATATGGCTCAGTGGTTAAGGGCATTAAAGGCCTTGGTAGGGATGAGATTCTGGTGGTGCAGACAAACTTTTTTAAAGGTTTTATTTGGGTACTCCAACTTGGCCCCATCCTTACTTGAAGACACCGATTGGGCAGTTCTGTTCCCTGCCCACCTATAGCAAGCCACGTCCGGGAGCAGTTCTGGCAAATCTAGAAAAAAAGGCTAAAAGTAAAATACAGTGAAGAAAAAAAGGGAAAAACCAAGAAAAACTCCTCCCCCAAATAAAGATAAAGAGGTAATCACTACTTCTGTAAAATTCTAGTGTATCCTAAAATAAAACTAATTAAGCAAACAGATTACAACCGGGCACTCCACGTGTCAGACTAAACCGGGCTGTCACTCCTGTGACTCATGCAGCTTACTTTGGCGGTGCAGGCATATAAGTGAATCCAATTCAATCATATAGAAATTAGAGCCGCACTCACCATTAGTCGATCTTGCAATCTTTTATTCTTGATTCAGTCCATAAGTACGAACATTTAGCAGGGAGGGGGTGCGGGGACGGAGGACGACGGAGGACCCGTCGAAGCGGTACACGACCGCGAAACGGCAGGCCGTCGTCCTCCGTCCCCACACCCCCTCCCCTGCTAAATGTTCGTACTTATGGACTGAATCAAGAATAAAAGATTGCAAGATCGACTAATGGTGAGTGCGGCTCTAATTCCTAAAATAAAACTAATTAATGACAAAGAAAAATCTAAGGGTACCGTCACACCTGATGACATCGCTGGAGATATCACCGGCGACGGCTTGTGGCCTCACGTTTTTGGTGCCACGCACCAGCCGTCTCCGTTGCGTGTTACACCCAGCCCCATTAACCGAAACATAATATTACGGAGATTGCAAAATGACGACTCAAGGGATTTTTTTTACCACTAAAATAAAAAAGAACTATGCAAGTATAATGTCCTCATATTCATACTAGCCTGGACAATCAGGCCAAGTCATTTTTACTCTATATGCAAGTTGTCACTTCAGGGAGGAAGTAGACGAACTCTACTACCACCTAGTAAAGGCAGCAATCCTAAAAGTCATAATTGACTCTAACAAGACTTTTAATATGACTTAGGATCTGTGCCAGATCAGAACCCCAAACTGCAGCTGCTGTGTTTCGGGGTGACTGCCCCTCATCAGTGCAGTGTGGGATTCTGATCTGGCTGTATGAGAGGCTAAGGCTAGGTCTGGGGGAATAGCTATTCTCTTTATGGAGAGCAATGAGGAGACTTATAGCCATAACTTTTTATTTGTAAGACTAAGTGATGGCTTAAAAGTTAAGGGTTAGAAGTGTAATTCGTTCCTGCAAAAACAAGTTTTCATATGGCTATTATGACTTAGGTTATAAAAGTCAAACCAAAATCTCAATTTACAGACATGGTGTTTTGGGGTATTGTCCGTCAGTGCAAAGTTGGAGCTCTGATTTGGCTGCAAGAGAGGCTAAGACTGGACTCTAAGGGGACTCTAGGATCTATGGGTAGGTTTATTCCTCTCTTAAGAGGCTATTTGCATATTTAATTTCCCAGAAGAGCATGCCAGCTTTGGTATGTCACTCTCCACAAGGAGAAACCTTACCCCTTAGATCCCAGTCTGTGTCTCTCATACAGCCAAATCAGATCTTATACTTTGCACTGAGGGGAGAGGGCAATTCCCCCAAAGTACCGTGTCCGAAAATCGAGATTCTAGTTTGGCATTTATATCTAAGTCCTATGACATGGCTCATTAAAGAATTGAAATTTACTGTTAGGATTGATACTTCCAATAGGTGGCACTAGAGTTCAAGTTCTCTTCCTCTCTGAATTTCCATATTTATTTCTCAGAAGCATTACAGCTTTTAAGTCTCCTCATACTGGCATGTCACTCTCCTTATAGAGAAACCTTACCCCCCTAGACCATATGATGTGATGGCTACAAGACATGTGGAAGCTCGCAGGTTCATGCCTAATGTCATTATTAACCCTTTCTCTGGCTGATAAAAGTGTGAGAAGTGGCACCAAGTACTTAAAATCTTAGTAAATTCTTTATAATAAGTATTATAACTCATTATCGAAATATATAATACATAAGTCATCCAAAAAAATTATGCAGGTTGGAGAAAATCCAAAAATTAAGGCACATTGGCTTATTATTCATTAAAAATACTAAGCATGTATATAAGATAAAGATGATACATTGTGTTTTTCTTCATTTTAGCACCGTCCACCTCAAATCACACAACTCCTAAAACTATCAGCACAGGTAAGAGTTCTGCAAATGTACAAAATGGGACACTCTTTTATGACTTATTTTACTTAAAATCATTTTTGCATTTTATAGCATTTATTTTAATATTTTTGTAGTCTGTATTTTTTTAATTTGGTTTTATTTCTTTTTTATTTTCTTTATGTGATTAAAGGGACGGTCATATTGATTGAGCTGGCTTAAAGGGGAACTTTGGGGAGAGAGAACTTTTTAATACAATCCCTGCCCTCCTACATGATGAAGCAGAGCTGTACACTCAGTTCTAGGATCTATAGACCTCTTATAAATTAATAAAACCATACCTGCTTTTTTGATCTCCCCCTCCCTCATGGGACATAAAAATTCAGCCTGGCAGTTTCACGCAGTAGCAGAGAACAGGAGGTGTGTCAGGGATGTGGATGCTGGGAGCTGCAGGATCATCCTACATTCCAGTGAGGAGTGATGATGATGATCTATTGAAAGTAGGAGGGATAGGAAGCTTCCATGTTGTTATTGGGGGAGGGGAGACCATGCAGAGCTGTATCAATGTAATGATTTGCCTGTGCTCCCAGCCTTACGATAACAGTACACATTATGCATCATCATACAGCAGAGGATTACAGTGTGCATTTGTATCTGCTTGGTGACATGATTGATATTTCAAGTCTGAAGCCTGGACCCCCTGACACATAGGATGGTATATCAGGGACAGGATTGTAGTGTGAGCATGGGGCCAGCGGTCATGCCCTCTCCCTATATAGAAATGTGAGGGGGTGGAATGTAGGATGATCCTGCAGCTCCCAGCATCCACGTCCCCAACACACCACCTGTTTTCTGCTCTTAAATTAATCTCTCAGGCTTAAATTCTCTGTCCCATGAGGTGAGGGTCAGAGCTGACGAGCAGGTATGATTTTATTGATTTACAAGAGATCTAGAAACTGCAGTGTACAGCTCTGCTTCATCATGTAGCAGGGCAGGGGCAGTGCTAAAAGGTTTTCTCACACTGGATTTGCCCTTTAAAAGCTGTTTTAGTGAATTGTTGTTTAGATGCCTAAAAAAATCAAACTCAAATAGGACCTCCCTGTTGGATGCAGCTCGTCCAGACCTGAATGAAGCCGCGGGTGGCCGCAGGGAGCCCGCAGCCGCCCTGTACTCACCGTGTGCGGTGGGTGCGGGGCGGTACCTCCCTGTAGTCACCGATGGGAGCCGCTTTCCGACTCTGCAGCATGAAATTAACATGCTGCGGAGGAGCGGACTGCCGACAACCCGCACCGCAGCTCCAAACACACTGCGGTAGGGGGTTAAGCATAATGAGGATGGGATTTCTTGAAATCCATCTACTATTCTTATACTGTACTACGCAGTGTTTTGGTTTTGGATGCAGCGGCAAGATGCTGTGTCCAAAACGCTGTGTATACTGATCGGGAGTATGCAGCCTTAGACCTAGTGAGGCTGGGGTATTAACTTTAAAAATCAAAATCAGAAAGATTGTACAATTCTATATAAAAGTTCAACCCTCTTAGGGCCCTTTCACATCAGCGGTTTTCACTGATATGCGGCAGATCCGGCAGGTGGCGCCGCATCTGCCGCCTAATGGCCGACTTGCGGCCCGGATCCGGCAAGCTCCTGTATCTGTACGACCTGATTGTCCATTCATATTGTACTTGTCATAGTCTTCCCTTTCTATATGTAAAGCGCCATGGAATCTAATGACGCTATATAAATAACTAATAATAATAATAATTATACATAAGCATGTAATGTCTGTATTCTCTTTACAGCTGGGGATCACAGAATATATCTGTACACTCTTATATTCTGTGATCCCCAGATGTAATGTCTGTATATTCTTATATTCTGTGATCCCCGGCTGTGATGTCTGTATATTCTCTTTCTTCCTCCAATGCCCAGGAGCTGTGTATATCCCACCTGGTCGCCCCATGGTCGGACACATTACAAAGGGCACATATATAAGAACTAGATGTGGACCCGATGCTATCACATTGGGAGCGTGGTGCTGGGGTGGTGGCTTTCTTTTTCCCATGTGTGGCCTGTCCTCTCTCTCTGTGTCTGCCCCCACCTCCTTGCCTCTCTGTGTCTGCTCCCTACTTTCCTGTGCCTCTGTGTCTGCTCCCTACCTCCTTCTGCCTCCCTGTGTCTGCCATCACCCTCCTCTGCCTCCCTGTGTCTGTTCCCCACTTTCTTGTGCCACCATGTGTCTGCCACCCACCACCCTGTGCCTCCTTGTATCTGCTCCCTACCTCCCTGTGCTTTCCTGTGTCTGTCATGCACCTCCCCGTGTCTGCTACTCACCTCGCTGTGCATCCTGTGTCTGCTCTCCACCCTCCTGTGTCTGCCCCCACCTCCCTGTGTCTGCTCCCTACCTCCCTGTGCCTCGCTGTGTCTGCCACCCACCTCCCTGTACCTCATGTCTGCCACCATCTCCTGTGCCTACTTGTCTCTGCACCCACCTCCCTGTACCTCGCTGTGTCGGCCCCCACCACCCTGTGCCGTCCTTGTGTCTGCCTCTACCGCCCTGTGCCTCTCTGTGTCTGCTCCCTACCTCCCTGTGCTTCCTGTGTCTGTCATGCACCTCCCTGTGTCTGCTACTCACCTCACTGTGCCTCCCTGTGTCTGCTCTCCACCTCCCTGTGTCTGCTCTCCACCTCCCTGTTGTCTGCCCCCACCTCCCTGTGTCTGCTCCCTGCCTCCTGTGCTCGCTGTGTCTGCCACCACCTTCCTGTACCTCGCTGTGTCTGCATCTCCCTGTGCTCCCTGTGTGTGCCCCCATCTCCCTGTGTCTGCCCCCTCTTCCTATGCCTTCCAGTGTCTTCTTGCCACCTCTCTGTGTCTCATATGTCTGCCCCCACCTCCTGTCTCCCTTTACCTCAAATGCAGGACCTGTGGTGATGTCAGTCATGTGATCAGTCAGTGCACCTGATCACATGATGACATCACCACAGGTCCTGTAAGGCAAGAGAGAGAGTTGAGTCACAAGCATGCAAGGGGGACTGCGGGCTGTGGGGGGGGGGTCATCGCTTTCACTGTCAGTGTTCGCCATATTTTGACACCCAACACCTGGGTGTCAAAATATGGCGACCGTAGCTTGTGCTGCCTCTGACCAATCAGAGGAAATGTGGACACCCCGACAGCGGGAGTTCATGATGGAAGGGCAGGGCTACTGAATTTAGAGATATCTCAGGACAGGAGCATTTTTTTAAAACATCTAATTGTGAAAATTATTATTATTCCAAGATTTATTAATAAAAATATACAATTGTTCTTGGCACAACCCCTTTAATGAGATAATGGAGAGTTTCTAGTATAGAGCCTTAAGGGTCAATGCGTGATATTGTCTGCCTCATCTTTTAATGAATAAGGTACTCAAAAGATGATGACTTGAAAAAAATTATGGTTGGTAAATAAAATGTGTTTTTCACCCTTACATATAATTGTGAAACTACTGAATGATTTTGGTGATTTTCCATTTACAGCAACAACCCATCACGCATCGAAACCCACCAGTGCGGCTTCTACAGAACAATCCAGTCTGGTGTCGTTGAGTTTAAGTGTGATCCTCGCTTTGCTCCTGGTTCCCAGCAAGTATCTCTCATGATGAAGTTCACACGTCAGGACGTTTCAGACTTTCTCTCAATTATTTTTGATCTGTTGTTCCAAAATTTTTCTTTTTTCACAATGGAAACAATACAAATGTTATTGTAAAACGTAACTATGCATTAGTCATCTATCAATAGCAATCTGACAAATTGATAACAATTTTAAAGAAATTTTGACGTTTAAAGAAATACAAAAAATTGCAGAAAACAAAGCAAAATCAAAGAGGTTTCTCAATAGCACGGTGAGATTTCTGTAATTTTCCAATTTATTAAGTGACCTTTTTTATTATAAAAGACTTTGTCAGTTTTTACCCACAGACCAGTGGAGAAGCCGACACTAGTAATTTTTCACCTGTTTTAACATCTCTAACTATTTCAGGAGTTGTAGCTCTCTATAAACTGTTTAACATCACTACTCTCCATACTTACAAATTATCACATTTTTTTAATTCAGACACAGGTTTAGTTTTTACCAGGCCATCTTTTGCATCTTCCATTTTTGGCAGCTTTAGTATTTTTAGGCAATAACACCCACCATGCCATGTACTAACTTTACAGCCTAGTCAGTGCAGGAAACTTTGAAGATGTCTGACGCCGGCAAATGCCAAGAGCTGGAAGATGCCAAAGATGGTCTACCGGCAAATACCTAGAGCTGGAAGATGCCAAAGATGGTCTACCGGCAAATACCTACAGCTGGAAGATGCCAAAGATGGTCCACCATCAAATGCCTAGAGCTGGAAGATGCCAAAGATGGTCTACCGGCAAATACCTAGAGCTGGAAGATGCCAAAGATGGTCTACCGGCAAATACCTAGAGCTGGAAGATGCCAAAGATGGTCCATCAAATACCTAGAGCTGGAAGATGCCAAAGATGGTCCACCATCAAATACCTAGAGCTGGAAGATGCCAAAGATGGTCCACAATCAAATACCTAGAGCTGGAAGATGCCAAAGATGGTCCACCATCAAATACCTAGAGCTGGAAGATGCCAAAGATGGTCCACCATCAAATACCTAGAGCTGGAAGATGCCAAAGATGGTCTACCGGCAAATGCCTACAGCTGGAAGATGCCAAAGATGGTTCACCAGCAAATGCCAAGACCTGGAAGATGCCAAAGATAGTCCACCAGCAAATACCTATAGCTGGAAGATGCCAAAGATGGTCCACCAGCAAATGCCTATAGCTTGAAGATGTCAAAGATGGTCTACCGGCAAATGCCAAGACCAGGAAAATGCCAAAGATGGTCCACCAGCAAATGCCTATAGCTGGAAGATGCCAAAGATGGTCCAGTGAAGATCAGGCCAGAAAACAATCAGACAAAAAATAAGCTACTCAGTAGGAAAAGTGAAATCTGCAGAATTATATATTTTTTACATATATTTATTATGATATTGGCTCTAGAGAAAACTCATAGCAAAATTCTAAGCATACAATTGACATTAAATACATTTGCGGCAAATCACATTTTCTGGACAAATTGGAAGTTTGGCCAATTCCATCATCATTAATGCCCACTTCAGCTGATGTCCTGTAGTGTAAAACATCTATATAAAGTAAGAAAATACTAGGTGCTTACCACCCCATACTATGGACGCTGATGCCATAAATTTCCAGATGGTCCCAGAGTTGCTGGTGGGACATTTCCAGCACATAAAAAAATAAATACAAAAAGAGTAGAAAGCATAGTACAATCCAGGGCAAAATTAAAAAATTGAGTTATAAGCATGCAGCTGAGCTGGGATAGCGGCCCCTTCCCTCACCCGGCTCTCATTATAGATTGTGCATTAAGGGTAAGGTGTCAATCACAGCAGAGGGTGTGTGGGACTGCTGTGCATGTGACTTTCTTGTCCTGTAATGGTAATCACAGGATAATAAACCATTTAGTATAGGTAAACAGTAGCACAAAGCCTGATAAGAAAACAGTTGATTTTTGTTTTTTTAACCCTTACAGCACACTCTCCTCATCTTAAATTGCAAAATAACTGCTGACAGATTGCTTTTAAAATTTGCTATACACTATGACAATCATAACACCGTCATCTAACTGCACTGCCAATCTGCCATCTTGTCCTTAAATTACACCATTTAGGAACAATATAATAATATTTATTAGCTATTTGCACTTTTTTTCATTAATGCACCATGTCTATTATTGTACTATATACTCAATGAAGTGGATACAATACAGGATTTTGGATTTTAATATTTTCATATAGATTTTAATTTTAAGTCCTGCCATTGATTTGTATTGTGTCTGTGCTTGGTTAAGCATTAATTTAGATAATGGCCTCTGTGATAGTGGGAACACTGGCTACTTACACATTCCAGGTATGATCGCTCACACAGGTAACGAGTTAATATTTAATTTTCCATAAAAGATAAAATATTTAACCAGTGAGATATAGTGCTCGTATCTATCTGCCTTGTTATTGCAAAAATGACATTAACTATTAGGTCATTTATCAGTTTTTTGTTACTCCCGTATCTAAGACTGTCAGCCACACTGCCGATAAGGAATTAAGTTAAAGAGTAACCGGGCAAAGGATATAGGGTGAACACAAGGAAATGATATCACTCAACCTTGTCCACCTCCGCGACTTGTTCAAATGAAGGGTTCAGGTGCCAGCGTTCTACATGTGCTCAATTATATGGACACTGTATAATATATATATACACCATGTTGATAGATATCCACTGTAGAGCCAGTAAAGAGTTAAAACATGTAAAAAAAAAAATTATAGCCCACCTTCCATACCAACCTTGGCACCGTAGATTTGCCTAGTTCTACGTTGGGTTGCCTTTTCTCTGTCTCCCGTTTTTTGTTTTGTCTTGAGTCTTCAGTGCCTTTGGTGTTGACTAATGACATCAAAACATTGTGTGATGGGGGCTTGAAAGACAAAAAAGCGCTATAGGGTCTTAAGTATGTTTCAATGGAAGAATATGTGAGGGCGATATGGTCACCTTATAGGGTCGTGAGAGCATAACTCCTGTAGAAGCATGAAATAAGTGGCTACTGTGGCTCCACCATATGCAGAGATTAAAGGATAGGAGACAAAGGATGTAGTCTGTGGGAGTGAAGAACATGTGGTTTATTAAATTCATTGCCTTTCGGAACACACTGGTTCCTTCATCAGGACAAACAATCATCTGTAGGCTTCGAAATGTGTTGACTTTAATAACCGCATGTTCATCACTCCGTGGCCTGAACTCCATTGAATTGCCGGCAGTGCGGACAACATCCAGTGTGTAATATCCTTTGATCCCTGACATTGTGTGAGGCTTAGGGAGAGTTAAAAGTGATGAAAGTAAAAAAAGAATGAAAACAGAAAAGGACGTAGGAACCGGAGGAGGGAGTGAGATTGTGGAGTACCGCGGATATGTTGTGACGAGATAGGTGAGGGGTGGGGTATGATGCTTTGTATTTTTTACCCCTTTCACTTATTAAACTCTGAGGTTTAGAGAGACATTGAATAAATGCAACTCGTATTGAACTTTCCCATTCAATTCAAGCCAATATGGTGAACTGAATTGTGTCAGATCCACTGAACTCTACGTGTTGCCAATGATCTGCTGGCCAAATAGGAAAGATGAAGCAACCAGCCTAAAACTTTGTGGATCAAATGTATATAACAAATAAAACTGGTGTATTGTGCTTAAATTATATGATGCAAGTATAATTTGCCAAATTTAAGAACCACTTGGTTTTCCTACATGGATATAGCAGTACAGAAAACCTTGTACCACATGATGGGTCAAAACATAATGGATGTTTGTCCAATAAATGGGAGATAGGTGCCAGGATGGCCAAGGTATACAA
>JARQOC010000009.1:11749738-11784448 GCA_033576535.1 Allobates femoralis
TTGCAAAAAAGTGTCTACAGATGCGTCTATTTATCCATCCAGCATGAACTACTGGGATAAATTTGAAGCAATTTACGAGTCATAAATTTGCCCACAGTACTCAGGCATATTACCCTTCATCAGATTTGATCTCAATTTAAAAACATAGTGCTAACCAGTGAGCCACCATAAAGGGCCGATACACACAATGATATCTGAACGATATCGTTGCAACATCATGGGTTTGGTGACGTTGCAGCGGTGTCGAAACGACATTGTTGTGTGTGAACACGTATCAACGATCAACGATAAGTCGTTGATCGTAGATTTATGGCCAGGATCATAAATCTATCGTTGGTCTCCCACTGGGCTGCGAGCATCGGCGCGTGTGACAGCGGGAGACCAACGATGAACGCTCTCCCGGCGCCGCACAGCAAGCGCTGGAAGCAGGTAACCAGGGTAAACATCGGGTAACTAAGCGCCGCGCTCAGCTTATTTACCCGCTGTTTACCATGGTTACCCGCGTTCTCACTGGTCCTGATCGCTGGTGAGTCTGCCTGTGTGACAGCTCACCAGCGATCAGTTCACGATATGGCAGCGATCCACATCGTTGGTCGGATCGCTGCCATATCACAGCATGTAAAGGGCCTTAACTCTCTGTCTAAATTTGTCAGCTACAGTTTCTAATACTCCGTAATTATAGCACAACCAATGGCATGGACCTTGTATATTCACAAATTAACTCCTCACAGTTCAGACCAGTAGGTACTTCACTTGCTATTGCATGACCCATATTAGCCAACATTGTGAAAATGTATCTGCGATCAGCTATGCTGCCAGGTTCTAACATCTTCTTAGTATACCCTGACGTGGTCAATACTTCTGTATTAGATCTGGTGCATATGGGGTGTACTGGAGCCCCGCAGACATCTCACAAGGTCATCTAATCAACACAAATATCAGGAAAAAAAGAAAACAATAGGTGTGCCAAGGAATGTTTGAAGCAGTGAGGGCACATACATTAGGAAAGAACAGTCATAAACATTTAATCTAATGTTGCGTTTCACACTTAAAGTTAATATTTAACTCTTTTGTCCCTTAGGTGTATACAAATAAGACAAAGTAGTGGTCTACTTACATTGTTAACTAGTGGTTCTATTATTGAATGTCTCACATGTGTCATAAAGCATAACGCAGATCCTTATGGTTTCCAAAATGTTAAAGATGTGTTATGCATTTTCATTGGCTGGGACCAATGACCTGAGACTCCACCACCTGTTAGAATGAAGAAGCCGATGCTCCCATTTATTCCTAAGTGAATAGCATGAAGGCTAAATGACAAAGTTTTTTCCTACTAGGTTGAAGAGTTTCCAGCTAAACCAATGAAAACATCTCAGCTATCTATGGAAGATGTGTAAGCCACATGGGGCCTCATCCAAAATACATTTTTAGTCAAAAACATTCGCTACTATGTGGTCGAAGAGCATTTTCTGACTATATGTAAAGACTAGTGATGGGCGATCCCAAGCTGTAAAGTTCAGTGTCCGTATTGAACACCTAGTGTTCGGGCACAGATCACAAACACAGACTTTCCTGGGAAGTCCGTGTTATAGTTGGGTTTGGGTTTGGGTTCGGGGGAGCTGTAAATATTGGCCTGACAGTATGAATTTCGGCTTAGTGTCAGCTGGCAATACAAAGCTGGCATTAACCCTTTTATTACCCAGTGTGCCACCACCACCAGTGCCACTGGAAAAGTCGGGGTATAGCACCAGATAATGGGGCTTCTATGAATGTGCCATTTTTTGGGCAGATGTTGGCTGCAATTCACAGCAGGGGGGGGCCCAGAAAGCTGGTCCTCCCTGTGCTGAGGATTCAAGCCTCCAGCTGCCTAGTTGTACCTGTCTTGAAACCAAAAATACGGGGAAGCAGCATGTTATTTTTTTTCATTATTTCATGAAATTCATGAAATAATTAAATAAAGGACTTCCGTATATTTTTGGTTTCCAGCCTGGTTAAAAATGGCAACTGGGAATATGTCAAAAAACTAACTCATGAGTCATGCACACAGTGAACGTGTCTGTAGGACAGCGTCCACACCACAAAAAGACTGAAGCACAGAAAACATAGTTAAACAAACGTGAAAAATACTCTGTTGTAAAGAGAAACAGTAAAAAGCAAGTGCTGCTAAAAAAAGTAGTAAAAAAAGGGTATTTTGTTGATACATTTCTTGTAAAAAAATGTATGCTAAGCTGCTCTACCTCTTCACGGTAACCCTTGTCAGAGCAGTCCCTATCTAATGTATTCAAAAAACCTGACCATCTGTATTAGTACCTACATGAGCAGGGTGCAGACAGGTCCAAGGTCTGACATGGACTGAATGCAGAAAACAGCTTTTTGTGTGCAGGGCTCATTGGGGGAAGGGCAGGAGGTTCCCCTGTCTTGCAAAGGCAAGAAACAAAACAGACGAAAAACTAACTCATGAGTCATGCACACAGTGAACGTGTCTGTAAGACAGCGTTGACACCACCAAAAGACTGTAGCACAGAAAACATAGTCAAACAAATGTGAAAAAATACTCTGTTGTAAAGAAAAACAGTAAAAAGCAAGTGCTGCTAAAAAAGTAGTAAAAACAGGGTATTTTGTTGATATGTTTTTTGCAAAAAATGTATACTAAGCTGCTCTAAGCTGCTCTACCTCTCCACGGTAACCCTTGTCAGAGCAGTCCCTATCTGATGTATTCAAAAAACCTGACCATGTGTATTAGTACCTACATGAGCAGGGTTTTGCAAAAAACGTATCAACAAAATACCCTGTTTTGGAGCGAAATACCAAAGATCAAGAGGAGGAAAAACAGTAGCAGCATAATCACTGGGTGCTGTAGACCACAAAGGGTAAGGAATAGGTATAATTAAAAAAACAAATCACACCACCTATTTCAGAGATGAGTTGTCCACTTTATCAAGTGCTCCTTGGTAAGGACCACCCTTGTACAAGGTATGATAATCAGCTAGATGTCAAAGCTGCAGGTCATTATGGGAAAGTTTAGGATGAGAATATCTGGGCACACCAAAAATTAATTAAGCACAACAAAAATGTTTGAGATTCAAAGTTCGTGTTTATTGCCACAGAGTTCAAACAAAAAAAAACAGCCCACCCAACGTTTCGGCCTCACACAGGCCTTTATCAAGGGTCTCGGGTCTAAATGAAAAACAACAGAATATAATAATGAACAGAATTTTTTTGCATAATACAAATTACATAAATAGCATTATATCATGTCATTGTGCTCCTTGCTCAGTGACTATAACGTGATTTTATGCAGTGGCAATAACATTATAGAATTGGTGATATCTATACAGATAAGCGCCCTATCACTTGTGAGTTGGTGAGTTCCTAAAGGTGAGCGATAAGAATTATTCCAAAGTAAAAAAGTAAGTAAGTAAAGAATAGAAACGTAAGAGGAGATAAGGTTGTCTAGTATCAATCAAAAAAACATTAAACATGAAAATCACAGTATTTTGTAGAACTGTGGACTACTGTATTGGGATATTGATACTTGAATTTAGAGATCAATCAGGGGATTGCTAGTCTCAATACAATGGGAAAGACAAAAAGAATAATCTCAGCCAATACAAATCGAGCAATCTCACTATTAGTATACATTACCAAAAGAACAATGTCAGTCTCCTCTATGACTATAGTAATGACTAGAGATGGGCGAGTATACTCGCTACTATTCGGCACTCGCCGAATAGTAGCGGTATTCGTGTACTCGCTACTCGCCGAGTAAATTAGGATTACTCGGGAGTAGCAAGTACCGAATACTTTTGCAGTGTATCAGTAGATACACTGCAAAAGTCCTGTAAAACAGAGAAAAAGTGGTTAAAAAATAAAAAAATCGGATACTCACCTTAACCGACGGCTGCACCAGGACCGGCTGATGCACATCCATTCATGGAAAAGGACCTTTCCCTCTCTCAGCCAATCAGATGGCTGGGAGAGATCTGGCCAATCAGATGCCGCCACGTCACAATCACGTGATCGCTAGCGGCCACCTGATTGGCCAGATGGAAAGGTCCTCTCAGGTACACCGTTGCGGGTATAGCGATTCCGAATAGTAAGGTATTCGCCCATCCCTAGTAATGACCAAAAATAAATCATCATCCCATGTAAAGCGGACTAGATGTTAAATTTACATGTATTTTAGCTACTTAAGGACAATAAACATCATAAAGAAAAAATAAATCATTAAATTAATTGTGATGTCAATGAGGTGTCCGTGGATTACAATATATCAAATGAGTCTAGAAAAATACCTTACTATCAATCCTATATGCCAGTGGCGGACCTTCTACCTGGTGGGCCGTGGTGCAGCTTTAGGTGAGGACCGGGGGGGTAAGGGGGGTGCTGGCACAGCTTTAGGTGAGTAGCGGGGGGGAGTGCTGGCAGCATTAAGTGGGGAGCCGGGGGGGGTGCTGGCACAGCTTTAGGTGAGGGGCGGGGGGGTGCTGGCAGCTTTAGGTGAGGAGCTGTGCTGGCAGGTGGGAATTGCGTGCGGCTCTTACCCTGCGCCGAGTTGTGCACTGTATCTGAGAGCCGGAGCTGGAGAGGAGAGGAGGGGCAGGAGCAGCTTCCCTCAGTTAACCTCCTCACCTCTGACATCGGGTCACGGGGGGCCCTCTACAGGTGCTTGAGGGGCCCCTACCCGGTCAAGGCCCTGGTGCAGCTGAACCAGCTGCAACACGGTAGGTCCGCCCCTGCTATTTGCCAAAGACAATTACCTTCATCCCCTATGACGTAAATATAGGATGATAAGAAAAAGATCATAAATCCTGTGATCTAGAAAGAGAGTGTGATCAACAAATCAGCTCCTATATGTCTCTCATGGGGCAAGTGAAAGAAATAGTAGTCACCTACCAAGGTATAGCAGGCAGGTGCTCTGGGATAAAAGCCTACAAAGTAAAGGAGCGAATTAAACAAAAAATTGTATGGACACTTCAAGAGAAAAGTCTATTCAGTGCAAAGTATACCTTCTGGCATGTGCTGTCCGTGAGCGGTGGCGAGTGCGGCCGCTGTGTGTCAAGCGCCGCTCTTTATGAGCCAGGGGCGGGACCGGCTTAGCGTCACTTCCGGTGTGTGGAACGCACGGAAGATCCGCCTGCCGGAACGCAAGTTGGCGCTTGCGCAAGGTGCAGAAAGTGCCCGCGCATGCACAGAGTGTATCGCTACGTCAGAAAAACGATATGCATTCCAAAACAAGTGTTTGTGGTTCTAATAGTGATTCTTTACATCCAAAGGGTGATGGTGCAACTATAGGTGCCATCCTATCCAATAGTGCGTCTGCAAAAAACAGAAATAGGGCAGTTTAGGATTCAATAGGAACAATTTAAATACAGTAACAAGCTTATTGTTATCCATAGTATTGTACATATGAAAGTCATAGAAAAGAGGGGTACATTAACTAAGCTTGAGTACTAGGACTAAAATGCTCATTTAACAAGCACAAATGATACATACGGTAAGTCATGAACATTTTCACAGGAATTATTACAACATACATAGTCATCCGTCTTCAGTTCTGTGTAGAACTTTGTAATCAATAGTAATGTTGGACTATATATAAAAGTTGTATAACACATCATGCTGCAGGGTAATTAAGCTTTCTCTACAAGATGCAACGTAAGCAATGCACAGTTCCAACAAATATAACGCACCAAGGGAACGGTGGAGGCACTTCATAACAACAACTGACACAGCCTATTCTATTGAAATCTGCACGTGACCTTGAAGTGTTTAATCACATGATATACGCTGATGCTGCACGCTCACAGTCCCAAATGGGAAGCAGTCTCCAATAAATGTGTAATGCCTGGAAATAAAGTGGTTAAAAAAGTAAGTATGAATGCAAATCAACACCACTACAGCAATAGAAGTGTAGGGGTAGTCTGCATAAACAAAGCTGAATATACTGTGATAAATAAAAAATATACAGTGGGGGTAATAAGTATCAAGGAAACGATCTGATTTTTCCTCGGATATGGCGCACCACAACATGGGAGTCTATGGCGCCGGATCTGGGGAAAAATCCGATTGTTTACCGGATCCGATTTGAATAACAGCATGATGAGAAATCCCGCTGGACAAACTTCAGCACCATGGACAGCTCTTTACATCCAGCTCACGCAGACTTCAGCACCGAGGACAGCAGCACACAACAAAGCAGACTAAAAGCCTGATCGGTCCTGTCAGGGTGATCCTGCAAAAAACAGGATACACTTTGACAGGCAAAAGCCATGCTGTGATGCCAGCCTCACCGGCAGATTAGCCAATGCGGCCGCAACCCGGCAAATTCAAACTCCGCTGCTTTGACAGTAGCAGCGGTTAAGTCGACGGTGTATATATGGCACACACATGCTACTATCGCACAGTGTGGTGTATGGGTGTGATATTTTCTCGCACCCATATGCTTTCAATGGCCACTCACGCAATGCGAGTTCAGTGCGTTGAATACGCACTAATATGACCAGTAACATTTAGTTTTCTGGCATTGCACTCACTCCATTCTCACGCCAGTGTGCCTCCACCCTTGATCTTAGGCCAACATTCTTTAGCCGGTATCTTTATGATGAGAAGCAGCATGTGTGTCCCCTAAGGCACGTGGAACCAGTTCATCCACTCTGGACTTCTACTTCCTTCACATGCCCTATCTGAAATTAAATCTCCTCTCATTCGTCCAAGAACAGATTAAGCAATGTGTTTTGGGTGTTTATTAGCTTTCAGAAAATATTGGCTTGTTTTATGTCAATATGCAATCATTAAGAACGAGTCTAAGTTGCCCGGAGTGAGTCCTCCGTGGCCTTTTGTTCGTTCCTTACTTTAAAGGGAGCACATCACCAGATTTTTTTTGGAGGATAAAAGAAAAAAAAAGAAAATAAAGCAATAAAGATATAAAGGAAAGTAGAAAATGTAGAGAAAGAGACATTGATTCTACTTAAAGGTCTCACATACTGGGCTGCCTACTGTAGTTTTGATAAAATCATCGACAGGGCCCATGCTTCAGGGGAGCCTGGCAACTCGTCAGGTTCCTGCATCACTATACACACTGCCAGCCAATCAGAGGCCAGCAGCTGGCATCAAGCATGCTTGTGAGTGAAGGCGCATGGCAGTGACATCATGCACAATATCTGCACAAGGGGAAACATAAGGCGCAATAGGGTTTTATTTTTATAAAAAATGAAAGTAAGCGGTGGTATTAACTGCTCACCTGGTCTGGTTGTGGTACCGACAACCAGTTAATATGCTTCAAACAGCTGCTGCTGGACCTCCACTTCTACGCATGCGCGATGATGAAGATATATAATTCAGGAGGACGGTGTGCAAATGGTCCGCGCTGCTGTGTGTGAATGAAGACCACAGAGGACCTACAGGCAACGGTGCTTTAATTCAATGCGTTTTGAAGCAATTTGCTCCGAAACGCGTTGAATTAAAGCACTGCTGCCTGTAGGTCCTCTGTGGTCTTCATTCACACACAGCAGCACGGACCATTTGCACACAGTCCTCCTGAATTATATATCATGCACAATGGCGCCTATGATGATGTCAGCTGCCGGCTTCTGCTCCAGCTGGAGAAAAGGATGTTGCATGGTGAGAAAGTGGAGGAAGGTGAGTAGAAAGAGTTTTTTATGGAAAACAAGGAACATATACCATGATTTGGGACATATGTACCTGGATGAGGGACGTACAGTATATACCAAGATGTGCCCAGAATTTAAGACATACATTATATACCAGGGTAAGAGAAAGTATATACCAGGTTGGGGACATATATATCAGTATAGGGTGATATATACCAGCATAGGGAACAATGTACCAGGAAGGGGTAATATACCAGGATGGGGAGCATATATACCAGGATTGGGTCATACATACCAGGTTGTGGGTCATGTATACCAGGAAGTGGTTATACATACTAGGAATAGGGACATATATACCTGGATGGGAGACATATATACCAGGATGACGAACATATATATCAAGATGAGGGCATATATACCAGGATGGGTGACATATATACCAAGGTGATGACATATACACCAGGATGGGGAGCATATATATACCAGGATTGGGTCATATATACCAGGAAGTGGTTCCTGTATACCAGGATGTGGTTATACATACCAGGAATAGGGCCATATGTACCTGGATGGAGGACATATATACAAGGATGAAGAACATATATACCAAGATGAGGGCATATATACCAGGATGAGGGACATATATACCTGGGTGATGACATATACACCAGGATGAGGTCATATATACCAGGGTGGGGACATATGTATATCTGGAAGGGGCCCAGGATAAGGGCATTAGTACAGGATGAGGGACAGTATTACATAATGGGAGGGGGGGCAACACAGTTTCACTCTGCCTTGACTAAGTGAGCTGAAGACATCTTTACACTCATGCTGAAGCTTTCTGGTGGTTTTCTTCTGTGGAACTTGCTGTGTATCCCTATCTGTGGTGGGAGGTGAGGGGGTGTAGCACAGGACAGATTGGGAATCAGAGAGCAAAGGTGGTGGCCCAGACCTCCTCACCATCAGAGGTATCTCTGAGTAGAGGGCTAGCCAGGGACCTCAGTCCAGGGCTAAACTAACTGTCCAGGTTTCCTTGCCCATTATTTCCATCCTACTTCCATTCCCTCATCTGCTATACTACACTCGTGACAGATGCATCTATTCAGCAATTTTCAGTGTTTAGCTTTAGAGTTTGGGTGTTTCACTTATGCAAATCAATGGAACAAGCAGCGTGGTGGTTGGGTACAGTTGGTGCTCGGGTACACTCAGTGCTCGGGTACACTCGGGTTTGTTTGGCTTGCACTGGGGGAAAATCAGCGTCATTGAATGTAGTGTGGACCAAAAAAGAACATGACAAAACCCTTCTCTCCCCCAGAAGTGCTTTGCTTATGGCGGGATTTATGTGGGCCGAGAACAGATCTACCCAATCAATGACTTCCAATGAGGTTTGGGCCCACAACAGAAGTTTAAAAAAAGTTTTGGTGAACCTACAAAACCCCAACTTCCATGGGACTGGTCAGCTCTAGTTAGGACTGAAGCTTTGCAGCAATGGGGTACTAGGATCAAATTCCACCAAGGACAACATCTGCTAGGAGTTTGTAGGTTCTCTCCTTGTTTGTGTGGGTATCTTCCAGCTTCCTCCCACACTCCAAAGACATTCGGATAGGGGAATTAGACTTTGAGCCCCAATAGGGACAATATTGTACAGAATATGTTGGCGCTATATAAGAAAAATAAACTAAACATGGGGACTGAAGCTTATAGGGTATTGTTGGCTTTACATGCAGCTCATTGACTCTAGGAGCATGGTTCTTTAAGGAAATGAAGTTTACGATATGTACGGTAATCATGGCAAAGCTTCCTTCATTTCTGTAAAAATAAGAGATAGGTACAATGGAGAAATAAAGAGGACATGAGAAGCACAAAGGCAAATCATCCGCACATATGACAAAATAGCAGCTAAACAAATAGGTGATTAATCACGGTGCATGCTTCGGTTCAGTGCATTTGTGTAAAGTACAAGACATATAGGTACAGTTGTTCTGTAAGTGAACTAATTGACCTCTCGAGATCACATTATTGTGTCTTGCACGTCTACTTGAAAGTAAATAGCAAAAGTTATCGTCGCGGTCGGATTTATCCCCGACTTGTTATTATTATAGGTGAAATAAAGCCTAGAAAATAACAATAAACCATGAAAGAGAGCACAGACAATGCAAACGAAGTACCTGCTGTCAGGTCCCCATAAAGGCCAACTGTAAACTGTATGCTTTGGGATGGACGTTCATCCGTTGCTATGGTGGGATTGATTTTCATCACAGCCTGTGGGCTGATCATTAATGCAGGCGTAGGACACAACTCACGAGCAGGTGGCTTTATTTATTTTGGCGTTTTGTACACACGGCGGTAAAATAAAAGGTCTATTAAGCATCCTGACAGTAGCGGAGGAGCATTATATATGCCACAATGGCCTGCCGCTTGATACTGATGTCAGAAGGGAAAAAATAATAAGGGCTTTTGTCGGGCTAATAGACTGGATTTACAATAAGAAATGAACTCGTGTGTTATAAATCGCCAGTCACCATGGGAAATATGTGGTCAGGTTTATTGCTTTGGTGCAATAATGACTCTTTGGGCAACTGGAAGTTAATCACAACATGTCACCACTAAGTCCAACATTTTTTGCTAATCTATTTCACGATATTTCATTGTTCTTCCTAGGAGCAATAGAAAAACTGGAAACTGAACGCGCAAATAGGGTCTTATCCCAATATTATTACCACGTGGAAGGGTTGTGAAACAGTCACAACCACTGTGAGGAGTTGGCCAAAACCTAATGACTATCGGACTTTTCCAGTACAGATGGCTAGTTACCGTATATCAATTTTATTGTTCACAAGTTGAAGGGGGATGGGGATGTACCAGAGTGTCCCTTCCAGCCTGTGTTCATAGACCATCATACAATCAGGCTACATTACCACTCAATGTCCTGAATTTGGTTGGGGATTTATTAGTCCTTTGTTCCTCCCTAAAAGGGGGGCAGCCTCCTGCATATATACCTTTGCAGACTGGTAGTAGACTTCATTTAATTTCTATTACTTATGAATTGAATGTACATGATGGTTAAGGGGGATGGGGTGCTTGTCTGTTCTCATTTAGGGGGCTGATTACAAGAAGAAGGAGAATAAAAGAATAGACATGTTTGGGGGGCTTCGTTAGTTGTTGTTGTGAATTGAAAGCCCGAGGATCAGAGCTGAGGCCAGGTCTTGAAACATGTGGATTGACTATAGTAATTGGAGCCTAATTCACATGTTTCGGTCGTGATATCTACCTTTTGGAATTATCCTATGGACTATATTGTCGGCTGGCTTCGCAGGAAACAACTGCAGCAGTCCCTATTGTAGTCTATCTATAAAATGAGGGATGGAAAGGGTTAAAAACTATGCAGTCATGAAGACATCAGTCGATCGAGAGGCCTGGACAACGATTTATTTCAAGGTGTTTCTGACAAAAAAAATTCTCCTTCAAGAATAAATTGAAACCGATGAATTCAAATAGATGCGATACATTTAACATAAACCTCCTAAAATGGCCACTGACATTACACACATTACAGAAGATCAACCAGAGAAGGATCAGTCAACCTCGGGTGTGGCCCAGCAGCTATCACATCACATTGAAATATTTCAGCCTGTATAAAAGCAGAAGAAGGGAATGCAGCAACTATTTAGTGGTGAATCTGGATAGTGAGGGAGTGTCTCACCTCACACTCATAGAAACAGGCAGAGAAAGTCATTTGCTTCAAAACAAATTTCCTGAAAAAATTCAAATTTCAGAAGATTCACTAATCACTATCTATCTATCTATCTATCTATCTATCTATCTATCTATCTATCTATCTGATCTCATACTTTGCATTGACGAGGAGCAAAACCCCAAAACACTGTGTGTGAAAAGTGAGATTCTGGTTTGGCTTTTTTCCTAAGTCACATGTCAGGGCTCGTTAAAGGGTCGATATTGACTTTTAGGATTGAAATTTACAATAGGTGGTGCTAGAGTTCAAGTCCTCTTCCTATCTGCAAAGGCAATTAGCCTATAGACTTCCCTCACAGTGCAGTGAGCAGTGACATTCAGTAGGGCAGCTGGGCACCTTCCTAACATTATAAACCCTATATCTGCAGTTTAATAGTGTTAATTGACCTGACAGGTTTCCATTGATGCTGTGCTTGTGTGGGGCCCCTGCGGATCGGTTGCCACTATGGTACTGCACCTATCCAATAGGTGGGGCATCATGCTCACAGGTAAGAAGGGAAAGCTTTGCTGAGACCCCCAACACACACCCAACACTATCCAAACTCCAGGCCAGGGAGATGCTGGGCGGAAGAGACTCCCATTCAGAGTAGTCCACAACTACTGGCTGGAGGGAGGAGTTAGTGGAGGGGTGGGAGGCAGAAATGGACGCATAAGTTCTAGGAGTTGCAGTCAAGCTGGGGACAGAGTAGGATGCACATGGGTCAGCTGGGAAGCCCCCAGGCCCGAGGATCTTGAATCTGCAGCTGGCCAGGCAGAGAAACTAGCTGAATAAGGGAATCAGACCCAATTTAGACAAGCCAAGAAACTAGAGGTCACTGGGCTGCATTTAAAGTGACTATCATTTTATACCCTTCCAAGGCTAGGGAACTGTATAGGGTTAAGAGAACTTGCAAGGCAGACGCTCGGAGTACCTGTGGTCACCTGCCTTTGGGACTTGTAACCATAGAAACGCTAGGAGGACAAGGAGTAGCAGCAGGAGGAGAGTGCAGCAAGGAAGGCCATATTCTCAGTGTCTCAGCAGAGTGGACCCTGACTACTTGTGAGCTGGTCAGGCTGCAACCTTGGTGATTACAGTACTCCAGCTGGGTTATGTCTGCACCGAACTGCGAGTTTAAGAAACTAGTAAGAACTGCAGAACCCTGTGTCTGTCTACTCCATCCTGCGCCTCTATGCACCTACTACTACAATCACCATCTTCACTTCACTATCACTACATCCGAGGGGCCCGCTCCTTTTGAGGGGAGTGCTCCAACTAGCTGCTTTTCCACATATCCCCTGGGGACTACCATATGCAGCAAACAATCCCCCTTTAGATTCCCCTTTTTCAACGACCAGTCATAGCCATGACTGCCAGGGAAGGCCACCGGGACATCCGATGAACTGTTAACTCCTGAAGAGTTGAGTACCCTGGCCCCATGACCATTGCACTTACTTGACTATTCTGCTTCTGACCCCAACCTCCAGATTCTGACCTTAGCAATTATCCATAAGGGTACCTTTACACACGGCTACATTTGTAGCTTGTCACCAGGTAACTTACTGGTTGCAGTGAAATCATGGATACAAGGTTTTATCTTGTTGCTGTGTATAAATGGAATCATGTATCCATGATTTCACTGCAACCAGTAAGTTACCTGGTGACAAGCTACAAATGTAGCCGTGTGTAAAGGTACCCTAAGTTATCCCCGCATTCCAGTTTTGATTAGTAACTGCAGTCTCTAGTGTTGACCCAGCTGGTTGACTTTTTTCTGCCAGGTCACTCGACCGGCCAGCGCCTACTTGATGGACACATTGATGTAAGTCCATATTTCTGTATATGGCTTAAAAGGTAAATACCCAGGGTACTTTTGGGACCTGATACCTCTAAATAGAACAAAGTGTGGCCATGAAAGCACTATTAAGAGCTGACACATTTCTTCTCAAGTTTCCATTAAATTTTTTTTGGTAATTGTAATGTACATGGCCTCTAACAGTTAAGGTAAAACCAAGGAAGGACAAGTTAATAATTAGTAGGTAGACACACAGGCCTACAATGAACAAACCACAGAAATACCGTCCAGTGTCTGGAACAATGTAAACCATTTCCTCGTAAAGTTCTGAGCTCTTTCACCGGGTCACCAGAATTAAACAGACATTTTCCTACTTATGCAATTTGTACAAGAATCCACAAACCGAGGAACAAAGGTGTTTTACATTCCTAAAAGTGCAGAATCTACCATATGTCCTTCAGCGAACTCTTTCTATTGTGCGCTGATCTACCAGCTCTCATTAGTTTCTGACTGTGACACTCCTAGAATATTCATAGCCTCCAGTTTTTATGACACCAATCTGTCTGCATCAGTTAAACCTGATAAGTTCTCTCTTCATTTACATTCTTCTGCATGACCAGCCTGGTTTTCAGCTTCATGCACCTTTTATTTCTGCTTAATGCATTAAGACACCTTTCTACTGGACTAAAAATGGCCTAAATAGAACTTTACATCAAGACGAAACACACCCAATCTTCCTTTAATTAAAGTTATTGACATGGGTTGGCATGTAACCCTGGGTACATACTGATCCCTCTTCCTTATTCAGAGTAACTAGATACATGATAAGGATGGAAAGTAATGATAAGCGAGCACTGCCATACTGAGGTGCTCGGTACTCGTAACGAGTAGTTAGACTCCCGGATGGGCTCAAGTCATGTGTTGAGTATAATGGACCTCAATGGGGAACCAGTGCTGTGGAGTCGGTAAGCCAAACATCCAACCCCGAATCCACATTCTCCCTGAATCCAACTCCGAATCCACAGCCTTGTGGGGAGCTCAAGCATTCTTCTGGAAGATCTTCCGGTAAAATGCTAGAGTTTCTCATTGGCTTCTATTCTAATTGATTTCAGGTTCATTTTATGGCGATATATTTAATTTATTTGGATTTGGCAAGTTGCAGCAAATAGCTAGCTGCCTACTGCAGCGTTATGTACCTAAGGGTTGGTGCCCCAGCATATTTGAGTATATATATATATATATAACATGCGAAATAGGCATCCAACACATCACCAACTTTCTAAGTAAGAATGGTTCTAAGTATGGAATTCTCGCCAGTCATGGATACAACCCATCCAATCCACAAAGACAAGGAGATCAAATCATAGGTGTCCATAAAGTCATTGGCGGACCTTGAGCCTGGAGGTGAGGAGCAAGGGGGGGTGCTAGCGGATGATGGCGAGGCGAGGAGGTGGGGGGTGCTAGTGGATTTCGGCGAGGACCGGGGAAGGGGGGTGCTAGTGGGAGGGGGGGTGCTAGTGGATATCGGCGAGGAAAAGGGGGACAAGGTGCTGTAGGTGATGCAGCTCCTACCTGCGCATTGCAGTCCTCGGTGCCCGGGCGGCAGAGGAGAGGAGGGGTGGGATCAGCCAAAGGAAGCATGAAACTTCCCTCAGGTAACCTCCTCTCCTCTGACACAGGGTCACGGGGGTCGACTGGAGACCCCCCTGCAGGCTTGAGGGGCCCCCAGCTGCACCACGGTAGGTCCGCCCCTGCATAAAGTAACTTATGTTTAATAATGAGACTCAGTGTAAAATGTATTGAGCACATGTAGAAAGAGGGGTACAAAAAAATATGGAAAGTCTTGACACTAACTCAAGTCTATCAGTAATTAAAAAGCAATCCTGCAACCTAGTGATAAATAATATCAGCAGCTTTAACTGATGGCCGATAAGAGGGTGTCTCATTACCAAGGTGCCACAAGAAACATCTCATGATGGATAAAACCAATGAGGTGTCCCAAGACCTTCACAACATTGCTGGAAAACATACTGATGTCATTGGTTACAGAATAAGGCTGGTTCACATTTGCAGACCCCTCCGCAGCATTCTGCAGAGGGGATCCGCAATGTGACCGCAGCCACCGCAAGCTCCTATATTTATAATGGGAGCGCACGGTGCTGCGCTTGACAGCGCATGACCGTGCGCACCCATTCACTCCCATATGTGATCTGTGCGCAGGCGCATGCCTGCGCGCAAATCACCCAGTCTCGTCCGCACCAGGACGCGACATGTTGCATTCCTGGTGCGGACGAGTCTGGGCGATTTGTACGCAGGCATGCGCCTGCGCACAGATCACATATGGGAGTGAATGGGTGCGCACGGTCATGCACTGTCAAGCGCAGCACCGTGCGCTCCCATTATAAATATAGGAGCTTGCGGTGGCTGCGGTCACATTGCAGATCCCCTCCGCAGAACGCTGCGGAGGGATCCGCAAATGTGAACCCAGCCTAATTTCTAAACTACTGAAGGTTCCAATGAGCTCTGATGGGGCCATAATCTACAAAGGAAAAGAATATTATTTCACCATAACCAGATACGACCAGATGCTCCCCACAAGAATTGAGATAGACAATTGAAAATAATTATCAGAAGAGTTGTCCAAGAGCCAAGGACCACCCGTAGAGAGCTACAGAACAACCTGTAATCAGCAGCGCAATTGTTTCACAGAAAACAATAATAAAGCTGGTGGACATACTGGAAGGATAGAAAGACGCAAATAGGGTATTATCCAAATGGGATTGGACAATAAACAGACAAGGATTAGTTATGAATGGTCACAACCGCTATAAAACGTATGTAGTAATCACAGCTACCACAGTCCCCAGAAGGGGATATATCAAGTTGATTCCTTTTTCTGGCTCCAGTTTTCACTACCGTCTTCAGTCATCTTCACTCTTTGGCACTTATGGTATTGACTAGTCCTCTCTTGAGGTCATTACATCTCCTGAGGCTTAGGCTAGGGTCATACTTGGAAGACACAATCCAGTAACCGGATCCATTACCAGATTGGGTATTGGATTGTGCTTTCATACTTGGTTTAATCTGTAAAATTGCAACCCTCTTTCCGGATCTGAATGCATTAATGAATCTGGTTTTGGAATGAGGATTTTTGCAATTTTAAAAACCGCATCCGGATCCGGTACCGCAGCGTACATTTATGTAACTTGCGGTACGGGATCTGATTCCCATAGGGTCCCATGTTAAAAACGGATCCGGTTTTGCAACCGGTCGGAAAAATGCAGCCTACATGATTTTTACCGCAGGCTGCAAAACCAGGTCCGGTAACCGGATTTCAAATAGTGCAATCCGGTTTTACAATGGAAACCTATGGGCTGCGGACCCGGATCCGGTTTTGAGCATTTTTAATGCTCAAAACCTGATCTGGATGGATTAAAAAAAATGCAGGTGTGACCCTAGCCTTAGTCAGCATTGGAGGCACCAAACCTGGGAGTTGCGGCACCAATAGAAGAATTAAAGGGAACCTATCACCTCGATTTACCCCCCTATCCTACCACTACCTGTCCCTGCACCTTCTTAGCTGATCCCTAACCATCCCTGTCTAACCTAAGAGAGCCCAGTAATGAGTAAGAAAAAGGCTTATATACGGTAGTTATATATAGACCGCATTCCTAGTCTGCGGTGGGCGGGCTCTGGAGCTTCATTGTCCCCTCCTGGCTTGCTCTGAGCACACACCGCTGGGCATCATTATTCCTTCTTCTGTCCATCCTCTATTTGAAATTCCTGCCTCTTCTTTTGATGATGCGCCGAGCCGGAACGTCATATCCGGCCCCGGTGCATTGCGGGGGCTGATCACGCGGCCTTGGCCGGCTTCAACTTGCGCACTGTGCATGCATCGGAGACAGCCCAGGAGGGAATAATGGAGTCCCAGATCCCGCCCACCGTAGATTACGGATGCGGTCTACACGTATCTATACAAGTACTTTTCTTACTCTTTATAGGGCAGTCTTAAGTGAGACAGGGATGATTCGGGATCAGCTAGGAAGGTGCAGGGACAGGTAGTGGTAGGATAGGGGGTAAATTAATTTCCGTTCAGTTGATCATCATGATCATTATTTGTTGTTGTTGCATAGTCCATAGATAATGGTTGTTACACTTAAGAATGGGAGAAATATCCATTAAGCAATAAAGCAAAGTATGTATATTATATACATGCAGTATATACAGTATATTATGTATAAATATATTCTGTACTCTCGGGGAGCTTTTATGGGGTTGACATTCTACTTTTTTTGTAAATTATATCAAGGAACATTAATCCTAGAATACAGAAACTTCCACTTTCCTCTTATCTTTATTGGTTCTAAGATACGCAGTTCACGGGTGACATTAAAGTGTCAGGAGAGTAATAAACTGATAAACAAAGATCAATATAAAACTTCAATATCTGCTTTGATCAGCAAAAACATGTAGCCATCATTTATGGCCACATGTCGGCAAGAGTAAATGCTATAGTAGACTCAAGTACGGTATATCTAGGACACTACAATGGAAACTGGTAATAATTTAATATCTATGTTCCCCCTGAAGTACTTAGATCATCAAGGGTCCCTGCAACCCAATTGATGATTGTTTGGGAACTTCACTTTGCAGTGAATGATGCGTTGATGTTCAATAAACAGATTAAAGAAGCAATGGCAGCACTCCAGAATCCGTGATCAGGGGACAGGAGCTTTATTGCACAACTTTACCAAATGAACAGGCCTGGGCTGTAAGGCCTTAGAGTGCGGGAAGGGAGATGACAGCTGGGGTGATGAACAACGCACGTTTCGAGCTTACAATCACTTCTTTGTGTCCAACCAGAAGAAGTGCTGGTAAGCACGAAACGTGCGTAGTCCATCCCCCCAGCAGCCGTCTTACTCCCCTCACTCTAAGGCCTGTCACGCAGTGGCTTGCTACATTGAAAATGTGTATGTTGGGACTTGTAGTTCAGCAAGTTTAAGTAATGCATTATGCTGGGACTTGAGGTTCTACAGATTCAGGTAATTAATTACAAGTGTTGGACTGCAGGTGAGCTAAAAGACAGGGGAGTATCTGGCTAAAGTTGAATCCTCACACACCTGGGTGTCTGAGTGAACTTAATCTCTGTGTTAACGTGAATGCATTTTTCTGTGCATTTGTTAGCAGGAGCGACCCTGGAAGACATATGGCCAGTTGGCCAGTTCTCATGCTTAGGAGCAAGTGGCTTCTTGGAAGGCATGAGGTTCATGGATCATAGGAATCCTCTTTTGCTTGAGACCAGCTGGTGCCCTGGAAGGCATGATGTCGGGAGATTGCCTGCAGAGCCTGGGATTGCTCTGTCAGAACCTGTGAGGGCTTGCTCTCGGTGCTTAGAGCAACCATTGTCCTGGAACGCATCTGGTATGGAAGCGTGGAAACGTCCGGCATCCTAGAAGGTACATGGTAAGAAGACCAAAGGGATATTCTGGAATAAACAGTTCTGCTGAGGTTCTGAGAACTGCCAGCTGTTGGTGATCCCAGAGAAGCAGTTTCCTGAATGATGGACTGCCAGGAGTCAGTGAATGGGCTTGGGAATAGCTCCTGTAAGGTAACCATGTGTCTAAAAGGGTCTATCCGCCATTAGAACAGACTTATTATGAATGTTCGGTTGATGTTATGATGCGTAACAAACCGTATGGACTTTGTTTTATTGTACAAAGTTGCCTGTTTGCTTCAACCCCGCTACCATTTGAGTGTCCCCCAACACGCTCAGTGAGAAAGTCACTACGGGCCTTACGGCCCATGACTGTTCAATTCTTGGAGTGCTGCTGTGGCTTCTTTAATCTGTTTAATGTGGAATGTACCTGCAACGCAGGATCTTCACAGGGATGCACCCCCTCGCCCAGGAAGGAGTTAAATCAAAGTCCTGGAAGCGCGTCAGCAACTGCGTCCTCAGCCAGCCACAACTCTGCCTCTGTGCAGAAGCCATGGTGGCTCTGCAGGTCGCATGGGTGCTAAGCCTTGCCTAGCCTGGGCCTTTTTTCAGATTGCAAAGGATGACACCAAATTCATGTTATCTGCAAAATTTGTAAACAAAATCTGAGTAGAGGCCAGAAAATCAATAGTTTGAGCACTTCATGCATTAACCGTCACATGGACATGAAGCATAAGTCACAGTGAGAAGCTCACTGTGCTACAATGTGGCCCAGCGGGCCTGGCCAACCACCATCTGGCCCATCAAGTGCATCTACGGCTTCTTCATCCTCTGTAACTGTGGGGACAGCTGTCAGACAGGCTTTCTGCCGCAGAACTTCCACCTCATTACCGGCAACAGCCAGTGTGATTGACAGATCGTTAGCTGTTTTGGAAGTGGAAACACCTGCTGGTGTGAGTGCTGTCAGACATCGAGAACACCACCTTTTTATGAATGCGACATAATATGTCGGCCTGCACCTCCCTCACAGTCCAGCAGTTTGTCTGGGACACCCTACTCAACCCTGTCTCAGCCCAGCAGCCAGCCCTCGGTCCCTCAGATGTGGATAAGTAAAAGACCATTTCCCCTTACCCATGTCAAAGCTAAGAGATTGATTTTCACCATCTGCAAGCTGTTGGCTACGGAAATGCTGCCTTTTTGGCTGGTGGATACAGAGGATTTTCGAGACCTTATGGCTGTTGCAGTGTCCCAGTACCAGATGGCCAGTCGCCACTACTTCTCAAAGAAAGCTGTGCCTGCGCTACACCAGCATGTTGCACACAACATCACCCCTCCCTTGAGAAACTTTGAGTGACAGGGTGCATTTCACCACAGACACCAGGACGAGTAAGCATGGACAGGGGCGTTATATGTCGCTTACTGGGCACTGGGTGACTATGGTGACAGCAGGAGAAGGGGCTGCTGTGCAAGTCTTGCCATCCCCATGGGTTGTGCGTCAAACCTCTGTATCTAGAAGTTCCTCCACTGCTTCTGCCTCCTCTACCTCTTCTAGGTCCTCCACCTGCGCCCAAAGCCTGTCTGGTATTGTGACCCGTGTTCAAACTGCGCAGAAGGAATCCAGCACACCTCCTTACTATGCTGGCAGCAGGGCTCAACACCATCAGGCGGTGTTTACGTTAAAATGTCTGGGAAATGTGAGTCACACAACTGAGGAGTTGTGGTCAGCTCGGGAGACCGAGTTTAATCAATGGTTGTCTCCACTAAACCTGCATCCAGGAAAGGCCGTGTGCGACAATGCTGCAAACCTGGGTGTGTCCCTTCTCCGGGGTAAGGTGACACGCGTGCCTTGTATGGTTCACGTCTTGAACCTGGTCATCCAACAATTTCTAGCCCACTATCCCGGCCTAGATGCACTTCTGCAGAGGGCACAGTCGCTATGTGCTCACATCCACTGTTTGCATCCCGCAGCTCAATGACTTGCATCGCTACAGAAGTCGTTTGGCCTGCCGGTTCACCGACTGAAATACGATGTGCCGACACGATGGAATTCAACCCTGCACATGTTGGAGCGACTGTGGCCGCAGTGATGAGCCCTGGTGCAGTATGTTATGACATATAGCCTGGGCCAATGTGATCCAGAGGTGGGGCAAATCACGCTGCTGGAGTGGTCTCAGATCAAGGACCTCTGCATTCTTTGCACAGTTTTGAAATAGCTACTACTACTTTTTACTTAATTTAGAAAACTAATGCCACTTCTCCCCTGTAACTCATCCATTTGTGAATTCAAAGTCAGTTTCACTCACCTCTGAAATTTTAGGTGAATGTTAACCACCTTCTATTTTGAAGTGCTTTGGAAGAGTGTGCAGGCCGGCACAGACCGTGTCTCATGCACCCATGCTACGCCATGACTATTTCTACTGTGGATAGATTGTGTCACTTTTCCTGGTGTTTGTTGTCTATTCTTAGTAGTTTGGCAGCTTTTGGACATTTTTGAAGGTGTATTCTATGTGTTTGCTGTTCCCTGCCATTGATTCCAATGGGGTTCCATGGTGTTCGACGAACATTCGACGAACAATTCATCGAACACACCCCAATTCGGCGAATCGAATTGAATTCGAACACTTAGGTGGTGGCTCATCACTAGTACTGGGACGACGGTAGTAGTCTGCAATAAATTGTGTTGTAATGAATGAGCTCATCAATATAAAGAGTTATGCCCCTTTTAAACAAGACTGTTCTAGTAAGTGGAATTTGAATAAAGTGGAAACCACTATGGAGTAGAGTTATATAAAAAATTTTTTACCTATATTAATACAAAAAGCAGTTTAAATACACGTAAATATGAAGTGACAGTATATGAAGATCCCAAATAAGTCTGGGGCCAGGTAGTCACATCAGTGGGTATACTTAGCAGTCAATACATCACCAAATGGTGTCAAACAGACATACCAGAAAGGGCACTAGTCAGAGGAAACCATTAGTCAGTTAATCACTCACCCATAACTGAAGTCAAGTGTGACCACCAGGATCCCACCGAGATGTCCAGACTCGCAGCACGCCCCTACGACCGTTTCGCCACGCTTGTTCACGGGGACTAGTTCGTTATCATGATTTTGGGCTTTTATAATCCACGCCAGCAAAAAAGGACGCCGAGATTCCCATAACGATACGTCACTACCGCCGGAAAAAGTGAAACGAGAGCTGTACATGATCTCGCGGCAGCGATGCTGATCTCGCGCATGCGCGAAGAACATGATCTCGCGGCAGCGATGCCGATCTCGCGCAAAACTGCTTTTTGTATTAATAAAGGTAAAAAAAATTTTTATATTACTACTCCATAGTGGTTTCCACTTTATTCAAATTGACCCGGAGTGTTATTTATAGTAGTCCTTATTTAATCACACCACAATGGTTATTTTACATCAGCCATGAATATTGTGTATTCTATAAGGTGTGATATGGTTTTGAAAATGTATAATGTTCTAGTAAGTGGTTGCAGGAAAGACTTCTGGTCTTCGTGTCTACACTGACCTTGGAGGAGTGAGACTCTTGCACTGGGCCAGGGCACAGACCATCAATCCAGGGCTGCATTGCAGCTGAGACTTGGCCTCACCTGCAACTACAACCAAGGTCACACGTCGTTCCCCCCTTCAACCCAACATAGACATAATAGTTCCACAAAGCTAGCTGTGCTTCAAGTAGTCTATTTATGCGTTTTGGGCTGGTATCTAACCCTTTCTCAAACTACATGCCTATATAGTTTTGGTTTGTGAAAGGGCTTGTTATGGACCCTAACGCGTAAATAAAGACTATCAGTGTGAAGCCATAGTTTCTATTTTAGCAGCACGGTCTAATCATCTACCTCCTAACCGCTCTACGAAGTGAACATTTTGGCAGGTTCGCGCATCACTGCCGTCAACATTTTTCATGGGCAAAAAGTAAAACCATATTAAAAAGTAGGACATGTAATCAAGTCTACAGCCCTGAATACTGACCTTATAAGAAATTATCAGAAAGTACCATTTTTTAGACTGTCCAGGAATTTTTGAACTATTGATATTTCTGTCTTATCATTTTCCAAAGGTTAAAGAGAACCCATCAGCATGATTTAGTAATGTAAGTACAGACATGGCTGTAATGGTGTTGTAATAAATATTAAATTGATATATTTGGTTAAGAAATGCTTGGTGGTTCTTCTTTTATCAGCACTTAAAGTTGTATACTAATCAGATTTTCCCCTCCCTGTCTATGATTCCCCGGCCCCTTCCATTCTTCAGTCTGTGATTCCCTGGCCCCTGCCTGCCCACGGTCTGTGATTCCTTGGCCTTTGAGTGACAGGTAACTGTTGAGAAGTTAAACAAGGGAGGCAGGTCACTCACAGACCAAAGTCAGGAGGAGAGGCTGGGGAATCAAAGACAGGGAGGAGAAGTCCTGTGCACTGTGAATCGAACTCTAATTAACAGAAAACATCAAGTGTTGATTAAAGAGGTACCACAAAGCATATTTCTGCACCAAAGGCTTCAATGTAAGCAGTGTTACAGCACCATTACAGCCATGTTTTATTTTACATTGTAAAATCGTGTTGACAGGTTACATTTTTTACTATTTTTTTCATGATGTTAAACTCACTAAACAAACAAGAATTGTTCTTTACTGGTCAGGTTAATGCTAGTAATACATTATTAAGGAAAAAGGGAAACTTCAATTCAGCCATGTACTTGTCAATGATAACATGACAGTTCTAGAGTCCATAATAAGGAAATAATTGTATGTCTAGGAAAGGAAAGATTCCTAGGAGTGTCATGTCTTGCAAATGAAACTTTTCATGTTTTTCAGAGACCAATAAAATGTTATCCTCAAAGTCATCGGGAGATATGACGCAACAGGAGCGAATGCATGTATAGTGCAATATGATAAGACACACCTGCTGTCTATTTATAGGCTCTGGAAAGTACATTTATTCCAATGGATAATTCTATGGAAAATTCACAAAGAACATGATCTATAATAAAGGTCAGATGTATTGTATTATTCCACCACTGTTATGCAACATACATTTAATTGACTTGTGGATTTAAACATGTATTTGTTGGAAGGGAGCAAGAGGATTGATGGGTGTTTGGGGGCCCCTTTAAATCAATTGGATAGAAAAGCACATGGTAGTAAAGTCATTTTCCATTCTGGGATGGTAGAAAGAATGCAGACGTACACAAGAGATAGTTCACGTCAAAGTTTACTTATGAGGAGGTAACAGGCTTGGAAGTTACAGAGCAAAAGTAAATTTGCACTTCAGTAAGGAAGTGGAATAACTCCAGTGCCACATTTAAGCAGCTCCTCAAAGTCATAATCGCTTCCCAACAATCTTTTAAATATGATTAAGGGATTTGTGCCAGATCAGAACCCCAAACTAAAGACGCTGCGTTTCGGGGTAACTGCCCCTCATCAGTGTAGTGTGTGGGATATTTTGATCTGGCTGTGTGAGTGGGCTAAGACAAGGTCTGGGAACATGCTATCTACCTTATGGAGACAGCTAAGTAGGTGAGGAGTTTGTAGCCACATCCCTCCTCTAGGAAATATGCAAATTTGCACTTCAGTAAGGAAGTGGAATAACTCCAGTGCCACATTTAAGCAGCTCCTCAAAGTCATAATCACTTTCCAACAAGCTTTTAAATATGACTAAGGGATTTGTGTCAGATCAGAACCCCAAACTACAGACGCTGCGTTTCGGGGTAACTTAATGAAGTGCAAATTTGCATATTTCCTAGAGGAGGGATGTGGCTACAATCTCCTCACCTACTTAACTGTCTTCTTATGGTTGCAGAAAGCTTCTCTCCATAAGGTAGATGGCAAGTTCCCAGAACAAAAGTAGAAATTAATGTTTGTCCTTCACATATGAACATAAAGCTTCTGGACCCCAATACAATATATCAGCTAAAGGTCCTCTAACTCACCATGTGCCATTACCCCGTTCCTTGTACACATATAATAATACAGATATCACTGGCACTCTTCAAAAAATGAATGAAGTCCAAATCACGAAGTATGATGCAAAAAGGGTTTTGTTTTGTTCCATTTTCAAAATGAAAGCTGTATATCCACAACGTTTCGGCTTTTTACGCCTTGATCACGTTACAGCTGACTCCATATAACATAAAATGAAATAAAACATAGAACGTCCATTAGTAAAGTATAATGACAGGGGATATCTTTCAACATCTCGTCACATATGTGTGTCATAAAACTCACATCATCATATCATGTTGTAATTCATCACATACCGTATATACTCGTGTATAAGCCGAGTTTTTCAGCCCAAAAATTGGGCTGAAAAGTCACCCCCTCGGCTTATACACGGGTCAATACGGTAATATATGTGTGGGGGCTGTGTCCGGGTGCTGGGGAGGCTGGAGGAGGCGGGGGGAGGCTGATGACTGAGCGGCCCGTCACGTGGGGCCGCTCATTAGATATGCACGGCTCCCCCCGCCCATCACAGCGGCAGGGGGAGCCGTGCATACAGCCCCCCCAGTGTATACAGGCAGCCCCCCAGTGGCACTAGCCCCCCCCATCATGGAAAGAGCCCCCACACTTGGCAGAGCCCCCCCCCCGATGCTTTACCATCCAGTGTCCCGCGGGTCCTGCGCGCTGTCATCCCGGTCTCACGTGACCCGGCGCGCTGACGTCATTCCACAGCGACCGCCGGGTCACATGAGACCGGGAAGACAGCGCGGGAGGAAGGACGCGACAGCCCGCGGTGATGAAGACGCTGGATGGTAAGTTAATGCAGCGGGGGGGTGGCTCTGCACAGTGTGGGGGGCTCTTTCCATGATGGGGGGGCTAGTGCCACTGCGGGGCTGCCTGTATACACCTTGGGGCCAGCTGTATACCCCTGGGGCCAGCTGTATACCCCTGGGGCCAGCTGTATACCCCTGGGGCCAGCTGTATACCCCTGGGGCCAGCTGTATACCTCTGGGGCCTGCTGTATACCCCTGGGGCCAGCTGTATACCCCTGGGGCCAGCTGTATACCCCTGGGGCCAGCTGTATACCTCTGGGGCCTGCTGTATACCCCTGGGGCCAGCTGTATACCTCTGGGGCCTGCTGTATACCTCTGGGGCCTGCTGTATACCCCTGGGGCCAGCTGTATACCCCTGGGGCCAGCTGTATACCCCTGGGGCCTGCTGTATACCTCTGAGGCCTGCTGTATACCTCTGGGGCCTGCTGTATATACCCTGGGGCCTGCTGTATACCTCTGGGGCCTGCTGTATATACTCTGGGGCCTGCTGTATACCTCTGGGGCCTGCTGTATATACCCTGGGGTCTGCTGTATATACCCTGGGGCCTGCTGTATACCTCTGGGGCCTGCTGTATACCTCTGGGGCCTGCTGTATATACTCTGGGGCCTGCTGTATATACTCTGGGGCCTGCTGTATACCTCTGGGGCCTGCTGTATATACTCTGGGGTCTGCTGTATATACTCTGGGGCCTGCTGTATACCTCTGGGGCCTGCTGTATATACTCTGGGGCCTGCTGTATATACTCTGGGGCCTGCTGTATATACTCTGGGGCCTGCTGTATATACCCTGGGGTCTGCTGTATATACCCTGGGGCCTGCTGTATACCTCTGGGGCCTGCTGTATACCTCTGGGGCCTGCTGTATATACTCTGGGGCCTGCTGTATACCTCTGGGGCCTGCTGTATATACCCTGGGGTCTGCTGTATATACCCTGGGGCCTGCTGTATACCTCTGGGGCCTGCTGTATATTCTCTGGGGCCTGCTGTATATTCTCTGGGGCCTGCTGTATACCTCTGGGGCCTGCTGTATATACCCTGGGGCCTGCTGTATATACCCTGGGGCCTGCTGTATATACCCTGGGGCCTGCTGTATATGCCTCTGGGGCCTGCTGTATATGCCTCTGGGGCCTGCTGTATATGCCTCTGGGGCCTGCTGTTTATACCTTTAGGGATGCTGTATATACCACTGGGGGGGATGCTGTATACTACCACTGGGGAGGCTGCTGTATACTTCCACTGGGGGGGATGCTGTATACTACCACTGGGGAGGCCTGTATACCACACTGCTGGGGGCTGTATACCTGTGCTGGGGTCCACCCTCGGCTTATTCACGAGTCAATAGGTTTTCCCAGGTTTTGGGGTCAAAAGTAGGGGGGTCGGCTTATACACGGGTCGGCTTATACACGAGTATATACGGTATATCATATAGGAATTATAAGGTCATATGAGCTAAGAAACAAACAATCAATCCATGGTGAAAACCATAACGATAAATATTAGGTATATACCTTCTAACTTCAGGTAACAAAGAATAATCCTAAGGGATTATATGTATTGGGTGCTGTTTCTCCACCTAAAGGCTAGAAACCAAGAAATAAGCCTGACTAGAATGCAAGTATAAATGATAGTAGACAAGTTAGGAAATGGTGCCAGGTATTACCTTGTGGTTAATGTAACTATCATAGAAAGGACAAAAACCCCTTTTGTTGTGTTAATTTGGAAACTGGTGTAAACACTCCTCAATTATTTCCACTTCACTGCTCTTTGGGTCAGGTAAAGTGCACCTCGTGGGGACATAACTTACTATGCATAATCTCTGGTGATCAATTCAATCACATTAATGTTCTTCTTTATAGCGGGGCTGAACTAACCTGAGGTTTTAACATTCCCTTTACATTACACATATGGATGACAAGTAGGTATCTGGCTGGGACATAGACATGGGTTACTTTCCTGATCTATGTACTTCTGCAGGACAAAGTATCTCGTGGTCCGAGCTGCTGTCTTCGTACGATTGAAAAACCAGAGACACTGGTGTGCCTGGATATGGTGGTAGCTAGTTTTATTATCCAACGTGTTTCGGAGTCGTATCCCAAACTCCTTCCTCAAGGAACATCCAGTGATTGCTCTCTTTGTATGATCAAGTCGTAGCTTGGTGTCCCCTGCTTAGAGTGACATGTCTGGCTTGATTTCTCCCACAATTGATTTGTTTATTCTTCTTGCCATCTATGGCATTGATAACATCCTTCTCCAGCACATTTTGAAGGTGTTGATTCCCTGAGGAAGGAGTTTGGGATACGACTCCGAAACGCGTTGGATAATAAAACTAGCTACCACCATATCCAGGCACACCAGTGTCTCTGGTTTTTCAATCATACGAAGACAGCAACTCGGACCACTAGATACTTTGTCCTGCAGAAGTACATAGATCAGGAAAGTAACCCATATCTATGTCCCAGCCAGATACCTACTTGTCATCCATATGTGTAATGTAAGGGGAATGTTAAAACCTCAGGTTAGTTCAGCCCCGCTATAAAGAAGAACATTAATGTGATTGAATTGATCACCAGAGATTATGCATAGTTAGGCTGGCTTCACATTAGCGTTTGTGTCTGCATGCTGATGGCATGCAGACACAAACGCAGTCAAAAGCAGGGACATTTTGATGTGTCCGCAGCGGATAATGTCCGCCTGCGGACACATCACTGTGCAGCCCGGCCAGCCAATCGGAGGTGTCCGGGGGCGGGACGGAGGCGGAGATCACTGCCGGAGATCTCCTCCTCCCCGCCGCCGGTAAGCTCCGGGACGTGTCGGCGGGGAGAAACAGCTGATGTGACAGCTGTTTGAATCTCCCGCGCCGACACCGAGAGGAGATGTCGGCGCGGGAAGATTCAAACAGCTGTCACATCAGCTGTTTTTCCCCGCCGACACCGCTAGCAGATTACCGGCGGCGGGGAGGAGGAGATCAGCAGAGGCTGAGCTGATCTCCCGGTGGCTGTCGGTGATCTCCTGTGACATCACCGGCGGCCACCGGGAGAGATCTCAATGTGATCCACAGCGTTCTCCTGCGGTGTCATGCAGAGGACACTGCGGACCCATTGAGATCAATGCATTTTTTGTGCGCTTGCAGGCGCTTGCGGATAGAACAAGCGCCGCGAACGCACAAATAAATGCTGCAAGCTGCGTTTGGAGCGCGGTCGGAGGGCGCATAAATTATGCGAATCCGAACGCAAATGCTGCCAAACGTAGCCATAAGCAGGCACATGCGTTCCCATGTTAAACATAGGAACGCATGTGCGCAACCGTTTGGCTGCGTTTGGTACGCAGCGCTCCATACGCAAATGTGAAGCCAGCCTAAGTTATGTCCCCAATAGGTGCACTTTACCTGACCGAAAGAGCAGTGAAGTGGAAATAATTGAGGAGTGTTTACACCACTCTGACACCAGTTTCCAGATTAACACAACAAAAGGGGTTTTTGTCCTTGGTGCAACAGAGCTTACACTTTACCCAACGGTTTAACTTACCCTTTCTAACAAACAAATTAACTACCAGAGCATTGTGGGTATAACAGGCTGGTACTTTATTAAGATTTAATAATGTATCCATTTTTACTTGTTTATTCAACAATTTCTTTAAACACATGCTCGTTCCATAGTCATGTAACCAAATGACTCTTTTGTTTGTAAATACTGAATTGTAACTTTATTTAATGAACTGATCCCCCCAGCAGAGCTGGGTGACCCTATCTCTAACAAAGTGCCAGCAAAAATTTTTAAACGGTGATAACCCATTCCATGGGGCGGGCGGGCGGGAATTTCAGCAACTGGTGTTCACTGAACTGTCCGTCCCAAGATTGCCCCCTTTATATATCCCAGCCAAAGGACGGCTGGCCAATTAAATAATCTAAATTTGGCGGGCTTCTTCCCGCTCAAATTTCGTCATTTGACCCAGCAACCAACCTGCTGGACCAATGAGCATCCTTCTTCATCAGTTTTTACTGCTGCAGCCCGTTGCCCCAAGATGGCCACAGCCCTATGCGGGCAGTTGCCAATTCATGGTGCAACAGAGCTTACACTTTACCCAACGGTTTAACTTACCCTTTCTAACAAACAAATTAACTACCAGAGCATTGTGGGTATAACAGGCTGGTACTTTATTAAGATTTAATAATGTATCCATTTTTACTTGTTTATTCAACAATTTCTTTAAACACATGCTCGTTCCATAGTCATGTAACCAAATGACTCTTTTGTTTGTAAATACTGAATTGTAACTTTATTTAATGAACTGATCCCCCCAGCAGAGCTGGGTGACCCATTAGGACGGTACCTTTAAGGTACCGGCCCCCCCCCAGCCAGGCCTCCACAATGCTCTGTGCCCCGACATTGAAAATGTCGAGGCCAACATCCGACAAGTGTACCATATCTTGTCGATATAAGCCCGGAACAAAACCTTCCAGCTCCTTGTGTCTATAGGAAAACATACCTATTGACGGCAGAAATTTTTCCATTTCTCTATTCAATCTTTTCCGCATTTTTTCCAGGAACATATTGTTTCTGGTTTTCCACGATAGTCGTGGTATTATTTCTGAGAATACAAATGTCGAGCCCTGGACCTTCTGGGCGAGCCAACAGAAATCTGATTTAACACGCCACAGCAGTTCCAGGGAAGAACCCTTACCCAAATCGTTTCCCCCGGTGTGACAAATCACTAAGTCGGGCCGGGGAAAAAGATCGAGCAGTTGTAAAAATAGATCGTTAACATTATGCCACCTCAGACCCCTTACCCCGTGCCAGTGAATGATAACTTCGGCTTCGTTAAACGAGAGATTCTCGGAGTAGCCTCTGTTCTTAGCCCTCCTGTGTGCCCAATAGATGAACGAGTGGCCGATGATCCAGACTATTTTGGGGCCTAAGGGATAAATTGATCGTTAATGTACACTGTGCGAAACAACAAAGGCAAAAGAAACGTGGCAAGTTAAACATTTTGGCTGATTGGCCGTATGTATTTTTTAAATGAATTAGATGTCCATCTGCCCAATTTCTTAATGCACGACTCATTCAGACCTTGTTGCGCGGCTAGACTTGTAGCACCAATGCGGAATGAATGTGACGTCAATTTGAGGTTCTCCACTTTGAGTTGTTCCAAGCACCTCTGAAGCACTACCCTAAATTGGAACACAGTTAATGGGGTGCCATCAGTATGCATAAATAGACTGCCTGGTAATGGGTTACGCGTATCAATCCATGTTTTCATTGCCGTAAATGGGCAAATTCCGACATCGGCAGAGGGGTGAAGTATGATTACTTGGCCTCTGCCGATCTGGTCAGTTTTGGATTTACGCAAATAAATACACAATGTTTTGTGCAACCATGAAACATCTTCCAATCTAATCCCAGATGCATTAGCCTTACTGGTTGCCACCAATTCGCTAATCCTCATTGCTGTGAAAAATAAAGTAATGAACGCTGCCCTAAACATGTTTGCCTCATAGGTATTGAAGCAAACCTTGTCAAGGACGCTGCATATCTTTGGTAGAATTCACAATGGCATAGGGGATCTAGTATCTGGTGTACAGAAAGACTTTTTGTATCCTTTCAGGAACTGTTTAACTATAAACGGTTCGGTAATTGCCGGGAATCCAGCCACCTTTAAAAAGAATGAAATCCCGGCAATTATTTTAGTTACGGAAGAGTAAGATAAACGCTTAGCTGCTAATGATTGAAGGAAGGGGAGGGATGCCTGGTTTGCTGCTGTTGTAGGAGAGGCTCCGTTTTGTATACAAAACTGCACCCACGAATGCCAGGACGAGCAATAGGACGTCCAAGTCCGTGGTGCAAGTGACTGCTGTATGAATTGTGGTATCAACCCAAGAGGATATTCCATACCTCTGTTGGTATTCGTATGCTGTTCGGTTCCGCCCATGGACATCTGGCTTGGAACTGTGCCGTGTCATTGCGGGAAAGAAGAGCACACAAAGAATGACCATCAGGGATAGATAGCTGAAGCTTTATCCAGCTATTACATTCTAAACACATAATAGACAATCTCTTTAATAATTTTGAAATTAAATAAGATTTGGAAGATAAAGAATTAACAGTGAATGCAGATATTTTATCATTAGTATTGAAAATTATCTGTCTATTCGCTAAATCGCTACCCCAAAGAGTGAATATGACCGTCAAGGCAAAGACTTCACGCAGCGGGGGGGAATTTACAAATGCTTCTTCAAGCTCTTTGGGCCATGCAGTGGATATCCATTTGTTTCTAAAGATAATGCCCATGCCCTCCTTAGCTGTATGGGCCTCCAGTTGTATTTCAGTAGAGGAGAGAAAAGGTTTCTGGCAACAAGTCACCCCATTAAAGCGAGATAAGAACTGGTACCATATATCCAGATCTAGTTTGAGGGATTGCGTAATTAATATGGGAGAGGTAGAATGAACCGCAGTCATGCTTTCGTACAATCGCCGTAGAAACGGCCGACCGGCTGGTATTACGCGTAGTGCAAAATTGAGGGATCCTGCCAACGTCTGAAATTCTTTTAATGAGGCTGACTGTTTTGCACGGAACGAATCAATCAAACCTCACAGTTTAATAAGTTTATCTTCGGGGAGTCTAAATTCCATCTTTTGGGAATCGATTAATATTCCCAAGAATTCTATAGATGTATTCGGAAATGTGGTTTTATCAAAAGCTACCGGGACTCCAAAATGATCCATAAGGGATAGGAAGGATTGTAGCAAAATTTCGCAACATCTTGACCAGGGGGGCCAATAAATAAAAAATCATCCAAGTAATGAGATATCCCGCCCTCTGGCGAGTCTCTCTGAATACACCACTGAAGGAAAGTTGAAAAAGTTTCGAAATAATTACACGACATGGCGAATCCCATCGGGAGGCATCTGTCAAAATAATATTTTCCTTCAAAGGTGAAACCCAGGGAATTAAAGCCAGAGGGGTGGACTGGGAGTAGCCGAAATGCTGATTGTATGTCAGATTTTGATAACAGTGCTCCTCTGCCAAATTTTTGGAGCAGGTTAACTGCGGAATCAAAGGATGCATAGGAAACCGATGCAACCCTTGGATCCACTTGATCGTTTAGTGATGCACCCAAAGGATATGATAAATGGTGTATCATTCTAAGTGATCCTTTCTCTTTCTTGGGTACTATCCCGAGCGGGGATATCCTAAAATCTTTAAACGGGGGATCTGTAAAGGGGCCGAGGCATCTACCGGCTTGTAATTCCTTTTCAATTTTTTCACTAATTATATTTGGGAACTTGTTTGCTGAGGGTAAATTATTATGAGACATACAGCCAGATCCTAGGAAAGGCGGAACGAAAAAACCGGATTCAAACCCGGAGTATAACATTTCCGCACTAACCCGATCCGGGTATTGGTTTAGCCAGGGTATTAGATTTATGAGCCTCACCGGGCTCGGTGCCTTTAAGAAAGGGCTCTTTAACTGCTGTGCCTGGCCGCTTGTAACATTTTAATGCAGGATGTGCTCCCCCGCACGTCGAACACTCATGCCGGTAGCGGCAATTTTGCAGCCACCGGCAGGAAGATTCATTGAATGCGAAACAGAAACCTTTCTTTACTAAGGGTGAGCTAAATTGTTTCGCCGGGGGCTGACGCTGGGGATCATCATTTGTAGCCAGAGGCCTACGTCCTTGGTCCCCCATTTTAGTGACGGATGTACCGCTAACTTTTGACGAAATGCTTTGTCGTAGTTGAGCCATCCTGTGCCCCCAAAATTCCTATACGCTTCAAGTATTGTGTCTATGTGTTGGCATAAGCCTGAACACAAATTGGGGGATTTTTCACCTAACACTGCCGCATAAATCAAGAAGGCTTGAAGCCATATATTAAACGAGCGGTACATTTTCTTCTTATTGTCTCCTTCTTTTTCGTCTCGCCCCTCGTATTTAAACGAGTCGCGATTCGGAAGAAGGGAAAATAAATCTAAAAATTCACCTCCCCAAATTTTTTCTTTAACATTGTTAGCTAAATGAAATCCCAACGGGGATACCTCGCAAGGAAGAGCCTCTTTCAAATGCGCTTGAGAAACTCCTGCACTGGCTCTTGTTTGCGAGGATGCCCGAGGGAGGGGGACACTGATAAGGCTGCTGCTACTGTTTGTCTAACCAAATCTGAAATAGATGATGCTAATGATGGCATTAAAGGATTAATTAAATGAGCGTTCTCACCATATCCTGGCGTCGCTGCACTTCCTCGTGTCGGATTGACCTCTGTCATAGGAAGACCCGGAAAGCTGACCCCTTCGTCACGGCTGCCGGTCTGGTGTGGTCCTGGATCCACTCTGTCGCTTCGGGTTGCATGGTGTACGCCCCAGACTTGGAGTGCCGGGCTCGCACTCCTATGGATGGAAGTAGGAGTGCTGGATGGACCTGATCTGATCTCAGTCGCAGGATCGCTTCGTAGGTTCAGCTCTTGTGAGTCCGTCCCTCTGCCCCCAAAGGGATTGAATGCAACAGAGGAGACGGGGGGACCTGGGTAAGTATACCCCTGGCCCCTGGCCGAGGCCCGGTGGTGTTATAGCCTCAGGGCCCGGTTCAATAGCTCTTTGTGCCCACAGCTGGGCAGTTTCCCTTAAGGGAGTTATTGCACCTCTCTGTACAAAGGTGCCAGGGACTGTAACCAGATTACCTGTCCCTGTTAGGTTTGTCTCAATTGCTAGGGAGGGCTGGGTGCCCCTCCCGTTAGTGTGCAGGTTACCTCCTGCGCTATCGCTGCGTGCAGGGGCTAATACCCTGCTTCCCGCATCGGTAGGATCAGAGTCGCGTGACGTCACTTCCGGCGGGCCGGCTGACGTCATTTCCTGCGCGACCCCGGAAAATGCTCCCGCACTTGGAAATCGCGGCCCGGCCGGGCGGACGCTCCGTGCTCGGCTCTGGTGGCTTCCGCTGCTACTGCCTCCTGACCGCTGTCCCCGATTCCTGCTTCAGCCTGGTGGTGAGTAATTTTCCTTCCTAGGTCTCTTCTGACGCTGGCTCCTCTGCCGCAATACCGGGTCCCGGTCCTCACAGCTCGCCTCCTCAGCTGGCGGTCTCGGCGCAGCATCGTCTTGTTCGCCGAGGCATTTGTGGAGCCACTCTTCTCCTCCTTGCTGACCTGCCTTCGTTAGCAACCGCTCCAGGAGAGCTTCCATCCTTTCAGCAACTGGTGTTCACTGAACTGTCCGTCCCAAGATTGCCCCCTTTATATATCCCAGCCAAAGGACGGCTGGCCAATTAAATAATCTAAATTTGGCGGGCTTCTTCCCGCTCAAATTTCGTCATTTGACCCAGCAACCAACCTGCTGGACCAATGAGCATCCTTCTTCAT
>JARQOC010000009.1:11784548-11802416 GCA_033576535.1 Allobates femoralis
ACTCCAAGTCTATAAAAATATATGAAAATGGTTATATGTAATATTTTTAAATGTTTTTTTTGCCAGGAATTTCTTTTTTTATATAACATCTAAGAATAAAATATATCAGTAATGTTAAGAAAAAAATCACATGTGAATGTATGGTGTAAAAAAAACATGAAAAATCTAAATTATGAATTAAATTGTATTGAACATAATTCTGTTAAATCCAATTAAAAAAATAGCAATTTGTAATATTTACATTTTTTATGTGGAATCCTAAAACAAGTAAGTGGATCCATTACAATAACCATAATAAACCGTTGTTTCATTGGTCAAATAATATTAATATTAGAAATAGAGTTTTTTTTCTTACTGCAAATCAAAAAAATGCTAAACCAAAGTATTGGATTCATAGATTAAGTGAATATAAATTACAACATGGGAATCACAATGAACTCTCTAACACTCCTTCTACACGAAGTATTTTTTTTCTATTTTTCTAGTCTTTTTTGCTTATCATATATGGCACAATAGCTACTTTTGAGGTAAGTTAATGACATGGGCAGGAACCTGTATCTCACAATACGTAGGAGGCTGAGTGGGTGATAAGCCGCTATGGGACATAAGTTGCGTTATGACCCGGCATTGATGAATTGCTTTATGAACTATATACATTTTACAAGGTACAATTTTTGCTCCTGAAGAAATTGTGTAAATGAAGATCCCTTACCCTATAAAGCTGTGTGCGACCTAGAAAATGGAGAGAAACCTGCAGAAAGATGATCAGCACAAAAATGGCTGGGCCGATGGGGCATATTGTTTTTTTTGCTGCGAATGCACTATAGTCTATACACTAACAAACTCTTGTCTCTGGTCTGGGGAGGAGAGAGATAGAGAGAAAGAGAGGGAGAGAGAGAAAGAGAGAAAAAGAGATTAAGAGAGGGAGAGAGAGAAATCCTAGACATGTCAGTATCCCCCCGACTAAGAGCCCAGTATGTTATGGACTTCTATACCCCACCCTGGATATGCCACTATTCCCTGACTAAGACCCTGGTATGTCATGGACTTCTATACCCCACCCTGGACATGCCCCTATCCCCCGAGTAAGAGCCCAGTATGTCATGGACTTCTATACCCCACCCTGGACATGCCCCTATCCCCGAGTAAGAGCCCAGTATGTCATGGACTTCTATACCCCACCCTGGACATGCCCCTATCCCCCGAGTAAGAGCCTGATATGTCATGGACTTCTATACCCCACCCTGGACACATCCCTATCCCCCAACCAAGAGCCTGATATGTCATTGACTTCTGTACCCCACCCTGGACACATCCCTATCCCCCAACTAAGAGCCTGATATGTCATTGACTTCTGTACCCCACCCTGGACATGACTCACCGTAAGCTGGGTTCTCAGGTCTCAAGCACTGGCTGTGGTCACGGTTCTGGGCCTGAGGCTGGGGAGGTCCGGTGGTCAATACAAAGGTTAAAGATATGATGATTTCTGTTTCGTGACGCCACCTGTAGGGATCCGGTGAGGGCACCGGCGCTGCTTTGGACCTCCGGGGATGGGCTGCAGCTAGATGGATCCGCTCCCTACAGGATGAGTGGGAGTACCCGATGTCAGGAGCTGTAGTGATGGAATACGGCAGCTCGGTTGATTCTGTAGATGAATTGGTTAATAACAGTTCTGAAAGAAAGCTCGGACACGATGCTCCTCTGCACGGGTCTTTACTTAGGTTACACACGGTACACGGGATAACGGTTTCACTTTCAGGTAACGGACCGGGTGGTCCCTGTGATGCACGGTGTCCCCTCCAAGGCTCCACAATGTATCTCTTTAACTAACTGTCCCTTGGTACTCTTCGCTGCCTTCATGCACCAGGTCAGGATACAGAGGAACTCCTATTGGGCACCCAAGCCATTGGCCGGACGGCTCTCGATGGGTCCCTGGACCTCAATGGTGGGTACCCCTCCCTGTACAGCTGTGGTGATGGTGGTTTTTGTGATGTGCTCCTATGAAGCCGTCTGTCACCCCGGTTCTGTAGAGCAGCGATGAACGTCTGAACTACCTCAGAGCCGGTTCTCCGGGTTGGACTGGGCTCGGGTCGTGTTTTCACCCGTTACTTGTCTACTTGGCCCCCTTTGTTTCTGGGTCACCACTGCTCTATGCCCTCTCAATTAGCTGTACTGTCATGACATCTACTCTTGATCTTGTCTCTCCCACTTTCTAACGCTTTCTGCTCTTTCCCCACTGCTATACATCTTACGCTCTTCCCACCAGGACCTAATTGGTCCTCTGCCTCTAGATGTTGCATGTGGTATGTGGAGACTTGGGATTAACCTGTTCATCACTGAGACGGAGAATACTGCACCTTCAGTCGGGGGTGCAGTACCCTCCTGTGACGCACTCGTTGCGGGGCGCCACACTCCCCCTTCGGAAATTACACTTGTTCCCAAGTGTCACAAAACCCAACCAGTACAGAGAAAACATTTTTATATTTGCAAATACCAAAAATAAACACTTTTAATAATAACATTTACGCTTTACTTTTCTTCCCGTCCGGGAGGCACATTATCTTTAAACGTTACCTCAGACAGCGGCGCACATACTATACCATTAGCAATAGTATGCGCACCGCTCTGAGGAGCCCGGCGCTTTCATTCATAAAACTGTAGAACAGCTGACAGGAGTCAGCTGTTGTATATAACAGATTATAGCAGTATATGCCCACCTGAGTGGGTGGAAGGTCTCTAGGGGGAATGGGCACCCCCTAGAGACATTGTTCAAGCATTTATTAATAAAATAAATACTTTTACTATAGACAGAAAAGTTTGCTCATCCCTGCGGCTGCAGGGATGAACAAACTATCTGGTAACCGGATTGCTCAGGATTATACATCCTGAGCAATCCGGTTACCGGATTGCGGCTTCAGCAATCCGGTTCCCGGATTGCTGAATGTCTGAAGACAATTGCGTTCATCGCATCCGGATCTGGATACGGTGAATGCAATTCAGATTTAAAGTGTGACCCTAGCCTTAGACTAGAGGACAAAAGGATCTACAGCCTGTAATCGGACATGATTGATCCTTATTTCACTTGACCAATCATCAGTTAGAGTTCCCATACACATTAGACTGTCCTTGCAGGTTTAGCCAACGTTAGTCTTATGTGTATGGAGGCCTAAATACTATCTGAAGGCTACGAGCCTTGACATGTGTGAACCCCCTGAGTGCTGGAATTCAGATAAAAGATAGGCCACTCAGTTAAAAGGAAAACCTCAAAAGACTGAAGATATGAACAGCAAGTCGTTTTTACATTGCCGTGCGTAAGTTCTTTCCTTTTAGCATTTATTTGTTGCTTTTTCAGGTGGAATACTGAGCGGATCTGCCTGAAAAATAACATACTGCGTCTACATACACTTCGTCTGACTGATCGGGGAGGAAGGTGGAAGGTGCGACCGCTGAACGTGCCTAGGGTGGCAGGAACTCCAAATACGACCCTGGGCTTTTGTGATTTTTTTATTTCATTAGTGATTGCTTAAGATATCCAAACTCTTTCATGGTTGACTGTAATTTCTTGTGATGCTACAATAAACATGTATCCCCATAACACAGGTCAGAGGGAACGATTTGGCTTTAAAAACCAAAGACAATTGAAGTGCAAGTAAAGTTAACAGTTTACCTTCTTTAAACAGTACAACACTGCCCAATGCAATGTGGTTCTGTTGCTTTATCGGCAATATCAAGCGTCATCGTTGCGACACTCAAATGAGGGATTGTACTTGAGTGTTGAGGACAAACAATCTTAACCAAATGATGGCTTCTGCAATTTTTCACAAATTCTAAGGGTACCGTCACATCTGGCGACAGCACCGCCAATTTTTTAGGCGATGTAAGGGTGTGGCCTATCAGCACCGATATCGCCCCTGCGTCGCCTAATGTAAAGGGGCGATCTTGGCGCTACGTATCGCCTCTGAGTGGTCGCCTGCTTTCTCTTCAGTGCTCTGAAACCAGGCGAGCACTCAGGGGCAATGTGTACACATCGCCCCATGTAACAGGGGGACGGCAATCTGACAGGCAATGGGAGCCATAGGCTCCCATTTTACAGCATCGCCGCTGGGTTTTCAGACACCCAGCGGCGATGCTGCCTGTCAGATCGCCGGTGCGTCGTCGGAGGTGTCGTTGCATGTAAAAATGTGACTGCGACACTGGTGGGGTGCCAAAAACATGCACGCTCCCGCCCAGCACCGCCAACATCTCCGGTGACGTCACCTCGTGTGACGGGCCCCTAAGGCCCCTTTCGCTTCTCTGCGTTGATGAATTACCTGTGTTTGCCTGCGCTGCGCCAGTGCAAAAGCAAGCGCAGGTTCAGTTTAATGCAAACGCAGGCAACTGCATTAGCGCAGAGATGCAGCTCTCCTGCGCTCGGTGCCTCCATTACCTTCTATAGCTGATCGTATCCGAGCGCAGGAGCTGACATCCTCGAAGCGCAAGTGCGAAGTGTCTGATGTCATCGCGCATGCGCTTAGTCAGATGCACCCGGAAATGTGGAAAGCGGCGATTACAGGTGCATCTGACTAAGCTCATGCGCGATGACGTCAGACACTTCGCACCTGCGCTTCGGGGATGTCGGCTCCTGCGCTCGGCTGCGCTCAGTCATAGAAAGTAATGGGGTTACCGAGCACAGGAGAACTGCATCTCTGCGCTCATGCAGTTGCCTGCGTTTGCATTAAACTGCACCTGCGATTGCTTTTTTGCTAACCCAGGGCTGGCAAACACAGGTAATTCATCAACGCAGAGAAGCGAAAGGGGCCTTAGGGGCCCGTCACACGAGGTGACGTCACCGGAGATGTTGGCGGTGCTGGGCGGGAGCGTGCATGTTTTTGGCACCCCACCAGTGTCGCAGTCACATTTTTACATGCAACGACACCTCCGACGACGCACCGGCGATCTGACAGGCAGCATCGCCGCTGGGTGTCTGAAAACCCCAGCGGCGATGCTGTAAAATGGGAGCCTAAGAAAAAACTGGAAGACAAAAGACTGCAAAATAGGCTTGGGTCACACATCCAAATCTGTTTTTTTAGCCAATAGTGTCCCCTGCGGTCCTGGATGTTTTTTGGAAAAATTGGGACTTAGTCATTTTTCACCAAAAACGCATATGCGTTATCGCATGCTGCCTATATGTACCATGCGTTAACACATGCGCCACCCATAGGGCCTCACGTTAAAAAAACGCATACTTTTTTTTACAGGACCCCAAAAAGGCTGCTAGCAACGTTTTTGGGAGGCTGCATAAAAACGCATGCGTTTTTTGAAAAACGCACAGACACATGTTAACACATACGCGTTTATGGATGTAGAAAAAAAAAAAAGCCCAAAATGTTCCCAAAAACGGATTTAGCCCAAAAACGGATTATATGTGTGACCCTGGCCATAGAGTCTTATTCGAGTAAGCAACTGGGGTGAATGCTAGAAAATGGGGGCTCACCTTGTAGGGTTGTGAGAGTCACAACCACGACATTCGTTTACGTAAAACATAGCTGCAGCAGCCCCACGTGGGTCCAAACTGAGAGCGGTGATAGACATAGCGATTTTATTAGTTACTTCTGAGATTCCATCTCCTTCTTCAGGACAAAATCACATCATTTAATTTGATCCTGAAGAAGGAGATGGAGTCTTAGAAACACGCTGATTAAGAAAATCACCATCAAATAAGACAAAGACTTACATCAAAGATAGCGCTCACACTATATCATTGAGCGCTCTCACGTTTCGCTCACATATCAGGAGTCTCATTCTCACTCACAAGCCCCTTACTGGGAGACCATTTTCTTTCGACTCACAAGCTTGCTCTTTGAAGCATTGACACTCTCTCTAATAACTCAAGGGTTTCTGTCCTCAAGGTCTTAGTCTTTATATGATAGTTCCCTGAGTGTCCATCTTTTGTCATTGTATCAACTGTCCCAAATCAATTAGGACTAGTGATGAATGAGCACTACCATGCTCAGGTGCTCGGTACTGATAACAAGCAGTCAGACGCTCAAATGGGCGCAACTCGTGTACTAAGTTTAATGAAAGTCAATGGGGAACTCAAGCTTTTTTACAGAAAATGCTCGAGTTCCCCGTTGACTTCCATTATGCTTGGTACACGATTTGAGCCCGTCTGAGGGTCAAACTGCTCGTTACGAGTATCAAGCACCCAAGCACGCTAGTGTGCATTCATGCATTTATAAAGCTGTCCTGCTGTCCCAGGTGGTGGAGGTGGCACAGTTGTTTAGTGGTCAGCACTGCACGGTGGCTCAGTGGTTAGCACTGTGCAGTGGCTCAGTGGGCGGCACTATACGGTAGTTCAGTGGTTAGCACTGCATCGCTGGGGTCCTGGATTCAACTCCCAAGGACAACATCTGCAAGGAGCTTGTATGTTCTCGCCATGTGTGCGTGAGTTTCCTCCAGGTTCTCCAGTTTCCTCCCACACTCTAGACAGTATTACTGATGCATGTAAACTGCTATGAATTAATAGTGCTATATAGATGAATAAATATCATTATATGTCTCAATTTTAACAGTATCTGCATTTAACACACAGCATATTTCTGAGCAGTAGATCACGCAAAGAGGAGGCAAAGAGAAGCAGGGGGAGGGAATGGCTTTTGTGAATCGAGCTGACTCCTGCCCCAGGGAATGCCCTCCTGACTTCTAACAGTGAGTTTTCCTAAGGCTATATCTCGGGGTACACAGCACACAAACACATAGAGGACCCCTTCCCTGAATGCAGCAGACATACTGCATTCCATGCTGCATTTAGATTGCCAAGCAGCAGGGGGAAGACAGGTCCTCTTTAAACCGTCAGTCAGTGACTAACTTGGTTTTTGCCAATAGTAGGCAGCTGTTGCTGGTACATATAGACTAGTGATGAGTGAGTAGTAAGATACTTAGGTTCGGATAGCTCCAATCAAATACTTGTAATGAGTAACAAGTAAGGAATCCAATGAAGTCAATGGGGAACTCACTCTGGTCCGAGTACTGAAACCGTTCAAAGTATTCGGTTAGAGCTCTCCGAACCTGAAGTCTTACTACTCCCTCACCGCTACTATAGACCCTTTTTTGTGCACAGTATTCATTTTTTACTTTATTCTACTTAATGCTTTTACACTTTTGATGATAATCTGCCCATATGGATACATTAATTTCCAATCATCGTGTTTTTTATTCATGATCATTCTTGATGATCTCTAGAAGAGAACTTCCTATGTGAATCAGACCGGATGGCCACCCCATCTTATCTTTTTGAAATGTTAGACACAAATTGCCTTTGTCTTTTATGTATCAAATGGTTTCTATATTGGGCATTTTACTGTTGCCTAATCAACTATTCTAAGCAGTTATTATCACTAGAGATAACCTTGGATATTCTAAGCATTTCTACTGTGACTGTAAATGATCGTGCTCATCAAGGTAAGAACAATATTTCAGCATAAAGATAGTAAAGTGCAATGCACTGTTGTCCTATAGTTACATACAGTAGTTGTTCAACTTTTTCCTTAATCACTCAGACTGGTGACATAAGGGCATTATGATTACTATAAGGCTATGTTCACACTGGACGTTTTTGATCGTTTTTTGGTGCATTTTTTTTTAACTGCAACAAGAACGGATCAGCCACTGCGTCTGCCAGCAAAGTGAATGGGATTCTCAATTTGAATGCAGATGTCAGCGTTTTTGACTGCTGCATTAGTAGTGCAGAAAGCGCATCTAGAAAATAATGAACATGTCAATTAGAGCTTGATTTTTCTGCTGCCCATACCACACCACCAATGCTCCATTACTTACCCTCCCTGGCGATCCCACGGTAAGCCTCGGTGATGTCTTCCTTTCGGTCATTGGTAGGACGTGTGGGTACAGTACTGACAGGACCTGCCCATGTTCCTGTCAGTACTCGTACTACTTGCAGGTCCCTTCGGAAGGAAGACATTGCTGGGGCAGTGGGGGATGAGTGGGGGCACTGGGGGTGGGTGAGGCATTGGGAGGGTGAACGGGGGCAGTGTGGGATGAGTAAGGGCACTTGGGGGTGAACAGTGGGATGGAGTGGCTCCAGTCACCCTCCTGCCCCCCCGCAGCCCCCTCCCCTTCTTCTTCTATCCTCCAAGCTCCAGTCCACGCTCTCACTCACCTTTGCATTTTTCTTGGAATTGATGTTGTAAAGTGAATGGCCGTGGGGGCAGAGTTAACAGAGGGGGGCGATGCAATGGGCATAGACGAGGACACACCCACTGTACCAGAGCAGCGCTCTCAGCCACACCCATTGCGACGCCCTCTCTGTTAACTCTGCCCCACGGCCACTCACTTTACAACGCCAATTCTAAGAATAATAATACTGGGGTGAGCGAGAGCGTGGAGCGGAGGACAGGGAGCGGCGGGAGGGCAGGAGCGTGGACTGAAGCATGGAACATGGAGCGGGCGGCGTGTGTGGTGGCCTGTGCCATATTACCATACCCATCACTTGGGTGTGCTAATATGGCAGGCGGAAGTGACATAGGGCATCCAGGAAGGGCCAAATCACAATTATACATATTAGATGTACGACAGTCCAGAATATGACAATGGGGTACAAGTTTTTAGTCTGTGTAAGAGGGAGCTGGACTCATTCTGAAATCTTTCATTATTATTTGTATACCTGCCACCATTAAGCATGAGTGCCTCCAAGTGATTCAACACTGGTCCAATTACCAACACTGTCTCAGAATAAGGTTGAGCACCCCTCTGAGGTCAGCCCGCCCTCATGTTCTTGAGTGAACAGGCCATGAAGTCTTATTGAATTCCCTCTAGACTGCAATTTTGGCTTATGACCACTAAATTAGTAAGTAGGGGCAGATAATAATCGTAAATCAACCAAACCAGCCAAACCTTACTGTGCAGCCCTGGCCATTTGGATCTGTTGGCCCCAGCATGTTGATGCGTGTCACATGTTGGATGGTTTTCATAAAAAGACTAAGTGTAGTGGTGAAGTTCAAGATGATAGAACAATGTATAAAAATAAAAAAAATTGCCAGCGCATCGTATCTATGTTTTATTGTCCAGTTAATTAGTGGTGATAAACAATCCAACATTGGCAGAATTATACATCAGAATCAACTATCTGGCAATCATCCTATCCAAAGTATTTATTGCTTTCTTTCTAATCCTATACATCATATAGAGGAATGTACTGCAATAACTACAGTATCTCTGATGTAAGAAAGTTCAATTAGTCTGGGTGGGAACCATCAGTGTTTGCACTGTATATTGTATGGAGTTGTGTGGGCGATACATTTCTGAGGTCATTCACTTTATGACTTTGCTTTGATGAGTTGCGTACAATCGAGTTGAACATTTTTGCATGTTATAAGCTTCGAAAAGTAGCAAAATTTAGTTTCAACTCAAGACTGCACTGTACGCTTGTGACTTTTGACATTCACAGGCCATTTTCACTAAGCTCCAACAAAGTCGGTGGAGCTGCGGTGCAATGCTTAACCTACATTGCTTATCAAATTCATGGTGAACGGTGGTGTTTGCTAGGATCTGGAGTAAGATTTGTGGTGAGGCGCACAAAAGAGGCGTATGCTAGTTGTCATATGCTCCTGCATTACTGAGAGGCATACGCGTCCTAATAAATAGGGAGCATTGCACTCCACTTGGCGTGAAGATCAACTGTCTCAAAGAATCTATGCCAGAATCTCTGCTTGCAATGAATCATTCAATAGCAACTTTAAGGACATGTTCCCACAATCAGTGTTTGCACCGTTTTTAGATACAACATATTTTCGTTGAGTCTAAAACGTTGCGTTGTACAGGACAAGCCCAGTGGATGGATTTATAGAAATCTCCTGTCCACTGTGCTTGTTTTCTTTGACCTGCAGGACAACTTCCCAAGCCACAGAAAGTCAATATATTTCTGTGGAGATGCAATGTTCTTGACAGGAGACTACAGCAAAAATCCATTGTGCCCAGAACACTGATTGTGGGTACGGATGTTTCGGAGAACGCTCATGTCTCTGCAGGAGAGGAGACACTGAATCCAGGATACAGTGTCTCCAGATCATGGGAATGTGCTCTAAAAGAGTATTTTGCTGACTACTGCTAAGTTAGAGGCATTATGGCTGAGATCCCACCAACTCCCATAGTAGGGCTTCTTGATTCCCCCTATCAATACAGTGGCTAGCACACGAGAATGCTGCCAGTCTTTTAAATCTCCATGAGACAGAGAAATTTGGCCAGTACAGCTGTTTTTGTTAATCTCAGTAGCCCCGATAGATCAAGACCGGCAATCTTCACACCAGTCTTAATGAAGTGCGAGGTTGGTGGAGAACAAGGCTCTAAATGAATCAAGGAGTCTGAGAATCTGGAGAGTCTGACAAGTGATGTACATATCCCCTTGCCACTCCGGTCACTTTTGGAGTAAGATTTGCGGTGTAACAAACATCACCACTAGTCATCAATCTGACGAGTTGAGGTCACCACGCCCCCATCCCGCTCCAGCTCAGCCCATTTTCTACGCACTTGGGTGAAAGGGGCGTGAGAACGCCAAAAGTCACAGTATTTTTGCAAAGATTCCAGAAGAGCCAAAACTTTATTCATTTTCAAAACTTTTATACCAGAATTCTAGGAGAAAAGCTTTGATGAATCGGGCCCATAGATTTTGAATGAAGAGACGAAACTGAACGCCCTTCTAAAGGGGGAAATAAGACCCCCTCTATGCCAACTGACAAGGGTTGGACCACCACTCATTTTGCATTTATCACTTTTTCATTGTTTAATGCCAAGAGTTAAAACTTTCCTGTTCATGTTATGGACTCACAAGATCTTGGATAACAATGGCTGTAAAATTTGTCCTGATCATGAGATGTAAAGTACATATTACGCAATGTTTGCCTTAGTTTTATGTTTCCTTGTTTAATAATATCAATATTATAATTCTGAAGACGTTCTAACCGAATTGTTCAGAGTTTTATAAGAAAGTTTTCAAGATTAGTTCCATAAAGGTCATCGTGAGTTATAGGATTGCAACATCTCGATTCCATAAGGTAGAGTCACCTCCTGTCCTTAATGTATGGTGACGTTATATGCCGTAATCTACACATAGCGTGAGTAATTGCCTCTATTCTTCCACACCCTTATTATTTCATGCAACCCATGGGAAAAAAAAGATAAGTTCTTTTACAAGTACCTTGAATAAAGGCCGTATGGTGAGGACACATCACAGCAGCCATATTTAATTTTCTACCATCTCAAAGTCCAACCCAACACCCAACCTATATGATAAACAGCAATATAACTAATGATTTTGACAAAGAAGATACTTAAGAGTCGGAGTCATCTCATCTTTTTTTCTTTAGGTCTCTGATGCTCGTTTTTTTCCAATGGCCGGGTCTAGTATTCAGTTACTAAAAGGAGCAAAGTTTATCTCGGATGTTAAGAAAATGCAGGAAGTTGGCTGGAAAAAAAAGGTTTTATATAGATCTACATGATATAACTGATAGGATTATATTACAACCTTGGATAAATACTGTAAGGTAATGAAAAGGCAATAAAAGGCAAACATGTACAAAGGATCACATAACCAAAAGAAATAAAAAGACTTTTAATTAAGAAGAGAACCACTAGAAGAATAGTATCGTGTGCATATATGGGTATGATATCGTATCCTCATGTGAAAGATCCAGCTCTGAAGAACCAAAAAATGGACTGAATAGGGCCAATAATTTTACCTATAATAGTCCCAAAATCTGCAACATTGTTTGGGATATTAATCAGTGGCTTACCTAGAGTCCGATGGGTCACCGTGGTGCAACATTTAAAGCTTGCGCCCACATGTTAGTCAGATATATAAGCATTATAGATGCTATAGGGACATACGTACTAGTCAATCAAATGTAATAAAGGACAGCACCTAAAGTTGGTGTTGATATCAAATCTTCGTCTTTATGCATGGATGGCAGAATAACAATGAAGATTTGATATCAACACCAACTTGTGAGGCGCTGTGCTTCTTAGATTTGATTCTCTCCATACTATCCAAGATGGACTCCTTGGGTGTAGACATGCATCTCTGCTGAGGGTAATTATAACAAACCCTATTTAACTGAGGTGCTGTGAACCATTTGTTTTATCATTATGTAGTAGTGTCCCCCATATATATGTTCCCCATAATGGGCCATCATGGCAAATATGTCCCCCATCTTGGGCCCATCCTGGCATGTATGTTCTATATTCTGGTATATATGTCCCAGTTCTGTTTCTGTATCTATGTAGTAAACTGTGTTCTGTTTCTGTATATGTGTAGTAAGCCCTGTTCTGTTACTGTATCTATGTAGTAAGCTCTGTTCTGTTTCTGTATTTATGTAGTAAGCTCTATTCTGCTCCTGTATCTATGTGGTACGCTTGTTTCTGTATCTATGTAGTAAGCTCTATTCTGCTCCTGTATCTATGTAGTAAGCTCGGTTCTGTTTCTGTATCTATGTAGTAAGCTCTATTCTGTTCCTGTAAGCTCTATTCTGTTCCTGTATCTATGTGGTAAGCTTGGTTCTCTTTCTGTATCTATGTAGTAAGCTCTATTCTGCTCCTGTATCTATGTAGTAAGCTCGGTTCTGTTTCTGTATCTATGTAGTAAGCTGTATTCTGGTCCTGTATCTATGTAGTAAGCTCTGTTCTGTTTCTGTATCTATATAGTAAGCCCTATTCTGTTCCTGTATCTGTGTAGTAAGCTCGGTTCTGTTTCTGAATCTATGTAGTAAGCTCGGTTCTGTTTCTGAATCTATGTAGTAAGCTCTATTCTGTTCCTGTATCTGTGTAGTAAGCTCGATTCTGTTTCTGAATCTATGTAGTGAGCTTGGTTCTGTTTCTGTATCTATTAAAAGGCAAATTACTGGAAAGAAAGACAGGCACAAATAGAGTCTTATGAACAGTAAAATGTCAGTGAAGTAAGACCAAACCACTCACCTTGTCGGGTTGTGCTAGACACAAACACTAACAAGCACAACGCTGCTGCAACCAAGTACAAGATACCACATGTAGACAGGGAACTGGTGGATAAAGGTCTGCACTGCTGTTTCTGAATCTATGTGCTAAGTTCGGTTATGTTTCTGTATCTATGTAGTAAGCTTGTTTCTGTTTCTGTATCTATGTAATAAGCTCTATTCTGCTTCTGTATCCATGGAATAAGCTCAGTTGTGTTTCTGTATCTATGTAGTAACCTCTGTTCTGTTCCTATATCTATGTAGTAAGTTTACTTTTCTCTTCTGAATCTATGTAGTAAGCTTGGCTCTGTTTCTCTATCTATGTAGTAAGCTTGGTTTCTATGTAGTAAGCTTGGTTCTGTTTCTGTATATATGTAATAAGCTTGGTTATGTTTCTGTATCTATGTAGTAAGCTTGGTTCTGTATCTATGTAGTGAGCTTGGTTTCTATGTATTAAGCTTAGTTCTTTTTCTGCATATATGTAATAAGCTCGGTTCTGTTTCTGTATCTATGTAGTAAGCTTGGTTCTGTTTCTGTATCTATGTAGTAAGCTCAGTTCTGTTCCTGTATTCATGTAGTAAGCTTGTTTCTATTTCAGTATCTATGTAATAAGCTCTATTCTGTTTCTGCATCTATGGAGTAAGTTCAGTTGTGTTACTGCATCTATGTAGTAACCTCTGTTCTGTTCCTATATCTATGTAGTAAGTTCAGTTTTGTTTCTGAATCTATGTAGTAAGCTTGGTTCTGTTTCTGTATCTATGTAGTAAGCTTGGTTCTGTTTCTGTATATATGTAATAAGCTCGGTTCTGTTTCTTTATCTATGTAATAAGCTTGGTTCTTTTTCTGTATCTATATAGTAAGCTCGGTTCTGTTTCTGTATCTATGTAGCTGGCTCTATTCTGTTCCTGTATCTATGTAGTAAGATTGGTTCTGTTTCTGTATCTATGTAGTAAGCTCAGTTCTGTTCCTGTATCTATGTAGTAAGCTTGCTTCTGTTTCTGTAGCTATGTAATAAGCTCTATTCTGTTTCTGTATCTATGTAATAAGCTCAGTTGTGTTTCTGTATCTATGTAGTAACATCTCTTTTGTTCCTATATCTATGTAGTAAGTTCAGTTTTGTTTCTGAATCTATGTAGTAAGCTTGTTCTGTCTGTATCTATAGTAACACTGTTCCTGTATCTATGTAGTAAGCCGTTCTGTTTCTGTATCTATGTAGTAAGCTCTATTCTGTTCCTGTATCTGTGTAGTAAGCTCGGTTCTGTTTCTGAATCTCTGTAGTAAGCTCTATTCTGTTCCTATATCTGTATAGTAAGCTCGGTTCTGTTCCTGTATCTATCTATCTATTCTGTTTCTTTATCTCTGTAATAAGCTCAATTCTGTTTCTGTATCTACATAGTGAACTATATTCTATTTCTTTATCTTTGTAGTAAGCTGTGTTCTGTTTCTGTATCTATGTAGTAAGCTGTGTTCTGTTACTGTATCTATGTAGTAAGATATAGTCAGTTTCTGTATCTATATATTAAGCTCTGTTATGTTTCTGTATCTATGTAGTAAGTTCTATTCTGTTTCTGTATCTATGTAGTAAGCATGGTTCTGTTTCTCTATCTATGCAGTAAGCTTCATTCTCTTTCTGTATTTATGTAGTATGCTCTGTTCTTTTCCTTTATGCAGTATGCTCTGTTCTGTTTCTCTATCTATGTAGTAAGCTCAATTTTGTTTCTCTATCTATGTACGGTAGTAAGCTTGGTCCAGTTCTCGACTTTATGTAATTGAGTCACCTGCCAGGGTCGTGGGGTACGCTGGACCGGTCCCCTTCAGTCTCTGTTGCCTGGTGGGGATGTCACGGTGATGGCCGCGGACCTGTTCGGTGGCCCTGGGTGACGTCAATAAAAGGGGAGAAAAATAAAAGTTGGGAAAGGGAAAGAGTTTGTCATGGATGTGATGCCACCCATGGTTTGTGGCCAGTATGAGCCACCACTGCTTGTCACGGTCCTGGGGATGAGGGCAGTGGGCAGCGAGGTGTTAAGCCCTCCACGGGCAAGGCTGGTTATCCCCAGAATATATTCTATGTGTGATGGTACGGTGTGTGTGAAGGTTCCATGGTGAGACTTACTGACATCACTGGAGCTCCTGCGGCTCCCGTAGGCACGCTGTCTTGTCCTTTCCTGCAGGCTGTCTTGTCCTGTGCAGCGAATGCAGTCAACGGCTCCGCAGGTGCAGGCAAGCCCTGGCTAGACACTACAAGAATAAGTCTCTCACACAGAGTCCTGAGTTTGACTGGTACTTTACTCACTGCAACGTTCTTATTTTACACAGTACGGTTTACAGTTCAGCAGTGTACTTTCGGTCCCGGTTGCCGGTCTGCAGCTGGGTTGGCTTGCTAGAGGCACCTCCTCTCTGGTAAATTTTGGGCCTCGTCAATCCCACTCACATACTCTGGGCCAGCTGTTGTGGACTTTCCAGTGGACGTCCTGCTCGGGACTCCTAGCACTATGTGACTGCCTTTCCTTCGTTGTGCCGGGGGTGGGCACATGAAGACTCAGCACCCAGCCGGTTAATTTGTGGTCAGGGGCTTGAAGCTTCCCTGGCCACATCTACAGGGCTCTAAGAAAGGGGTGAGAATGCGCAAAATAGGGTCTTATCCATAGGAGACAGGTTATGATGGTGTAACTTAGGAACTGCTCACCTGATAGGGTTGTGTAGCACACAACCGGCGTGATCGCTCAGAACAATACAGCTGCTGCCAGGACCGTACCTCCACAGGTCACTGTGGTCACGATAAGCTTCTAATAGGACAAAGTAACTCGTGGTGTTCGTATGATGTAAAAACCAGATACAGCCGTATGTCTGGGTATAGTAGTAGCTGTTTATTTTCCGACGCGTTTAAGAGTCATATCCCAAGCACCTTCCTCTGAAACGCGTCGGAAAATAAACAGCTACTACTATACCCAGACATACCGCTGTATCTGGTTTTTACATCATACGAACACAGCAGCTCGGACCACGAGGTACTTTGTCCTATTAGAAGCACATCTACAGGGCTGGCCCCCTGGTGTCGACCTGGTCACTCGGTGTACCTGACTCCTAGGTCCACCTTAGACCCCTTCTGCTTCTGCCTCCAGTCAGTAGGCCTCGACCCAGACTGCCATACAATGGTACTGGCCACCGGGTCCGTGTTCTTTCTGGCGAGTGTGTCAGTGCCTGGGCTGCATGGGTGTCTCTGCTTAGAGGTATCGTTCCTCAACCTCTCACTCTCGTCAGGAACCTCAACCAGAACTCTCTGAGCTCTTGCAACTTCCCTACCCCTTTTCCTGGGTTTCCTTCACTACACTCCACCCACCACTCAGCTTTCCCCCTATCCCTGCCTGACATGTAGTACTAGGTCTGGGGATGGGGGATATGTTGGGTGTTGGTGTGGGGTGCTTAGCTTACCTGCCCCAGCTGTAGTAAAATACTGCAGCCACCGGTCCGCAGGGGCGCCACATAATAATTGTTGGATCATTGGTGAAGATGTTTCTATACAGAGTGTGATATATCTGGTCCACGCAATGGTAATTTTTGTCTTGTGGACTACTAGAATTGCATTTGGCTTGCTAATGTTTCATGTCTGAGATAAACAACTAGTTTTATTATAACATTATTTTGGTCTTAAATCCCTGCACCAACTATGTCTAATGCAAAATAAGTGACAAAACTAATTCTAGGTCTATGTATATGATGATGATGTTATAGACATAAATTCCCTTATATAGTATTACAAATCATCGTAATACAACCTTACATGCTGTAGATATAATAAGAACCAGGTTTTTCAGATTGATTAGTGAGTATAAGACAACTAAGATACCAAATAAATACAGTTTTGATGTTTTACTACTCTAAAGAAATAAAAACTTTAAAAATCTGCTTTCTGTTGACATGTTCAGAGCCACATTATTTATTATTTATCAGCCTTCAACTTGATCTTGAACCAAAGTGTCTTGATAGATGAACACTCTGTAGGAAGATTGATCTTGTGCAAGCCTAGATAGGTCCACCAGGTCCTTCTCCAAGCCTAGATAGGTCCACCAGGATCTTCTCCAAGCCTAGATAGGTCCACCAGGATCTTCTCCAAGCCTAGATAGGTCCATCAGGTCCTTCTCCAAGCCTAGATAGGTCCACCAGGATCTTCTCCAAGCCTAGATAGGTCCACCAGGTCCTTCTTGAAGCCTAGATAGGTCCACTAGGGTCTTCTCCAAGCCTAGATAGGTCCACACCAGGATCTTCTCCAAGCCTAGATAGGTCTATATGGGCCTATGCTAAGCCTAGATAGGTTCATCAGGGTGTGTTTCAAGCCTAGATTGGTCCACTCGGGTCTTCTTTAAGCCTAGATAAGCCAACTAGGGTCATCACCAAGCCTAGATAGGTCAACCAGGGTCTTCTTCAAGCCTAAATAGATTCTTCAGGGTCTTCTCCAAGCCTATATAGGTCCACATGGGCCTATGCCAAGCCTAGATAGGTTCATCAGGGTCTTCTTCATGTCTAGATAAGTCCACCAGGGTCATCTCCAAGCCTAGATAGGTCCACTGGGGTCTTCTCTAAGCCTAGAGAAATCCACCAGGGTCTTTTCCAAGACTAGATTGTTCCACCAGGATCTTCTCCAAGCCTAGATAGGTCCACATGGGTTTCCTTCTATTCTTCTGACCATGGCGTCTCTACTCTATAGATTAGATTCAAGTGTTATCCATACCCTTGCATCTTGCATGTGACATACGTGTACAAGGTTGTAAGAAGACATGTCTGCTCTCCTCCTTCCCAAATGAGGTGCTCAGGAAAATTAATAATATAATAATACAGATATCACTGGCACTCTTCAAAAAATGAATGAAGTCCAAATCACGAAGTATGATGC
>JARQOC010000009.1:11802516-11816576 GCA_033576535.1 Allobates femoralis
AAAGACATATCCACAGTAATTCAATTATCAGACTCTCTGGAGTATAATGAGTACACAGGAAGGGGGAAGGGCTGAATAAACAGTATATGAACACTACTTGTTAAATGCAATAAAATATAACCCACCATATTCCACCTTCACAGGCAGAACCTGTGCTGATCAGTGTTTCTGTCTCTGACTTCTCTATTACCAGCCCCACCTACAGTGTGAATACTGGAAGCTTAAGTAGGGTGTGGTGTCTTCTGATAGGCTGAAGCAAGGAGCTGATGACTTCAGTTGGCCAGCACACACCTCCACTTTGTCAGACTGGAAAGTAATGCAGGTCCCAGCACTCTAACCTTAGTGGATGGACAGAGCCCACGCCATTAAGAGCTTCCGGTTTTGACTTCTCTATGACCAGCACCACCTACAGAGTGAATTGGGTGATGCCTGACAACATAAGAAGACATTACAGGAGCAGATGAAAATGCATAGTATCATTTGTGAATTATGCTAAACTATACAAAATCGTGTCCACCCAGACTAAGGATGACTAGGAATGATATCCTGGTTCAAAATAAATGGACTTTTCCCTTCCTCTGTATTTTACCAACATGCCTAAAACTGACAAACACTAATCTGCCAACTCTTAGTAGGACTAAAATCTATAATTATTCCGCCAAGTCTTGCCAGAATCAGCATTCATCCGGTGTACACCTGGAGGGGATTTTTAGCACTTGTCAACTGCGTTAAAGCAAGTGTTCAGAAAGATCTGTATCCTCATTATCAAGTTTAGAAAATTGTATTTTTTATTACTTTGTTTCTAGACTTTTGTGGCTTTTTGTTTCACATTTATTTCACACTAAGAAATAGCAAGTATTCAGATACAGATGCCAAAGAGAAATATTTGGAAATAACAAGTCAATTAAATTAGCTAGGATTTAAATTGCCGTGAAGTCCAGGGAGACTTAACAAATGATATACCTATTAAAATGACTCAACCTACAACCTGACCCTTACCCTACATATGTAATCCCATAGTGCTTTATACCTCCCAAAAGTCAATCCTGACACAAACTCTTTTATATTCCTGTCGAGAGGAATGGGAATGACACAGAAATTTAAAGAGGTTGTCCACTACTTTATCAATGATGGCCTATTGAAAGGATAGGTCATCAATGTCTGATTGGCTAGGGTCCAACACGCGGCACTCCTCGGCGATCAGCAGTTGGTGCAGGCGATAACAGAAGATGGCCAGAAATGCTCAGTTCTGGAGCTGCTCCAACTTTTCATTGTGGCTGTGGTCAGGTAATGCAGATATGCCTACTATTGATTTTAATAGGGGGTGTATATGTATTAACTGGACAGGGCCACCATGAGAAGAAAGAGCAGCTACTGAACTGAGCTTTTACGGCCACCTGCTGCTGCCACCGGAAGTAAGGATAGCTGATCAATGAGGGTGTCAGGTGTTGATGACCTACCCTAAAGGCCACGTCACACCTGGCGACGTCGGCGGCGATATTACAGGCGAGGCGGGGGAGTGGCCTATCACCGTCGATGTCGCCAATACGTCGCCCTATGTAACTGGGCAAGGGCGACGCATTCGACTGGTCGCCAGGTTTCACAGCAGCGCTGTGAAACCAGGCGGCCGATCTGGGGCGATGTGTACACATAGGCTCCCATTGTACTGCATCGCCGCTGGGGTTTTGAGACACTCCGGCGGCGATGCCGCCTGTCAGTTCGCCAGTGCCTCGCCGGAGGTGTCTCCCCGTGTAAACGGGGGGCGTCGATGCTGGCGGTGCGCCAAAAACATGCGCGCTCCCGCCAGTTGCCGCCGACATCTCCGGCGAGGTGGTACCGTGTGACGGTACCCTAAGGATATTCATTCAAGGATAAAGTAGTAGACAACCTCAAAGTAGAGATGAGCAAATAAATTCAAGTAGAATTAAACCATACTTGAATCTCCCAAAAATCCACATTTGCTAAAATGCATGTTTTTTTTTAACTTGGCTTCTGGACTCATTAAGAAAAATGGTGTCCACTAGCTGCCATTTTTCTAAACCACAAAAGTCCATAAAAAAAAATTAAAACATTTAAAAAAAACTCCTTAAAATGACTTTACCACTCACCTCTTTGGCTTTTCTATTCTCACCACCACCATCTGGTCCTCATCGCATCTTTTGATCCCCAAGTATTGAAATCCACAGGAATCTCACATCTAGCTGGGACTTCAGGCTCTGTTGAGTCCTCACACGGTACTGTGAATGTGTGATCAAGTTCACGGTGGATGCCTTGACCTTTTATGTGCTTGTGGAGAACCCTCCTGGTCTGTGAAAAGTGGATATTGAACCTTCAATGAGCCTCGTCATATGACTTAGGATAAAAGCCAAATCAGAATCTCAATTTCCAGACACAGTGATTTGGGGTGTTGCTCTTCATGAGTGTAGAGCATGAGATCTGATTTGGTGATATGAAAGACTTCTGACTTTGTTCTAAGTGGTAACATCAGAAGAATCTCAAACAACCAAATCAGATCTCAAGAGAAGCCGGACACAATAAAAGGCCCCAACATAAAGGGAGGCTGACATGACAGGGTTAAGGCGGGAGCGGGAAGTGTGCTACTGGGTAGATTAGAAGGAGAGGTTATTAGCTGAAGGGAAAAATAGTAGGATGGGATTATAGTAGAAGGGGTGGAGGCTTACATTAGGGGCAATTTACAGTGGTGGGCATTATTTGAGAAAAAGGGGGGGGAGGAGTGATTATGAGGGGGGAGTAACAAGGTGGGTCATATAAAAGGGGGCCACCATTTTGAGGTGTCAGACATTTCGGGTTCACTGACCCCTGTTGAGGATCTCCCACCCACCCTCCCTAATTTGGTAGCACTTGAGTTTGCAAGTTTGGCATTGGGGTTTCTTTTGAAGTTTAAGGGTTTTTTTTATTTTCGATTGTCATTTATTGTCATTTATTCTCTTATTATATTTTGTCGCAGTAGCTGGGCGTAAAGGGAGAAGATCCTCGAAGTTGGTGGAGGTGGTTATTGGGGGAGCAATGGGGGAGAACCCAAGAGGTTCTGGACCCCTCAGAGTGGATCAAGAGGATGGTGGCGTTGAATGGAAAATAGGCTGACCGACGTGCTTCTGAGCTGGAATCGATCGGCTGGAAGCAAGTTTCAGTCAGGTGAGCTCACCCAGGTTAAGGGTATTTGGGCTTCGCGGATCAACCCCCTTTGAGTTTAGGATGTTTTGGTTAACTTTTGTAAGTTATTAATAAATGGCTGCTGTGGCCAATTTAATCCAATAATGGAGTGTGATTTTGTTATTTATGGGAAGGGGCAAGGGGGTTGGCCGGGCAGTGGGAAAGGGGGGCTAACTTAACTTGGGTGGTTTAACCTCCCTGGCGGAATGATTATGTCAGGAATTTTGTGCTAAAAGCGGTACCATTTTTTGGCATGGAAATTTGGTGTTATGTACAGTAGCCCTGCAATTCTTAGTAATTACCTGATCAAAGAAGACTCTAGTAGACCTCTCAGATGTGATAAAGTTTGAAACATCATGAATTATAATTAAATAAATAATATCATTTTATTCAATAACCAATAATCTTATACCTGGCGGTATGATTATGTCAGGAATTTTGTACTAAAAGTGGTACCATTTTTTTGGTAAAAAAATTTCTTTTATGGGCAGAAATTTTATGCATTTGTATTTCCCACCCAGTTCTGCCTCCAATGAGGCACTGCGGCTCACAGAGACGGAACCAGGAAGTCATATGGAGGCATCCGAAGGGGCTCTCACCGGCGATCACAGCGGGGACATCGCTGGATCACCAGGAGAAGGTCAGGGGACTCCGCTGCCATTTACCCCGAGCGTCAGATGTGGACCCACCGTGGTGCAGCTGGTTCAGCTGCACCAGGGCCCCTCAAGCCTCAGTAGACCCTGTGATAGAAGCGAGGAGGGTAACTGTTCCGGCCCCCCCTCTCCTCTGCAGCCCCGGCACCCAGACTTCCACCCAACCCTCCCAGGCGGCAGCACCCCCCCGCTTCTCTGCAGAATATCTGCTGTAATGCTTTGCAGAGCTCTTCTGCTGTAATGATCTGCAGAGCCCCTGTGCTGTAATGATCTGCAGAATCTCTGCTGTTCTGCACTGCTGCTCTGCTGCTTTTATTGCCAAGAAAAGTTCTTTGCAGGCAGTAAGATAATCACAAGCAGCATACACTATTGTCTCATAGATAAGTGACTCTTCTATATCTATGGGGACACAGCGTGCAGCATTAGGTGAGGAGCAGGGGGAAGGGGGGCCTGGACGATTTGTGTGCTGCTGGCAGCGTCGGGTGATCTGGTGATGAGTGGGGGTTTTTGTGCTGGCAGCGTCTGGTGAGGATCATTGCTGGCAGCGTCTGGTGAGGATCATTGCTGGCAGCGTCTGGTGAGGAGCATTGCTGGCAGCGGCTGGTGAGGAGCATTGCTTGCAGCGTCTGGTGAGGGGAGGGGGGTGGCTCTGCTGGCAGCATCCGGTGAGAAGCAGGGGGGGTGAGGGAAGGGGGGTGCCGGCAGGAGGGAATTGCATGCAGCTCCTGCCTTTTCACTGCTTACACTTCTGTACCATTTCTGTAACACAGCCCACGGGTAAGCCCGAGCTTGACTCGGGGTTACCGCTTCTGGCAGTGAATGTTAACCCCGAGTCAAGCTCGGGAATACCGCTAGGAAGGCTAAGGTACACAAGGACTCGCCTATACCTTTTGTCATGCTTTGCACTCACAAACAACAACACCCTGGAATCATTGTATCTTCAAATTGAGATTCTGTTTTGGCCTTTATCCTAAGTCATATGGCAAAGCTCATTATAGAGTAGATGTTGACTTTCAGGATTGATACATCCAAAAGGTGGCATTAAAGTTCAACTCCTCTTCCTTTCTGAAGAGGCTATATGCATATTTAATTTCCCAGAGGAGCATTGCATGGCCTATACGTCTCCTTAAACTTGTATGTCAGGGATGTCACTCTACACAAGGAGAAATCTTACCTCTTAGACGATAAGAAACGGGAAAAAAAATCTTCTCAGCTTCAAAGTTGGCAGTTTAAAAATCGGAGGGATTTCATCCCTTTTTAGACTTGTTTAATGGTTGAGCAATCACACCATGATGGGGTAGTGGACTATAGCGTCTCACTTCTCTGCTAGTAAATAATTCCCATTTGCGATAATCTTGATATATTTTTCTTTACATGTAAAGCATTTTCATTTGTCATGGTTATGTCATGCGTCTGGATTTGAACCCACAGAACAGCAGACACACCTTTTTTCCAGATGTTTAGTTTCTCTTATCCTTGCCTTAGTTCTATTTCGGTAATTAGGTGAATTCATTTTCTCTTTTGTCTGCTCAATCACCCTTTGGGTGTGACTTTAAATACTTTTCCCCTGATGGTATTTCCTGCTGGGGATATTCTCATGTGGATGTCCAGCCATAGTGCTGTTTGTTCATGCCGGTCAGTGGAAGTCCAGATAGGGTTCATCTCTCTGCTGTTTATGTTCTTTGCTCTGCACCTATCTTATATTTGTTCTTAGGAAGAAGGCAACATATTCTTTAGCAATATACACCTTTTGTTGTATTTTGAATTTAGTTGTATGTTTTACTCACACAGGGTTCACCTTCTACCCCATCACAGCTTCTCTTCTGTAGGTAAATTGCAGTCTGCTCGTCTCTCTGGTTCTTTAGGGAGAACATGAAGCACTTGACTGACGACCAGGCAGAAAAAGTCCAAGTTGCCATCTTTTCCCGTATGAGTTGCTACATGTCCAAAACAGGTTAATGTGCTGCTTGGAAACAATACCTGATTAATTCAAGGGTAAAAGCCTAAACGTTTTTGAGCTACCATTGTTAGGCACGGTTCCAACCTTGTTTGGACATCACAATCGGCATAGATGATACAAAATGTCCTTAACTGATATGTCAAAGTTTCAGACTGACCACCCACAATGAGAAATGAGTGGGAACATAACAGTATAAACTTTGGGGAAATCTGGCAAGGGGAGGAGATCATCTCTCTTGATTATCCCTACCCAGCTACCTAGCTCAGCATGATTGACAGTTCCCTCTCTATTTATGTAAATGTGACACCCTGCAGAATTAGTCATTAGAAATATCTGTAAATATTTGTAAACTCTAGTGATTTGGGAAATCAGCTCTTTAGTCATTTTTAATTCATGCAGATGTGATTAGTGCAAGAACTATAGAGAGGTCTGGTTGCTAGCAGCCCTATAGGAGAACTACTGAACTCAGAAGGAGAGAAAGGAGGCCAGCCAGAGGCTTTAATGTGATTGGACACAGCAGGATCTGTGTAGCCACATGGGACATAGTGTCCTGTGTGTTCCCAGTAGTGCCCAACTGACAGACAAGGACATGTTAGGGATCAGTATTGAGGTAGTGAGGGTGTGTGTGTAGCGATCTGCCTTAATGGGATCCTGAGTTGTCAGCAGTGGGAAGAAAGCTGTAGTACTTTCCTGTAAGCCTGAGGTACCATGGATGCCAAGGTCCAGGCTGGGAGGAGACGTGTAAAGGCGTAGTATAGTGTTATTACCAGATAGATGCCACGTATTACCAGATGGAAAGAAATCTGAGATCTTCACACCATCAGGGGCTGCGACTCTGTATTTTGAACAACTGTGGAAAGCTGTAATATCCCTACCATCATAAACCTTATCAGTAAATGTGAGTCTTGTTCTACTGTACCTGAAGTCTGGACATTATTTATTGAGCGCGGCTGATCCTGCATCCCCTTCTAATTCTGCTGAGTACAGCCTGCCAGCTGGAGAGACCACCATGATAGTTTGCCACCATTACACCCAGGATCGGGGAAGTCTAACCCAGACATAAGGTCCATAAAGCAGAAGTAGCAGAGATAAGCTGGAGGTGGACACCCAACAGACTCTTCTCCTCTAGAGAAAGGAGAGCTCTGTGTCGACTCGCTGGTGCCCAGCTGCCCTGAAGTAAGTGTCAAGACTCTTCTCCTCTGCACAGACCATTATCCTCATGCTTATTCTTCAACATAAAGTGGGCAGCATACAACAGCTGTCAGGTTCCCTTTACTAAAACTCATAATAATATAGTTATTAATAAGATTGGGATTTATGTAAAGGCTCATGAAATCAATGCAATTCAGGAATCTCTCATCACAATAAAAGTGATGCATTGACTAACAAGCAATGTCAGACTAATCGGTATTCCAGACCGTCCTCTCGCCAACGAGACCATTATGTTCTCCGGTTAAAACATTTGTTAACAGATGCAGAATGGATCGGTATAATATTGCTTATTAGAAGGAAGGTGTAAGTAACCGTCCGCCAGTCAACTCTTCAGAGCATCAAGTCAGCAAAAACAAGGGCAAGTCGTTTATCAGCAACATTTTTAATGACTTCTGATGAGGCCAGGATGCTCTGTTCTGGGGAAGTTATTCTAACAGAATCCTTATAAAAATGATTAATTGCTTTTATAATGCTATACTAAAACCCATCTGCTCAAGTCATTTATTCAAGTCAGAATGAAGTATTCATTGATTTGTGTTGTCTGGAAAATAAAAGGATTGAAGCTATGGTGAAAAGAAGGAAAAAATTGCAATTCAGAATTAATGCCTGTCTAATTCAGCAGTCATTGTAGATGTCCTAAATTGACCTTGATTAATAAAGGGCTTCCAACTACATTGTCAGCAAACTTGATCACTCTTATGATAAACTGAGTTAGACTGGGCTTTAATAATGCAACGGCGTTCAAGTCTAATTTGTTAAAGATAGATGTGGAAGTAATGTGGAATAAAAAGGTCAGCCAATTCAGAAAATGTAAATTTTAAGGTATAGCACTACTGTGAAAATGTTATTAGAAATGTTTATTGCGGGGAAAAAGGAGAAAAAAATTGGAAACAAAATAACTTTTATTAACTTTAATGTAGAAGAACTTTACAAGATATGAGTCATGGCTAGCAATTCTGCTTTTACCTCTGCATGGTGCCAGGGACCACTCATGGAGCTTTTACAGATGAGCCAATCTTGTGTAGTTTGACATTTTTTTTTTAAACAATCTGACAAATGGCAAGAAATTTGGTGCAAATGTCAGTACTTGAAAGCTTGTAATTGCTTAGAAACTATAAAGGAGAGAGTCCTACTGACTATAATGGCTTCCAAGCTACATGAGAAAGGACTCAGCTGACCATAAGAGCTTACATTCTATAGAAGAGAGAAAGAGGTCCCTGCTTACTGTAAGAACTTACACTCTACAGGAGATAGAGGTACCCACTGACCATAAGAGATTACACTCTAAACAGAGAGAGAGGACCCCACTAACCATAGGAGCGTACACGCTACAAGAGAAAGAGGACCCCATTGACCATAAACACTTGCACTCTACATCAGAGAGAGGACCTTACTGACCATAAGAGTTTACAGTCTAGAGGAGAGAGGGCCTCTTTGACTTTAAGACTTTACAATCTACAGGAGAGAGAAAGAGATGACACTGCTGACCATAACAGCTTATACTCCACAGGAGAGACAGAGAGAGATAGGACCTCGCTGAGCAAAAGACCATACTCTTTACAGGAGAGAAAGGATGAGAGTACCCACAGACCATAAGAGATTTCACTCTACAAGAGAGACAGAGAGAGAGAGAGGACCCCGCTGATCATGAGATCTTACACTCTACAGGTCCTACTGACTATAATGGCTTACAAGCTACATGAGAAAGGACTCAGCTGACCATAAGAGCTTACATTTTATAGAAGAGAGAAAGAGGTCCCTGCTTACTGTAAGACCTTACACTCTACAGAAGAGAGAGGTCCCCACTGACCATAAAAGGTTATACTCTAAAAAAGAGAGAGGACCCCACTAGCCATAGGAGCGTACACGCTACAAGAGAAAGAGGACCCCATTGACCATAAAAACTTACACTTTACATCAGAGAGAGGATCTCACAGACCATAAGAGCTTACACTCTACAGGAGAGAGGGCCCCTTTGACTATAAGAGCTTACAATCTACAGGAGAGAGAAAGAGATAACACTGCTGACCATAACAGCTTATACTCCACAGGATAGACAGAGAGAGATAGGACCTCGCTGAGCAAAAGACCATATAGTCTATAGGAGAGAAAGGATGAGAGGACCATCACTCTACAGGGCATTATAATTCATAGCTGGAGGGAAGCCTGCACGGCAACTCAAAATGATGTTAACCCACTGTTTTATTCTTCAGCAGTTTGGGAAATGGTGCCAGGAAATTTTTTTTATGAATCATGAATTGAATCTAAAAATGTTAACATTTGCGTGAAACATTGATTTTCAGGACATTTGACCTGAATTTGATCCTCTGTGGATTAACCCACTCATCTCCTCTAGTTTTTAAGCTGGATGGCTTGCTCATCATTTGGTCTGAGCCTTGTATATGGTCTTAAACTCGCCACTTCTGCACACACATGCACACACTGACTCTTGGCTTCTTGGAGGGCCGGGCCAGAGTCAACCTAAACACTTCTTCACCTGCTCATTTCCAGTCAGCGACTTTCTAAAGACTCTTTCCTCATAGACAAGCCAGATGATTTAGCTCATTTTGGTTCCTCTGCTGTACAAAGATGTGATTGTGTGTGTATAATTTTGCTCCGACCCAGTTTGCTTCTGATCATGTCCAATTTTATAAAGCATTGTCTGAGTATTCCAATGCCTGGCATAACATATTGGTCTATTTCTTTAACGACCCTAAGCCTAGATAGGTCCATCATTTTCTTCTCCGTCATTATCTTGTGTATATCAAGCCATGGAGTTTCTGGTCTTCCTCTTCCTTGTTCCTTCTGGTCTACTAGTCATACATTGCAGTGGTCAATAGCTTTGACTTATTTGTGTTGTGTTGCAGACCCATCCTTGAGCTTTCCAGCCATAAACCTCGAAATAAGCCCTTCTGTACACATCTATAGCTACCAGCTATTGCTAAGGCAGACTACTTTGTGATGTAGGAAACTCGATATTACAGATGGTATTGGCCAAAACGTCTTGCAAAGGGGGAAAAAAAGAATTCTCATAATCCCTTAGACCTCACTCCACATTTTAACGTAGGTCAAACAAATTAGTTACACAGTAATTCCATTAAATTCCTAGCAGGTAGAAATGAGCAGATTGTTCTTCAGACAATTGTCATTGAGTCAAATTTTCTGATATTCGAAAGTCCCTATTTAGTCAAGCAGCTTCCAATTCGATTTGTGAGAATTGGCATAATTAAAAAATAATCTTGTTCCATTTTACATATTGTTGAATAGTCACAGACTGGGCTAATGATGTTAGATGCCAGACGAAAGCATAAGTTGCCATTTTCTCTTGTTCAAATGGAATGTGGCTGCTGAGGATTGGGACACCTGCAGTAGTAGGGAGGGAGGAGGGCATCTGGTTGTTTAGCTATCTGAATTTTGTTATGATCAGTCTACTGTGGGACCTTTACAGAAGTGGCCAACCCTTTTAAGGCTCACAAACATCATCAGAATTAACCGATGTTTTGAAGAATCAAGAATTGTCATCTGAGTGTCACATCCCTAAGAGAGTCTGCCTCACCGATATTTGCTTCCGTCACAAGGCACTACCGTATTCTTCCGATAGGTGGTGCTGACTTCACAGTCTGACAGAGTGTGTTTGTCTTTGTGTGCTGTCCAGTTGAAGTCATTAACTACTAGCTTCAGCCTATTGGAAAGCACCGCACCTTACTAATACCTTCCCTGACTAGTCTCTATCTTGAAATGGTGTTTTTCCTGTGTTACCTCAGCCTGTTTTTGGACGCTTCTTCTGCTTCACAATTTTGTACCTTTCTGCCCTTTTTGTTATGACCCGGCTCCCTGATGACTCAAGCAGATCCTGAGTTTGTCCATTTTCTCACCTCCCGGCTTTGACCCTGTTTGGTGACTTTTCTGTGGACTGCAACCCATCGATAGACAGCAATCTCCTGGACCCTGTTGTAAATCAAAATCCCTGTAAAGGCATTAAAGGGTGTCAGGGTTTCTTTTGGGTAGCATGTGCCTAGTCTGTCCGAGATAACCATTTTGGTGCCTGTAGATGCGGACGGACGTCACACCAAGTCACTGTTCTAGTAGTTCTAAACTTGGATAGTGTTGAAAAGGATATCCTCTTTAGTGAAGATAATTGACTTGCCACCCATGGTAGGCTGATCCATATATCAGAATATTGATTTCCAGCTGTACTTCACTGTAAACACTTACCACGGGCACTTCTCTGTAATTGCTTTTTATTCAAGGAGGTTGCTGCACCATTAATGAAGAAAATTGTGCAATAAACTTAAGGTTTTCTGTTCCTTTGTGGTTCTGAAGTGAACCGGCCAGCCTCATTGTATTTTAACAGTTTGAGACAACCATTTCAATAATGGAGCATTGCGGCTGGGTCAATAAGATGTCATTTTGTGAACAGTATGTACCTAAGTGGCTGCACTGACAGCTTTAACCTTTAGCACTTGGATACCATTAAAGTATCCATCACATTCCTTACACGTAAGGCATAAGGATGAGATTTGGAAAACAAAAAGGAAGGAAGCAAAAGTCAATCATCTCACCTGGTCGGTGCACGACATTTCCATTCACGTGACAAACAAGTATCCAAAGTGTGAGCTGGTACTCGATTCTTCGATTAAAATTACACAAGCTTTATTATCCCATAAAATAATCCACTTTGCGTTGACTCCATTCAAAACAGCCTATAAATCATGTAAACTTTGGCAACAAGGAAAACTTTCCAGGCAACATGTTTTTGACATTCTTTCCTTAATTTAAGGGAATCTGTCAGCAGTTTTTTTCTAAGAGCAGCATGATGTAGTCAAAGAGACCCTGAATCTGGTGTATAACATAGATTACTGGATGTATCAGAGATGAGAAAACTAACTACTCCAACACCAGGCTCCCTACGCAAATTTCTATAGTCAGTGAGCTGCAAATCACAAGAGGGGGAGTGTTGCTGTAGTGCCACTGTGTCTGGCTGCCACAAAATAGTATTGCTATAACATCTCATGTAATGCCATGTCTGAGAAGAATTGTGATCCCTTGGCTGGATGTTTGAAGCGTACATACACTGCCTAATCTCTAACCAGGAAGATGAGCACTTAAGGTCCTGAGTTGTGCTGCAAATTAGTCTCTGGTTTGAGGGAGGTGTTAGTTAGAGTGTAGTAGTACAGAGTAGGGAAAGGAGTGGTCCAGTAAGGAGGCAGGAGGAGCTGCTCTGATGGCACCATCTGCAAGCAGGGAACTAGGTCCTAGGCCATCCAGGCTTATTGGATCTGGTGACAGAACTGGATGCTGTGCTAGTTTTAAGCTCACTAGCAACTTCAGTGGAGCACTCCGGGGTGTCAATAGTACATAGGATCAGGGAACTGTTATAATCATGGACACCTACAGGATCTGAACTACCAACCTGGCAGGCAGTAACTCACAGCAACCAAGAGGGAGTACTGGAGAGCAGCAAGCACCAAGAAAACTTAATCTCAGGAAAGTCATCAGGAAGGCCAATATATACTCACCCAGCAGAGTGGACTACAGTTTTCATCAGATTGGCCAGACCATATTCCTGGAGGTGGATGTACTGTCCTGGACTTACTATAGAAACGTGCAGTAAAATGTTAAAGCAAAGACGATCTCTGGCTGTCTACTTCCTCTACTACAAATTTCACCAATACATTCATCATCTCCCAGGGAGCCAGTACTGGTTGGGAAGGGTTAAACATCTGTACTCCTATACCACCTATCTCTCAGGGACCCACTGCAGTGCCAGCCTCATTAGGCTAAGTATCCCAACTGGCATCACAAACAAAATTCATAACAAACTTTATCATAATTACTATCCAATTTACATGTGCAGTTAAGACCAGCTACTGGGTACAGCTATTGTGAACAGAATTTTGGCCCAGATGCTGAGTACCCTGGCCCTTGCGACCATTGCATTTCACTATCCGACATGAGACAAAGTAGTCCAAGCAATGATAAGGTCCTGAAGCTAAAACAATAATTGTAAGTAAACAACAGCAGGCAGTTTGAAAAGAGAAGTATCACAGAAATTAGTGTTTTAACCCTTACAGCATGCTGTCTTTAGAATACATATTAAAAATTTGATTACATATTCCCTTTAAGCTAGGTCAGAAGCATATTGCCTGGAAAAAGTTGCTTGTTGCAAATGGATATATGAATTGTGCTCTGTTTTGCACAACAGCAGTGAAAGATGGATTTTGAATGTATTATCTAAGCCTTCTGAGGCTGATGTAGTTACATTTAAAATCTATATCAAATTGGCTGATCAAATGTCCCTCAGTGTCCCTCCTCCCTGCTGAGATCTTGATCTGATCTGTATAAGCTGCAGCTGTGTGTCAGGCTCAGTTGGCCAGGATAAAATAGCCATTTAACATATATTTTTAACTTAATTACAGGGTAAAAAGACCTATTTCTTAATGCATGTGATTTAAATTGTGAAATCTGGTGACACAATGCACAATGACATAGAATGGCAAAATAGTGCACAGTAAACAAATATTTACCAAGAAAATGACACACGTAGCAAATCGACGAAAGTCCAACCACAGAAGATGAATGCAATTTCTTCTTTATTATCAAATAACCATTAAAATCTTACAACCTCAGCAGGGAAAACATCATGATAAGCAGGATCAACAAACCCAAGCATTTCAAGCAAAAAGCAAAACTTCGACAAGTATACTCGTGTCTCCCATCATCTGTCATGCTGCCCAGATAGTCCTCTGTTCATTCTCTTCTTCAGGCTCCCAGTCGGTCTTCTTTTACCTCCCTACATTGATTATGCCATATGATATACTGAAAAATGGTTAAAAAAAATATTCCAAGTGCAATGAAATGGTGCAAATATAGTTTTTTGAATCTTGGTTTAGGTGACTCCCTTTTACAGTAACAATTACAACTGTATAAAGTTTTTTCATATACAGTATACTTCAGTGTTTTAAAGAAATTCAGAATTGTGTAAAAAAAATATTTTTTTCACTACATTTTATCAGACCCATACATTTTTTATTTGGGGGAAAAGTGGGGCAATCTACACT
>JARQOC010000009.1:11816676-11857487 GCA_033576535.1 Allobates femoralis
ACCAACAGCCCCCAGGGGGTACCCAGCAGCCCCCTGGGGGTACCAACATCCCCCTGGGGGTACCAACAGCCCCCAGGGGGTACCCAGCAGCCCCCAGGGGGTACCCAGCAGCCCCCTGGGGGTACCAACAGCCCTCTGGGGGTAAATACAGCCCCCAGAGGGTACCGAGCAGCCCCCTGGGGGTACCAACAGCCCCCAGGGGGTACCAACAGCCCCCACAAGCCGGCACTGTCCCCCCTTTTAAGGGCCCCCCCCCCCCGCTACTTATACATTACCATCCCGGTGTTCTGATCGGCGCCGCTCCTCCGTGCTGCGTCTTCATCCTCCCGCGCTGGCTGCATCCGGGTTCTCCAGCGGTCGCACGATGACGTCACATCGCTGCGACAGCCGGAGATCACAGATGGAGCCAGCGCGGGAGGATGAAGAAGCACCGAGGAGCGGCGCCGATCAGAACACCGGGATGGTAATGTATAAGCACCGGGGGGGGGGGCCCTTACAAGGGGGGACAGTGCCAGCTTTTGGGGGGGCTATATGCACTGCTTCCCCCCGCTGATTGACAGGGGGATGCAGTGCATATTTAATGAGCGGCCCCACGTGACGGGGCCGCTCATACAGCAGCCCCCCCCCCGCCTCGTCCAGCCTCCACAGCCTCCACCACACAGCCCCCACCACACGGGTCTACCGTATAGACCCGTGTATAAGCCGAGGGGGGGACTTTTCAGCCCAAATTTTGGGCTGAAAAACTCGGCTTATACACGAGTATATACGGTAAATGAAGATAATAATACCAAAGAATTTGTGATTGCAATCATTTTCAGGAAGAAACTGAGTACCGTATATACTTGTGTATAAGCCGAGTTTTTCAGCCCAAAAATTGGGCTGAAAAGTCCCCCCCTCGGCTTATACACGGGTCAATACGGTACTTGGTCGCCCCCAAATGCTGGACTCTCCCCCCTCTGTTGTAAGGGCCCCCCCCTGCTTAATTTACCATCCCTGGTCTTCTGCACCACCGATCTTCTGTGCTCCATCCTCCATGCTCCCATCCGGCTGCATCCGGGATCCCCGGCCGTTGCAGTAACGATGACATCATCGTGCGACGTCCGGGGACCCCGGATGCAGCCGGACGGGAGCATGGAGGACGGAGCACAGAAGACCGGCGCGGTGCAGAAGACCAGGGATGGTAAGTTAAGCAGCGGGGGGGCCTTACAACAGAGGGGGAGGGGTGAGTGCCAGCATTTGGGGGCCTATATACCACTGGGGCTGCTATACACCACTGGGACTGCTGTATACCACTGGGACTGCTGTATACCACTGGGGCTGCTGTATACCACTGGGGCTGCTATATACCACTGGGGCTGTTATATACCACTGGGGCTGCTGTATACCACACCACTGGGGCTGCTGTATACCAATGGGGCTGCTGTATACCACTGGGGCTGCTGTATACCACTGGGGCTGCTGTATACCACTGGGGCTGCTGTATACCACTGGGGCTGCTGTATACCACTGGGGCTGCTGTATATACTGCTGGGGCCTGTATATACCACTGGGGAGGCTGCTGTACACTACCACTGGGGAGGCCTGTATACCACTGGGGGGGCCTGTATACCACACTGCTGGGGGCTGTATACCTGTGCTGCGGTCCACCCTTGGCTTATACACGAGTCAATAGGTTTTCCCAGGTTTTGGGGCAAAAGTAGGAGGGTCGGCTTATACACGAGTATATACGGTTATATCTGACAGAATTGCAGGGGTGTCAATACTTTTGGCCACAACTGTAACTCCATTTAAGTACTGCATGAAGTTCATGTATGAACTTTATCCTCTGCAGATCTCCAGTCTTTACTCTTCTAGAACCTAGTAACATTGCTTGTAAAAGAGATTACTGTATGTAGGCAAAAAATACCTGTATGATCACATAAAACACAATAAACATGTAGGCTGGTTTCACACTGCAGTTTTTTCCTGATCAGGTTGGATCAGGTTTGTGTGCCAAAACCAGGAGTGTCTCCAAAACTCAAAACAGGAGTCAATCTTTCAAATATAGTTTTTCTCTGAAAGTTCCTCTCCTGGTTCTTCTCCTGGTTTTGGCACCCAAACCTGATCGAACCTGATCAGGGGAAAAAACTGTAGTGTGAAACCAGCCTTACAAGAGGAATAGAATTACCCTGACCCCCTTAGGCCGGTTTCACATCGCGGCACTATCAGGTCCGGGGCTGTCTGGGGTGAACCTTACAGCCCCGGACCCGATTTGCAAACAGAACCGGAGGGCAAATATGCCCTCCGGTCCTGTCTGTAGACGGATGCAGCCAAGCGCAGCTGTCCCCTGCAAAATGGTGCTGAATCGCTTCACAGGGGACAGCTCCCTGGTGCTGAAGTTCAGCGTAGCTCACGCTGAACTTCAGCAGCCGGCGTCTGGATCCTCCCGGATCGGGGCAATCCAGCCCCATAGATTCCCATGTCAAGGAGTGCCGGATTGCCCCGATGTGGGAGGATCCAGGCGAATCTGTGAGGATCCAATTTGGGGAGATTTTTCACCCTGGACACAAAAATGCTGCAAGCAGTATTTTTGTGTCCGGGAGGAAAATCTGAATATACCCGAATCCATCCGGGCCGAAATCTGATCCGGGGCTGTCCGGTTCACAACAGACAGCCTCGGATCGGATTTAACCGTGGTGTAAAATTGGCCTTACACACGGGGGGAAAGTCTGCTCAGACATGACACTCGTCTAACTTTCCTGCATGAAAACTGGACCGATTTTTGATTCACTAATGTGAACGGACCCAAATTCAAAATGTAAAACTTGTAAAAGCTCCTCAAAGCTCGGGGTGTTGTGTCGCCATTTTCCCGTGACATTTTCATTTTTTGGTTAATGGAAGTGTGTGATGACTTATTATTTGAGGGGACAGACAATGTTTTTATTGATACCATTTGGGATAGACATGACATTTAGTTCACTTGTCAGAGCATTTTTTGCGGTATTGTAGCAATAAAAAAACATAATTTTGTCATTTTTTAATTTTTTTTCTTTACAGTGTTTACTCATTGGTTTAATTACTTTTAGATATTGATAGCTCAAACGTGTGAATGTGGCGATACCACGTATGTATAATTTTTCATTTTCTTATCTTTATTTTTAATGGGGTAAAAGGAGGGTTATTTGAATTTTTATTTTGTTTTCCTTTGGTTTTTATTTTTTCCCCTATTTCCAAAAACTTTTTTTTAACTTTTTAAACAAGAGAAAACTGCGGCACTCAATCCTAATGTGTACTGGTGCCACGCTGAAACATTATACATTGTAACAAAAAGTCAGCTGCACTCAGACGCTAAGTCATGCTTATGTGAATATAGAACTGCAATACAGTTAGTGAAACATGAAAATGGAGACACTTAGCAAGAACATATGGCCATATATACCACCACCATATATACCACCGCCCAGTAGCCACGTTGAGGCGTGTTGCCTTTACTGGGTGTTAACCTACTACTATACCTTCATTTTCAGTCACAGACGTTCTCTGGGTAAAATCTCTCTTTGAATGGGCGAGTAGAGACCTGCTAACAGAGAACAATTAAACCTGTGGCTAGCGACGAAAGGTGCGTAACAGAGGGAGTGATCCTGTGGCGCCTCAGGGTCCCGTTGCCACAATACTGCACTTGGAAGCAAGAAAAGGTACCGACATCAGGTGAAACACACACACAACACCTTCCCAACTCCAGACCAGAAGGGGGAGCTTTAAAACCCGAGTTTAGAGCAGGTCCCCTATAAATTCTGGTCTGAGGGTGGGGTTAGGCAGTTCAGTGCCTAGGAGGACTGTGGAAGACATCCTGCGGACTGGAGCAGTGTCAGGCTCGTCCTAGGACACTAACTAGCCAGTGTGAGGGACCCGTAGGTGAGGGTCTGAGGAATTGGAGGAGTAGGTGTGGGGAGTGGAGCAGTGCCAGCTCTCCTCAGCACCGAGCACAGGACGGACACCGGAGTCCGAGGTCGTGAGGGACTTTATGCCCAGCAACCAACATCAGAGGGCGGGTGATTCCAAGTCGCTCGCCCACCAAAAGGCCAGGAGACACATCTGCACCAAAGAATTCAGGGAGACACAGTGGGAGGAAAGTAACGTAAATAGAGCTTAAGCCACCCGTCATACAGCCAAGACAGAACAAGAGAGGAGAGGGTCACAGCACAGCTTCAAGCAGCCAGGGCCCACAGGGAGCAGCGCAGTAGTGAGGCCTCAGAACTCGCCAGCTGTGGAAAACCTCGACTTGCTTCCAGGCTCCGGACCCCTAACACCACTTGTGGACAGTGCCCTGGATGAACCTGCTTCTAACTTCAGTAAAAGTAAAGGAGACTCTCACCCCTGTGTCTGTCAGTTATTTCGTACACTAAGTCCTGCACCCCCAACAAATCCATCACTTCTATAGACTATACGGTTGCCCTGGGGACCCGCTCTTCGCGTGGAGAGTTGAAGGTTTTTTTTGCCTTCCTCTGGATCAACATGTTAGGCTTTGGGTTGAACTAGATGGACTTAAGGTCTTCTTTCAACCTTAAAAACTATGTTACTATGTTACTATATACTGTATGTAAGCTGCTACTCCCATCATCCCCAAAGGTCCCGACTGCAGCAGCGGCTATACCGGCTGCATTCCAAGGGTGGCATCACGACAAAACCTCTTTTCTTTTTCTTTTCATCCATTTTTCAACTTCACCTTTTTAACTGATGCCACAGCATTGCTGTATATAGTGAAAATCACAGTCTCTTTTGAAGCCCGACTACAGGCAGTGCTGTAATGACAAGAGCGGAGGTCTTTAGTTGAACCCCGGCTGTAATAGCAACCCGTCGGCATGCCGTGACTGTATCACAGTTGTGCCAGTGAATGCAATTAATTATGCACCTCCATGCTGCCGGTGTCATTAAAATAAACAGGGGTGATGTTAGGGAAAGTCTGAGGGGATGAAAGGAGTATTCGTCACGCCACCTGCAGTATGCGGCCGGAGCGGCCATCGCTGCTGCAGAACCTCTGGGGATGGTGACTGGCAGCCTTGATAGTCCCGCTTCCCACAGGCAGAGCGTGTTCTCCAGGGCAGTGGAGTGGTTCCTCCGGCTCGTACCTTGGCAGTTGGTCACTCATTTAACAGTACTCTCGATGTTATTGGCGCCCTCTGCAGCCAATGGTCGCTGCAAATAAAAGTCTCTCACATCACAGCTGCAGTTCCGTTACTATTACTTAGGTGTTAAACATGGCCGCCGGTTACGCTTCTGCCAGTCTCCGGTATTGCTCTCTCTCCAGGGTCGGGTCGGTACAGTCAAGCCACGGTTGGAGCCCCTACTTTCCTTTCTCGGTGACTCAGTCTCTGGTGGGTCTCTTCTCTCAGCGCTATAAGGGGTAGTTCTCCTCTGAGGCGAGCTTGTCGTCACTCTGCTCCCCAGGCTCTCAGCGCCCTCCTGCAGCACAGAGTTCAAGTACCGGTGGCGACGGGTGCTTGTATGTCCCCATTATGACGCTATTAGGTCACTCTCCCGAGGACTGCCCTTCCCCAAGATGTGTAGGTTGTTCGGCCGCAGCTCCCGTTAGAAGTCTGGGGCCTCCTGATTTACGGCTCGGGCATGCAGCTTCTGCACCGTCTGCAGGGCGGGGTCCCTGTCTCGTCCACCAACCCATCTGTCTCGTCCACCAACCCATCTGTCTCATCAGATTCGGGCGTACAGGTGTTCACTGACTTCTCCTTACTCCATGGGTTCTTCTTCGTCTCTACTGGTCAGTTCTCTCCCTCCCGCGGGTGAGCATAGTGGTGTAGCTTCAGCTCACAGGAGTCGGCACCACACCGCTTCTACACTCCCGACTACCATTCCTCGGCAGTCGATGTTACTCCTCCGGTCTCTTACTACTGACTCTCACTCCAACACTGTCCTGTCTCCCTTTTGTGGCCTGGGTCCTCCCTCAGGGTCCACCCACTGTCCCAGGGGCCTGTCACTGCGTGTGTGTGTTGTGGCCTCAACCATACCACCCTGACACCAGAAGAACAGGGGCACTACACCTCTTAACCGCAGAAGTGCAGTACCTCTGGTGGCAGTTTACCCGGTGGGGCGCCACATTTTTATTTTGGAAAAACATTTATACATTTTGCCATTCTTCACAGTTTCACCCCCGTGTCTACTAATTATTTTTAGAAAATACTGACGACTTTTTTTCCTGTGTGACTTTCATTTACGGATGAAATCAGACATCATCAGCTCTTAGGGGGAAGGCGGCACACAGATGTCATTATCTCCTTCAGATCATCTTGTGCCTTATATATAGAGTCCGCTGTGGAGTTTGAGGTTTGTGGTTTTACAACTGAACTGTTCAGAGGATATTAGGTAGAAAATAACTTGTGCACCCACATCGCCTGTCACATGCCAAGCAAAAGGGAAACGGCTGGCAGTAAATGATGGTGGAAAAAAAGGTACATCTAGTTATTTTAAAGGGAGTGTCTATCTAGAATACAGGGCAGACACCTACAAGGCAGGACATCTGTTGCTTACTCCAAGTGTCACGAATGTCTCCCGTATTTGGGGACTGCTGACTGCTTTGGGATCTGAGCTTCACATTGTTTTGTGAAACTCAGGATTTTACATGTGTTTGCTTTCTGTTGGCACAGCTAGGGTTAATGACTCCTTGTTGATAATTCCCGGTCAGTTCTATCTCAGGTGCTGCTGGTTTGTTACCACACCCATTCTCTTTAATTCCCTTTAAACAGTCACATGTCTCATCTCCTGTTGCCGGTAATAGAATCTTTCTATGCTGACGACTGTAGAGTGAAGAAGTCACTGGAAACTGGTGGAGTCCTGTTGTTTGCAGTCCTGGTGTTTGGCTGCAAACTTGGAGTTGGTGTTTATCCTTTTTTGTCTATGTTCCCCCAGTCTGTTATCCTTGCCCTGTGATCCATTATTACAGTAGCGACATCTAGTGCACTCGCCGGCCTTTTCAACTGTTAGGGTCAGTAAGAGGTCACAGCTAGGGACTAGGCATGTGACAGCAGCAGGGGGAAGGACCCACTTAGGGATATTAGGGGAGCTCAGGGCCTAGGCACAAGTTAGTATCAAGAGGGTCAATGACTATGAAGTAAAGGTGCTGGATTGCCCCCACAGTCCCTAGACCTCAAACCAATCAAACACGTGGGTAAAGTTGAAGAAAAATCTGCATACATACCCAAGTGAGGTGACCAGTATCCACCAACATTGGGAACGTGTAGGAGAGACCCGGGATCAGATTTCTGTCCAGATATGCTTGAATCTGATAGAGAGCCCCCCAGAAGGATTCAGACAGTGCTGAAAGCCAAAGGTGGATTTATAAGATAACAAAAGTAAACTTTACATTTTTAGGAACCAAACAGTAACAATGACAAGAATCTGCATAACTAATTATATGCTACATAGTCACAAGTCAAATTCATGTCTAAGATAGCCAAGATGATTATCTTTAAAATGAAGGTAGTCTGATGCTCAGAGCAGTAGTGAATGCTGAGATATGGGGCCTAAAAGTTTAAAGTTCAAAACCCTGTTACCCTTTTGCTCATCAGGGTTCCTCCGTCTATCTGTGAATTATCATCCTCTGACATACTGACCTGAGACCACTGAATTGATTCTTTAACTTAAAGAGATGACCTTAACATAGAGAAGACCTTGTGTCCATGGGATGTACTGATGGTTCTGGTGGTGACCCCAATGTTATGTCTCCGGCGCGGAGCTGTCATCAAACAACAGACATCTCAGCTGATCTCATCAGCTGAGATGTCGGGCTAACAGCACTGATTGGATCCGGAATTTGATCTGAGCTGTTAACCCTTTGGATCCCGCCGTCAATCACTAACAGTGGGATCCAAAGGCGTCGCGGCGGGGAACGCGCTGTTCCCCAGGTGCACCAGAGAACCCGTGATAATATCGCGGGATCTCCGGCACTCACTTGACAGCCCGGGGTCCTGGTTTGACCCCAGAAGCTGTCACGGTGCACTTCCGGGTCGTAGTTGGCAGGCGCCGCCAACAACACACAGTCAGCGATACAGAGAGATACCGGTATCTCCCAGAAGTGATCGGACGGTGCAGCAGGGTGCCTCTCTAAGGGGCAGTGTATAAGTAAGAATCAATTAAAAAATAAAGTTTTTAAAAACAGGTAAAAAAACAAAACATAAAAGTTCAAATCACCCCCCTTTTCCCCCATTCATAATAAAAGTATTAAAAAAAAACCAATACACATATTTGGTATCACTGCATTCAGAATCGCCCAATCTGTCAAGATATAAAATCAATTAATGAGAGCCGTAAACTGCGTAATGAAAAAATGGTCCAAATGCCAAAATTAAGTTTTTTTGGTCGCCGCAACATTGCAATAAAATGTAATAATTGGTGATCAAAACGACGCATCTACCCAAACATGGTATCGTTAGAAACGTCAGCTCAAGACACAAAAAATAATCCATCACACAGCCCCAGATCCCGAAAAATGAGGATGCTACCGGCGCAGAACATGGTGCAAAAAGTGCAATTTTTTTCCCCACACTTCTGACATTTTTTCACCACTTAAATACCAGTAAAGGTAAACATGTTTGGTATCTACGAACTCGTACCGACCCGACGCATCACCCCGTCATGTGGGTTTTACCATATAGTGAATACGGCGACTAAAAAACCCAAAAAACAAACATGTCATTACACTTTTTTTGCAATTTCACTGCACTTGGAATTTTCTTTTTCAATTTTACTGTACACTCTATGGTAAAATAAATGATTGCATCTGAAAGTACAACTCGTCCCGCAAGAAAACAAGCCGTCATATGTCTATATAGATGGAAAAATAAAAAAGTTATGGCTCTTGGAAGCAGGGGAGCAAAAAAACGAAAATGAAAATGAAAGATTCCAAGGTCATGAAGGGGTTAAAGACAATCGGTCGGCAGGTTTTTACATAATTGAGGACCCTATGATGTAGAGGCTTAGACAGTGATTTCAGTAATGTGTCACTTAGTAAGCTGTGTGTTGTTGTTTCCATACAATAAGTATTTTATCACCAGGAGATTATCACTGGACTACACCTCACATGAGCTCTGGTCCGGCAACACTCCCTGCCCTGATAAGCAGCTCACTGACAATAAACAGTGTACATAGAGAGCGGTGGAGTGGCCAAGGTTACATGATACATTGAGGAATGCTGATTATGATACATCTGCTGCACCCAGTAAACTAAGTGATAGATCAATGGACTCGGGGGTCTCTTTTCCTGCATCATGCTGGGCATAGATAAGTGACAGATTCCCTTTAAGAGCATTTTGGGGATCAGTTTAAAGTACGGTAGATTAAAGACGAAAACCCCCGCACACAAGGTTATATTGGTTACTACATGTAGAGTGTATCGACTGTGGCTCTAGGAGCAAGTGATAATAAAATATTAAAGTGATAATAAAATATTAAAGTGATAATAAAATATTAATATTAATAATTTCTATACCTGACAATGTTTTCTCTTTTCGCCCACTTTTCAACGTTGCACATCTGTTGAGATGTAGTTGTCATTTGCTACAGAACCACAAGGTGGCGACATTATCAAGGACTGGTGGCTGCAGGTGATGCAGCAGATCCTCATACCTGAGAGCAGTATATACAGTATATACAGGGGAATGAAAGGGGACAAATGTACAGAATTTACTGATCTCAGTCTCAGATGGCGCAGTATCCAGCATATAAATCCATTTTTTAAGACTTCTGGGAATTTTTTATATTAAAAGTTCTAAACGTGTGTAATATGTATAGAGTTATCAATTACAAACAACACGTACAACATGACATCTTATTTTATATCATATGTAGTTATGGTTTCATTCAGGCTGTGTGCACACAGTGCGTTTCTTATGCTTTTTTTGGTGCAGTTTTGTCACAAATATTCATGCCTAGCCTTGCTGCAGAAAAAAAGCCTGCACTATGTCAATAATTACAGTGCTTATGTAGCATTTCATTTCTATGAAGTCATTAAAAAAAGCTTAAAAAAGAGCTGTTTTCAGTCATTGTACAGGAGGAGGAGGTGAGCTGTGATATCACCTATTGTGAATGGTGAATCCTGTGTTATCTACTGTATATAGAGGTGTTATCAGTCATTGTACAGGAGGAGGAGGTGAGCTGTGACATCACCTATTGTGAATGGTGGATCCTGTGTTATCTACTGTATATAGAGGTGTTATCAGTCATTGTACAGGAGGAGGAGGTGAGCTGTGATATCATCTATTGTGAATGGTGGATCCTGTGTTATCTACTGTATATAGAGTTGTTATCAGTCATTGTACAGGAGGAGGTGAGCTGTGACATCACCTATTGTGAATGGTGGATCCTGTGTTATCTACTGTATATAGAGGTGTTATCAGTCATTGTACAGGAGGAGGAGGTGATCTGTGATATCACCTATTGTGAATGATGGATCCTGTGGTATCTACTGTATATAGAGGTGTTATCAGTCATTGTACAGGAGGAGGAGGTGAGCTGTGATATTACCTATTGTGAATGGTGGATCCTGTGGTATCTACTGTATATAGAGGTGTTATCAGTCATTGTACAGGAGGAGGAGGTGAGCTGTGATATTACCTATTGTGAATGGTGGATCCTGTGTTATCTACTGTATATAGAGGTGTTATCAGTCATTGTACAGGAGGAGGAGGTGAGCTGTGATATCACCTATTGTGAATGGTGGATCCTGTGTTATCTACTGTATATAGAGGTGTTATCAGTCATTGTACAGGAGGAGGAGGTGAGCTGTGATATCACCTATTGTGAATGGTGGATCCTGTGTTATCTACTGTATATAGAGGTGTTATCAGTCATTGTACAGGAGGGGGTGAACTGTGACATCGCCTATTGTGAATGGTGGATCCTGTGTTATCTACTGTATATAGAGGTGTTATCAGTCATTGTACAGGAGGAGGAGGTGAGCTGTGATATCACCTATTGTGAATGGTGGATCCTGTGTTATCTACTGTATACAGAGGTGTTATCAGTCATTGTACAGAGGAGGTGAGCTGTGATATCACCTATTGTGAATGGTGGATTCTGTGTTATCTACTGTATATAGAGGTGTTATCAGTCATTGTACAGGAGGAGGAGGTGAGCTGTGATATCACCTATTGTGAATGGTGGATCCTGTGTTATCTACTGTATATAGAGGTGTTATCAGTCATTGTACAGGAGGAGGAGGTGAGCTGTGATATCACCTATTGTGAATGGTGGATCCTGTGTTATCTACTGTATATAGAGGTGTTATCAGTCATTGTACAGGAGGAGGAGGTGAGCTGTGATATCACCTATTGTGAATGGTGGATCCTGTGTTATCTACTGTATATAGAGGTGTTATCAGTCATTGTACAGGAGGGGGTGAACTGTGACATCGCCTATTGTGAATGGTGGATCCTGTGTTATCTACTGTATATAGAGGTGTTATCAGTCATTGTACAGGAGGAGGAGGTGAGCTGTGATATCACCTATTGTGAATGGTGGATCCTGTGTTATCTACTGTATACAGAGGTGTTATCAGTCATTGTACAGGAGGAGGTGAGCTGTGATATCACCTATTGTGAATGGTGGATCCTGTGTTATCTACTGTATATAGAGGTGTTATCAGTCATTGTACAGGAGGAGGTGAGCTGTGATATCACCTATTGTGAATGGCGGATCCTGTGTTATCAACTGTATATAGAGATGTTATCAGTCATTATACAGGAGGACAGGAGGTCACTGACAGGAGCGGTTTTCAGACCGCTCTGTATCGGCAGTGACCGATGGTGAACAATGTTGGGCACGACAGGCATGTAGGTGGCAGCTGTCTGCCTGTTAGTGAGGCGATCGACAGGGTATGGGGTACTCGGGTACCGGGGCTGATGGCGGCTTCGCTGGGGGGAATCACAGCTGGTCGATCCCCGGTCCCGTGCCCTGGATCCTCAATGGTGGAGAACGGTGGGGGATAAGGGGATTGTTAACATGACGCCACCTATGGTACCAGGTAACGGGTATACCAGCGCTGCAGACGGCCGCTGAGGTGATCGTGTTTGCAGCAGAGTGTGGTACAGCTCCCCACAGGTGGAGCTTAACCTCAGGGCAGCAGGGATGGATGAGGGGAGTAGTAGTTGCGTCCTTGCAGACAAGGCGGTGAATTGCTGCGGTTAGACAGGCACACAGACACTCAGGGATTGTTGTTTCGGTACCTTTTACTGGTGACAAGGTAATAAGTACAGTCCAGAGAAATAACCAGGTCCCCGGGGCATCTTGGGACTTCCACCTTAGAAAGTTATGAGGCCTCCTCTGTGTCTGTGCTCTGTGGTTTGGGATGAGTCCGGCCTGAGCCTGAACCCACCGCTTCGTCTCTCTCTTTGGGCTTTGTCCTAAACTGACAATGAGGTCCTTCTGCGGGGTCCCTGTTTCTCCTATGGCCCCTGGTCCTATACTTGGTCAGTTTAGCGTCTCTTACTTGTTCTCTTCTGGGGTGAACTTCTCCTGAGTCCTCTGGGCTTTTGCTGTAGCAATAAATGCAGCGTCGGACTCCGGTGTCCGGGTGTACTAAAGGGCTGTAGTAATCGGTTCCCTTTCTTAGTTCCCTGCTTTCTCCACTTGCCTCCGACCCTTTCCCTAGCTGTGCACACAGCGGTCAGAGGTCCCTGGTCCTGGGCCTGGATCTCTCCCAGCGAACAGCTCCTCCGTCTCCTCTCTCTTCTCACTGCAGACTGACTTCAGGGACTGACTAACTCCTCCCCTCAGGCCTGGATGTTCTTAAAGGGGAACTGACTCAAGGCAGCCAGTAGAGCTCCCCCTTCGGTTCTGGGGTGAAAGGTGTGGTGTGCTGTGCGAACCAAGGTGCAATTCTATCCTTGCATCGATGGATCCTGTGGCAATTCCCCGCAGGGGTGCCACATTAGTGCTTAGGAACATTTATTTTTTTTGATAAATCCCGGGTAACCCCTTTAAGAGAGATTTGGTGCCAAATAGCCCAATCTTTCTGGATTTGTTGTCAGAGTTCGAGGGGCTCGGAGGCTTTTATATCGCATTGGAAATATCACAAATCACATATGCTGTATCAATTTATTTTCCCAGAGAGGCATTGAACTTAGTAGTTGCAATCACTCATAGTCATTTTATGGGTTTATAAGCACCCATACAGCTCTGTGGCTACTGCCTTAGTTAAGAAGGTGCCCTGAAATATCTTAAAAGGATACTTTAGGATATTTTTTTTTCTTTTTCTTTCTTTCTTATTATAAAAGGTAGGGAAAGTATTACTGGGTAAGTGAGAATACAAGTAAGGTTAATATCTGGTGCCATAGACAGGATCAAGAGAAGTGGAAGAACACAACACTGTAGTCCTGCAGTTAGTCCAACCATAATAAAAGTTATAATCCTATGTCTAAAGTTATTTTTTTACTCTTTTATAGGCAAGTTCAACAATGGTCTGTAAAGGCCCCGTCTCACGCTTCAATGTCTCAGCGATCCGACCAACGATCCGACTTGACCTGGATCGCTTGAATGACGTTCAATGATGGCTAGTGAGGTGTCACACGTACAGATATCATGAAAGACGCAGCAACGATTCTGCGACAAGAGAATGATACTTGCGGTCATTTGGACGCCTACGTCCTTCAGTCCTGAATAGGCAAAGTCGTAAACGAGATCGTTATCACGGTGTTACACATGACAATGCAGCAGATCGAACGTACGATCAACGACTGACTTATGGTCCGGGTCATAAACCTGCAATCAACGATCAGCCGACTTATCGCTGTTTGTATCAACGTGTCACACGCAACGACGTCGTTACCACGTCGTTTGATCGTCTCAAAACCCATGACGTTTCAACAATATTGTTCACGATATTCTAGCGTGTGACGGGCCCTTAAGACAACCTTGGCTGTTTTGCGGTGTATCATGTGGTGGTCTATCGATTGACCATGCTTTCTGGCCATTTGCTGCATACGCAGCCATTTATTGAGAAGACTTCTATTTACAAATGGGTTGTCCAATTGCCTAAGTCGATTGTAAAGTGAACCTGTCACCGGATTTTTCCCTTATCAATTGCAGCCATCACCAGTAAGCCCTTATATATAGCATTCTAGAATACTATAGTTAAATCCCCAGGCTTATCTGTAAAACATAAAAAATACTTTTTATTATACTCACCTACAGGGCTGGTATTGACACCTCCTCTCTTCTTGCAATTACATTCTCCTCTGCTGCATGTGGCTGATGTGCCCTTCGTCATCCATGCACTGTTCTCCATCACGCTCCTGTGGATGCGCACTTCTATCTGTCCTGCTGAGGAAAGAGCAAAGTACTGTAGTGTGCATGTGCGGGGTGTTCTTTGATCTTTCTCTGTGTCTGCACATAAAAATACTTTGCTTTTTCCTTGGCAAGGCAAAGAGGTGGGCATCTGTGCAGGAGCATGATGGAGAGGCTGTGTGGCTGATGTAGGATGTGTCATCCACCCAAAATAAGAAGTGAGGAGGCTCCACATCAAGACCAGTGACGCTCTTTGAACTGGACCACCCTATAGGTGAGTATAATAAAAGCTTATTTTCATGTTAGGCACCTTTCACATAATTTTTGCTGATGTGCAGCCGATCCGGCAGGTGGCGCCGCGTCTGCCGGATTGGTCGCCTAACGGCCGCACTTGCAGCCTGGATCTGGCAAGCCCTATGCATTGTCTATGGGGCTTGCAGTCCAGTGTTTTTTTTTTAGGGCCACAACAGCCGGATCGCGGCAATGCCGCACTTGCCGCAAGCCCCATAGACAATGCATGGGTCTTGCCGCAAGTGTACTGCAAGTGCGGCTATTAGGCGGCACATACGTTTTTTACGTCTGGATCAGCAGGATCCGGACAAAAATGCTGATGTGAAAGGGGCCTTATACAGATTGGCTTGGGGACTTATGTATATTATTGTAGAATGCTGTATATAAGGGCTTACTTGTGGTGGCTGCAGATTTTATTTAAAGGATCCCTTTATATAGATTGTAGATATGCAACATTATTTAAGATTACACGGATATATTCTAACGCAGGTAGTTTGCAATAACAAGCATCATATGGGCAAGGTAAAAGCCGTGGCAATCCAGTCTAAAGGTCATATATTCATTAATCATATAACTACTCATATAAAGGAGCATTCTGGTCACAAAAATGAAATGTACATATACTGCACAGTTTCCTGGATGCCGGCCACCTGACGTCTACTGAGTCTGTGCTGCCAAAGGTACTCAGCAAGCAAAGTATCAGCCAGCTGTGACTTCTCGGAAAGCAAACAACAAGCAGGATCTCCGGGCAGGTGAAGCACCCAGCTATAAAGAGTATTCAGAAAAAGTATCTGCCAGCAAAACTATAGAATCACCTAGAGTCAGTTACAAGAATTACTGGGAAATTATAGGAATTTGGGAGATCGGAGCCAATATCCCGTGATGTGGCCGGTTTAACATGCTAAAACTGGTGAAAGGTCCTCCTAAAAGATGACTTTTAACCAATTATTTCATGTTGAGTTAAACAGGCACACAATGTAAGGACTCCTTTACACTTCCAATTTGTTCATACAACTTCTGTCTGTGGTTTTCACAGATATCACTCGTACCTATGATAGTCAATGGGACCATTTATATTTCCATGATTTTTCGGAAAATAGTGGAGACATGTCCGATTTTGATATGAGAGTCTATGGATCCGTGAAAAATATAGACCCCACTTGGTTGACATCTGAGTGTAGCTTGATTGTCATGGACTGTCAGAAGGGGGAAGGTAGAGAATTTTGTATTGTAGAGATAAGTTCACAGGAAGGAAAGCGAGAGAGAGGACCCTCTGGACCATGACACCGAACTCCTTCCAGTGGAGCAACTGGCGAGAGAAGTCCCTATACAGAGATTACAGGGATTGACCGGAGCAACCCCAGAGAGTCTAAATGCTATGACCCCCAGCACCAGAGGGGCAATTCATATGGGATAGAGTCTCTGAGTATGGAGATTCTGCTTGCCATACGGACAGAGAGGATACCAAAACCAGGAAGAGATGTGAATAGTGGCTTGATTGATGCTGGCCTTAGGGGAGGTGCGGACCCTCTGTGTAGTCCAAGGTAAGCAGGTACAGCTGGTGGTGTTAAGGAGAGCCTTAAGATCAAAATACTTCATTAAGCCTAAGACATAAGGGCATGGGAGAAATGATATATATAGTGTATTATTTTACATTGTATAAGTTGTGATTTAAACATGGCTGCCATTTCCTGCCACATCACACCATGTGCTGAGAGCAAGATGGAGTCCAAAGAAGACGGACCAATCACCGAAGCTGGAGGTCAGGCAAGACGGACCAATCACAGAATAACATACTTGATCAAGACCACACCCCTTGATGACCTCATGGATCCGCCCATGGACTGACCGAGCCCCTTATTGCCCATGAACCAATGAATACATCTGAGTAGGGCTGACCGAGCCCCTTATTGCCCATGGACCAATGAATACATCTGAGTAGGGCTGACCGAGCCCCTTTTTGAGTAAAAAACAAATGTCTTATAATAAACAGACACTTGGAGCTTGGGTCTGACCAAGGAAGGGTGTACATCTGACTCACTGTGTCTGGTGTCATACTTTTCAATGCCGGTGCTTGGTCTATATTGATTTGGTCAGGAGCAGCAACTTGTTATTAATATTGTTATTAATATTACCTTTACAATTTGGCGCCCAACGTGGGGCCACAGTATTGAGAATCCCCAAACCTTGAATGACCGGTGAAGGAGATGGCAGGACGCACTGAGTACCCCGAGCCAGGAGACTGATCACCTCCCTAACAAAAACGGTAAGTCTGCTGATTTTATTATAATCTGTTGACTTTACCTGTTTTGTCGGGGTACCCTGTGCAGATTGCCTGACCGCGTCCGGTCTTTTTAGGGTCTCTGGAGACGGCAGATGGGGTATTCTCCGCTGTTGGCCATTTGATTGCGGAAGAACCGTCATGCTAAGTTGCTGCTGCCTGTTATATGTTGTATTGTATGTAGGGGAGATGACTGGTAGGAAAGAGCAAGGGTTTTTGAGCAGTGTCTAGAGACGGAAAAGATATTGTTTGTGAGATACATCAAAGTGGTATACGATTTTCAGTTCTGGAGAGAAAATAGACATTGAGTGATGACTCTGTCTAAGATGAGCATTGAGTGAGAATCTGTCTATAAATATTACTTAGAGTGATTCAGTAATAAATAGGCATTGATTGGGACTCTGCATGAGGTTGAGTGTTGACTCCCATAGGGCCATGTTACTTAGAGTGATTCAGTACATGGCCTGATAAAATTAATACAAGGTAAACTACAGAACATGGAAGTCAGACAGGGACAGATAGGAAGTGTAGACGGCTGTGAAGGTCTTGTGCCAGGTGTGTCATCTCCCCAGTTAAGTGTTTGTTTTGTGTCTTATTCTATATAGAGAAAGATGGAGAAGTTAATGCAGTTGTGTCGCATAGGCCCTAAGCCTAATTCAGATGGCAAGATAGATCTGTGTACATTAGTTGCAATTCGTGAAGGGAAAAGTCATGTTAAGTTGTGTGGGATGGTAGAAGGAGGAAGATTGCAACCCCTGGAGTGGAATTCAGTCTTAAGAGAGAGGGAAGGTGTTCTAGAAGATAATGGGTTGTTGTCTACTGCCAGGGCATGTGAGAGAGTTTCTCAAAGTTTGTATAGAGAAAATTGGATAGAAGAGGAAAGGAAAAAGAAAGACGAAAGTTTAAGTTATGTGTATTACAGAAATGTACAATGTGAATTCCCACCACCATATGCTGGAGCACATGTTTCTTTGTTGGGGGGCCAATTTGTTGGTGGAGCACATGTTTCTTTTGTTGGCGGCCATCTTGTTGGTGTTTCTCAGACCTCCTCTGGGGGGCGGCCATTTTGTGGGAGGCAATACCTCTTGCAGCCAGTTTGTTGGCATGTGCTCTCTGATGTCAGCCAGTTTGATGATATGTGCTCGCTGATGTCAGCCATTTTGATGACATGTGCTCTCTGATGTCAGCCAGTTTGATGATATGGGCTCGCTGATGTCAGCCATTTTGATGACATGTGCTCTCTGATGTCAGCCATTTTGTAATGCTATGGGCTCTCTGATGTCAGCCATTTTGATGACATGTGCTCTCTGATGTCAGCCAGTTTGATGGCATGTGCTCTCTGATATCAGCCAGTTTGTTGGCATGTGCTCTCTGATGTCAGCCAGTTTGTTGGCATGGGCTCTCTGATGTCAGCCATTTTGATGACATGTGCTCTCTGATGTCATCCATTTTGTAATGCTATGTGCTCTCTGATATCAGCCAGTTTGTTGGCATGGGCTCTCTGATGTCAGCCATTTTGTAATGCTATGTGCTCTCTGATGTCAGCCATTTTGTAATGCTATGTGCTCTGGTAAATGGGCCTTGTGGTAACTAGTGCTTGGTTTTTGTGCCCTTAAAAGATGCTAGCATATGGCAAGTATGAGAGACTTGTCAAGCATAAATGCAGATATTCTAAAACAAATGTAAGACAGCAGAGAAATGAGAGTTTAAATAGTGTTAAGACAGAAATGCTGGAGTATAAGAGAATATTTGGGAAAGATGGGTTAGGATTGCCTCAGATTGAGAATCAGGGAATATACTTGTGTCCATGCAAAGATGGCCGCCGAGTGAAGGCCACATGGTTAGAGACAAAGAAATGAAGGAATGTTTGGACAATAGGCTTAGACAGGAAGTGATGTGTAAGGACTAAAAGCTGTTTGACCAGTTTTGAATACACACTGCTAGTTTCAGACCCAAAAGAAAAGGTAGCCACCCCACCCCCTTCCCACATAGAGACATGTGATGGGCTAATGCAGAGAGATTGAATGATTACATGAGTATACTGGTAATTAAAAATAGAATAAAATAAGGCACATATAAGTTCCTTTGTTCAGAGAAGTCCAGTGTGCTGGTCAGATATAACCATGTGCTGAAAGCTATAAGAAATTGCTACATGGGAAGGTAAAAGATGTGAATGCATATATTAATGAAGTATTAATTGGGATTAAATAAATAAATATATATAATTGGCATGGGAGACCAAATAACATACCTCAGAGAAAAGATGAGATGAAAAAAAAAATAAATAAATAAATAAATAAAAAATAAAAAAAATGTTGCCAACGGTGCACAGATAATCCAAGGGAAAAATGTGGAGATTCATCATTATGGCTCCAAGGAGAGAAATTTCCATGACCTCTCTCTATTCAACAGGAAGTGTGAATGACCTGCCTGTTGCTACTGTCTGAATGGGGGGGGAGGAGACTTGATTGCAAACCAGGCCAGTCCCACAGAGAGTGACCACCCCACCCCCTAAAATGCCTAGGCCACATGCTTCATTGTATCTTTTACTCTACATTTTAACATCTAATTTTTCCCAGTTCATGTTTTATTTTATTTTTATAGTCTCACTTTAGGGTATTGGTAAAAGTAATTATCAATAGTTCTTTAATTTTTACTGCTGCAACCCCAACTATTTTAATGATGGACACCTTTTTTTCACATGAATGTAGATTTATTCATGATACTGTAGATACTGGAACAAACGGTGTGCTGGGTTTACCTAATTAGCAAATCAATTCCAGGTGATTTGCATTTCTATTCCATGTCCCTGCACTGATATATTTTCAATCCAGCAGCCAGAGACCTGTACCTGGAGGGGGGTTGACGAGCCCACAGGACTAAAGTTCAGAAGTGTTCTGCACGTTATCTAATTTTTTTAATTGTTTTTTTCAGATTTCGTGTGTTTTCTTTTTGCCGGGAAATTCAGATTTGATGTAGAAAAATGTTATACCCCAAATGTTCATCATGTGCACATCGCCTTATTGTATTCATAGTTATGTATAATCTAGGGAGTGGGACCTTTACATGATCCTTTCAGGCTCCAAATATGAAATTCAGGTAACAACATAGTTTTTGAATCCAGATATGCTTTGGATATTGGATTCCAAAAGGGGGGGAAAGAGATGCAAAGTTAGTGCCTGTTTCCAATGTTTTTTAAAGTTTTAATAGTTTATTTACGTCTTTTCTATATATTTTTGTTTTAAATAGAGGACAGAGCAAACACATATATACACCTCGGGATCGCAGGGTGTGAACATGTCTCACATGAGCTCATTACTAATGCAGATCTTGAGTTATTTTACAGATGTTCGTGGATTCTACCACTGGATGTGCTGTGATTATACAACAGGAGGTAATAAAGCAAAACCACTCCCTCTTGACATATCGCCATGAGGAGGTAGATGGGGATCTGCAATCACTGGAGTGGGTAGCTGGCAAAGGGTAAGATGATCTGCAGATCTTTCCTAGAGTCACATAAAGACCCACAGAGACCGCAGAGAGTGTATGAGCCTGTATGGAGGCTCTCCTGCTATCAGATAAGCCTGGCAAAGTCCAGGTACAGCTCACACCTGAGCTGGCGCTCATTGAGCCAGAAATAATGCTCGCACCGGTGCAGCTGCCAGAAGCTGTGAAGAGGCCTAGAGTCGAGAGTCTCAGACCCTGACACCAGGGCAGACCCGGGCACTAGTGCAGACCCGGGCACCAGGGGCCCCTGTCACTCCTGATGTTCTTATTCCCACAGAAACAGGTGATCGAATGGAAAGGAGTGCAACACACAGGGAGCCAGCTGAGGAAGGTCTGTAGACACCAGGCGGTAAGCGTTCTCTGCCACGACTCTCTTCTCAATGATGGCTCAGGTAACCCAAGAACTGACTCATTTGTCATTAACTGCTACCTGTGTTTTAGTGGACAAGGTTTGGGTGGCACCAGGGTTCAGTACCCAGGTGGCCAGGTACACCCAGCCTTGGTTGATGTGTGACTGGTACAATGGAAGAGAATCTGTAGTGACCCCGCAGAACCACGAATGCACCCCTCGTCCACTCTAACATTACAGTGATTGCAGATAGATGATAAATACAGCTGCACATTAGGTGTATGCTGGTGTGCCTGTTGCGGTAATCTCTTTTCAGGATCCGGTGCAGAAACTACGTTACTTCTGAGAAGCTCACGATGAAGGTGGTATGTAGAAATTAGGCTCCTGATGAGGTAAAGCTGCATATGTTATAGTGGAGGTCATTAAGGGTATTTTACAGTATCTGGGAGTCAGCAGCTTTCTACAATACGTATCATGCATAAGACAGTGGACAATATGGATGGGAGATTAACATTAAAGGTGCAAGGTAGAGGAGACGGACAAGACATAGATGAAATGTTTGTTTTTGTTTAATTTTCCTCCTCAGTAAATAAGTTAAAATAAGATAATTCTCGATCCAACACCTTGAACAGGGTTGTAATTTCTATAAAGTAAGTGTGTAATAAAGTTTAGTCTGATATTAAATGAATGGGACCCGATGAGCCTCTCACCTAGGGGGGGTAAGAACTACAGGTCAATAGATAGCTGCTGCAGTAACAGCATCAGTGAGATGAGTATCCAGTTAAGAAAGGGTTAAACACTGTGTTGCCATCTTCAAGTAAGGAGAATTACAGGCAATGTTCTTCAGAATTTGTGTTTTATTTCCCACAGATGAAATCACCAGCGATGTCCAAGCCTTAAATAATTGATTAAATAGTGTGATAAAGAGATGTGTTCTTCAATTCCAGATCCTAAATGAGATTCAGGAGCGCATGGTCTCATGTCAGGAGACCGGGTGATCCTGAAAAGATGCGAGAAAGAGCCATGAGCCGAGATTAGATGGCCGATCCAGCGTCTCTGAATTACAGCAACTTCAGTGGAGACTGAGGGAAAAGGACGCGGCAACTGCTGGAGACTCCCCACCAGCAGATGAAGAACTCCGATAATGATAGTCACTGACATACACCACATAGTGATACACTGTCACATATATGACCTTATAACTCCACATTATGTCTGATATACATATGGAATATACAAACTAAGGCAAAATGGTCACAGGAACACGATATAAATGAGGACTCAGTGAGGGAGAAACATTCACGTTCCTGAGCAAACCATTAGTTCAAGGGTAGATAACACTGTGCATAATTGACATTACTCTAATAACTTGTATATGTAGCCGTAAAAGCGCTATTTTACGTCATTTTATGTTATTTTTAAGGTAATTGGGTCAATGTGTAAAGGGAAAATGTTACCAAATAATCTCTGGTGGTAGAATATGGCCCTGAGACGGAAATGTCCATCCATGAGTGTTGTGATACAATTCTGGGTATCCAGGTAGGGAACTGAGGTGAAGCAGGTAGGAAAGTCCCGAGGACGCGGATAGCGCGATCCTATATACCTCCTGATATACCCAGAGTTGTTCATAACAACTGTTCATGAGAATTGTTCATAACAACTGTTCATGAGAATTGTTCATAACAACTGTTCATAAGAATTGTTCATAGGAATGGTTCATATCGCATGTATTTGAATCCAGAGATCAAGTTAAAGCGGGTTTTGGATAATTTATCTCACCCCTAGTGGCCATAAGTAAGAATATAGTCTAGATCAATTACATCTATGATTAACCGGGATTTGTCAATTATACTACAGAAGACCTTCAAGGTTTAGCAGACCAACCAGGCCCTACATCGATAATGGTGCTCCAAATTAGAATAGACCTAGAACAGCTAGGCCCTCTACGGTCTCTTATAGTCTCCAACTAGATGGTCCCCTATTCCTCTAAGTTATGATAGCTGGGGTAGACACATCAAATAGTTCATATATGTGAAGTCTGTACCAAGGGGGGTTTTAATGGTTATCAATTCTCAGCTAGCAGGCAGAGTTGAAGGCACATTGGGCAGATGTGATAGGCTCTGGTATGGATTGGTTAATAAAGTATTTAGGGGGGACTGTTAAGGAGAGCCTTAAGATCAAAATACTTCATTAAGCCTAAGACATAAGGGCATGGGAGAAATGATATATAGAGTGTATTATTTTACATTGTATAAGTTGTGATTTAAACATGGCTGCCATTTCCTGCCACATCACACCATGTGCTGAGAGCAAGATGGAGTCCAAAGAAGTCTGACCAATCACCGAAGCTGGAGGTCAGGGAAGACGAACCAATCACAGAATAACATACTCGATCAAGACCACACCCCTTGATGACCTCATGGATCCGCCCATGGACTGACCGAGCCCCTTATTGCCCATGGACCAATGAATACATCTGAGTAGGGCTGACCGAGCCCCTTATTGCCCATGGACCAATGAATACATCTGAGTAGGGCTGACCGAGCCCCTTTTTGAGTAAAAAGCTAATGTCTTATAATAAACAGACACTTGGAGCTTGGGTCTGACCAAGGAAGGGTGTACATCTGACTCTATGTGTCTGGTGTCTACTACTTTTCAATGCCGGCGCTTGGTCTATATTGATTTGGTCAGGAGCAGCAACTTGTTATTAATATTGTTATTAATATTACCTTTACATAGGGTACTCGGGTACCGGGGCTGATGGCGGCTTCGCTGGGGGAAATCACAGCTGGTCGATCCCCGGTCCCGTGCCCTGGACCCTCAATGGTGGAGAACGGTGGGGGATAAGGGGATTGTTAACGTGACGCCACCTATGGTACCAGGTAACGGGTATACCAGCGCTGCAGACGGCCGCTGAGGTGATCGTGTTTGCAGCAGAGTGTGGTACAGCTCCCCACAGGTGGAGTTTAACCTCAGGGCAGCAGGGATGGATGAGGGGAGTAGTAGTTGCGTCCTTGCAGTCAAGGCGGTGAATTGCTGCGGTTAGACAGGCACACAGACACTCAGGGATTGTTGTTTCGGTACATTTTACTGGTGACAAGGTAACAGGTACAGTCCAGAGAAATAACCAGGTCCCCGGGGCAACTTGGGACTTCCACCTTAGAAAGTTATGAGGCCTCCTCTGTGTCTGTGCTCTGTGGTTTGGGATGAGTCCGGTCTGAGCCTGAACCCACTGCTTCGTCAATCTCTTTGGGCTCTGTCCTAAACTGACAATGAGGTCCTTCTGCGGGGTCCCTGTTTCTCCTATGGCCCCTGGTCCTATACTTGGTCAGTTTAGCGTCTCTTACTTGTTCTCTTCTGGGGTGAACTTCTCCTGAGTCCTCTGGGCTTTTGCTGTAGCAATAAATGATTACAGCATCGGACTCCAGTGTCCGGGTGTACTAAAGGGCTGTAGTAATCGGTTCCCTTTCTTAGTTCCCTGCTTTCTCCACTTGCCTCCGACCAGTAGCGTAGCTGGTGGGGGGGCAGGGGGGGGCGAGCGCCCCGGGCCCCCCGGCATGAAGGGCCCATTGGGGCTGAGAGGTCACCTGGGCCGCTGAGCGGCCGCGACGCCGTGGACAGGGCAGTATTTGCCCTTAGGCACTCGTAGGCGCCGGGATGCGGGGAGGGCGGCAGCTGAACAAGTTTTTTTTTTTTTTTTTTTAATTAACCTCCGGGGTCTGGTTGGACCACCCCGCCCCCTAAGCCCCGCCCACTCATCAGCCCACGCCCGCCCCCACCTCAAGTATTGCTGCAGGGGCCTCCCACGTCATGGAGTAAGGACTGGAGGAGGACTTGAAAGTTCCCGGGCAGCCACATTGCCGGTCAGCTCAGCGACAGCGGTATGTGAAATGAGCTGAGCGAGCTGCCTAATGGCGGGCGGCGGGATACATAGCTCTGTGTGCGCACTGACCACGATGTCCTGGCACGGAAACTGCCTGTCTGTGCACACTACAGGCAGTGCCAGCCAGGAAATGGTTGGTAGACAGTGCGGGGATGTGATCCCCTGCAGTCACACAGTCAGGGCCGCCACTAGAAATTTTGGGGCCCCTTACTAGCAAAATTTTGGGGCCCCCCCTGAGACTCCACCCCAACTCCGCCTCCACCAAGCTCCGCCTCCATCCAGGTTCCGCCTCCACCCACGCTCCGCCTCCACCCATCAAACCTTCCATAGTTTCACCACCCACTATTGGATGCACTCCCTTTCTGCACCACGTCCTCGACAATCACTCATTAATCTCTTTCTATACATTGTTCTTTATCAGAGCTGTGGAGGGATGTGAACAATAAATGCCACATGAGGCAGAATAATACTGGGGGTGTTATTCATCACCTTGTACAGGGTGGGGTGCCTTTTTGCTGCTGGAGGGACATTTGGAAATTACTACTGTCATTTAGGGGCCGCACATCACCATGAAAATTACCGGCTACATTAAATTAATTACCTCACCTAATTTGATGGCTGCAGCTGCTCCTCTGTGTCCTGCGATGTTCGGTGATATCTGATCTTCCAGGCTTGTGTTGGTCTGGAGCGCAGTCGACTCTGACAATAAGTTTTGTAAATCAAATACATGACATAGGAAATTGTTATATATACAATATACAGGACAAAGAGTATATACAGCACTGCAGAGGGCTGGGGGACACAGACTGGGGGTGAGCTGAGCTCTGCAGGAGCCACAGAGATGTATGGTCTCTCCCCGGGCCCCCACCCATTGAGGGGGTGAGGTGAGCTCTGGAGCCAGGGGTCACAAGCTTCCAGAAAATGGCAGCGGATCTCGATTACTTATTATTATCAGAGACTCTGGAGAAGAATGCTACCGGCAAAGGCAGCCGAGACTATAAGAGTGGGAGCAGCATCCGCTGGGGGTTACCACTAGTACACACACCTCGTACGCACGCGGCTCTGCTCCGTACACCTCGTACGCACGCGGCTCTGCTCCGTACACCTCGTACGCACGCGGCTCTGCTCCGTACACCTCGTACGCACGCGGCTCTGCTCCGTACACCTCGTACGCACGCGGCTCTGCTCCGTACACCTCGTACGCACGCGGCTCTGCTCCGTACACCTCGTACGCACGCGGCTCTGCTCCGTACACCTCGTACGCACGCGGCTCTGCTCCGTACACCTCGTACACACTCGGCTCTGCTCCGTACACCTCGTACACACTCGGCTCTGCTCCGTACACCTCGTACACATGCAGCTCAGCTCCGTACACCTCGTACACACTCGGGTCTGCTCCGTACACCTCGTACACACTCGGCTCTGCTCCGTACACCTCGTACACACTCGGCTCTGCTCCGTACACCTCGTACACACTCGGCTCTGCTCTGTACACCTCGTACACACTCGGCTCCGCTCTGTACGAGGTGTACGCACTCGGCTCTGCTCTGTACACCTCGTACACACTCGGCTCGGCTCTGTACGAGGTGTACGCACTCGGCTCCGCTCCGTACACCTCGTACCCACTCGGCTCCGCTCCGTACACCTCGTACACACTCGGCTCTGCTCCGTACACCTCGTACACACTCGGCTCCGCTCCGTACACCTCGTACACACTCGGCTCTGCTCTGTACACCTCGTACACACTCGGCTCCGCTCTGTACGAGGTGTACGCACTCGGCTCTGCTCTGTACACCTCGTACACACTCGGCTCGGCTCTGTACGAGGTGTACGCACTCGGCTCCGCTCCGTACACCTCGTACCCACTCGGCTCCGCTCCGTACACCTCGTACGCATGCAGCTCAGCTCCGTACACCTTGTACACGTTGTTCCACTCCGTACACCTTGTACACATGTGGCACTGCTCCGTACACCTCATACGCACACGGCTCCACTCCGTACACCTCATACATACGTGGCTGTGCTCCGTACACCTCGTACACACTCGGGTCTGCTCCGTACACCTCGTACACACTCGGCTCTGCTCCGTACACCTCGTACACACTCGGCTCTGCTCTGTACACCTCGTACACACTCGGCTCCGCTCTGTACGAGGTGTACGCACTCGGCTCTGATCCGTACACCTCGTACCCACTCGGCTCCGCTCCGTACACCTCGTACGCATGCAGCTCAGCTCCGTACACCTTGTACACGTTGTTCCACTCCGTACACCTTGTACACATGTGGCACTGCTCCGTACACCTCATACGCACACGGCTCCACTCCGTACACCTCATACATACGTGGCTGTGCTCCGTACACCTCGTATACATTCGGCTCTGCTACATCCACACTGTAAATCCATCCTGACCACAGATACACTTTACCTCATCCAGCACCATGACAACTGAGGAGCTGATCATGTGACCCCTGACTCCTCCCCTCCAAGTGACGTCATCACAGGTCCTGTATGAACAGAGCAGCTATGTAGCGTACTGCTCTGCAGGTGGAGAACAATGGGGGGGATCCCGGGCCCCCACAGGCTAATAGAGGCTGGGCAGCTCCCTGGGCCCTGTGCATTGAGGCCTGGGATGGGTGTGCCGGGCCCCCACAGGCTAATAGAGGCTGGGCGGGCCCTCTGTGCTTTAAGGCATGGTGTGGGCGGGCCGGGCCCCCACAGGATAACAGTGGCTGGGCGGGCCCGGGCGGCGGCTGGGTGGTTCCCTGGGCTCTGTGCATTGAGGCCTCTGGGCCCGGGGGCGGGGTGAATGTGGATGGGCGGGCCGCAGGGCTTCCACAGGATAATAGATGGTGGGCGTGCCTGGGCGGCGGCTGGGCGGTTCCCTGTGCTTGCTGGCCTGCCCAGCCAGCCCCAGCCTGTGTGTGTGTGAGTGTGACGGACGGCCCCGCCCCGCCCCTGGCTGATATGATGATGACGACGACTCGACGAGACTCGTCAGGTCAGCTGCGCAGGCAGGCAGCGCCGGCGCGTATGAACTACTGTGTAGTCTAGTGACTGCCACTGCTGCTGCTGGCCAAATGGGCGGGCCTCATTGCTCCAAATGGCCCCGCCCACAGCCAGAGCGCCCGGGCCCCCCCTGCTGTTTGTTTTTGGCCACGCCCCCTCCACTTTTCTTCGGGCCCCATACAGCTGTATGGCCTTTAAGCCCCTATTGGCGGGACTGACTACCAAAGAGTGGATATTTTGAGGTGGAAGTAAAGCTATAGCGTTAAAGGGAATTTGTCATCAGGTTTTTGCTATGTAAGCTAATGACAGCATGCTGTACGGTAAAACAAATCAACTGTCCCTGTCTTATCAGGCGCTGTGTAATTGTTTAGTTAAACTAAAGGCTTTATTACCCTGTGATTACCATTACTGGACTATAATGCACAGCAGTTTGCCACGCCCCTCCTCTGATTAACACCTTACTGTCAATGCCTCAGGAACACACAGTAAGCACCTGAAATAAGGACAGCAAACACTTAAGGGATACCCTGACTCCCGGGCCCATATTGAATGTCATATGGGACTGAGAATCCTTATATTGAATGAACTGTTGAAATATAGACAGCTCCGGTGTATAGAAATCATACACCATATCTTTTTGTACGTACAGTCACAAGATAGTGAGCATCACTAGGTCCGGTTTCCTAGAGAGCTCAATATACGTGTTATCCACACAGCATAGCAGGATATCGTCACATTGTGACTATTAGATCATCTAACCGCGATCACCGTGGCGGAAAGAGAAAATTCCAAAAAAATGCATGCTATCTCTTGATTTCCCCTAGTATCAGTCGCATTGATAAAGACCTCGGCCGAAACGTTTGCTTTTGCTTTTTGGACTGATAAAAATAAAAGACATTGCTTGCATCACAACAGTTTCAATTACTCACTTTTCTCGTGTGCCGAAGTTACCTTATGGTGTTCAGAGGCGGACCTTGGGATGAGCCTGACACAGCTCGTTTACACCCAGGTCCGGTTCTCAGTTTGCACAGAACTGGACCTCTTCACAGTCTTCCTGGGAACTGAACTGTGAAAAAAGAATGCGCATATAGGGTCTTATCTCAATTAACCACTTTCTCTTTATGATGTGGAATTGCTCACCTTATTCAGTTGTTCCCTGAGGAAGGAGCTCGGTATGTGGCTCTGAAACACATCGGAAAATAAAGGCTTAAGCTGATCCAGACATTCCTTGTGTCTTGGTTCCTTTGATCCTGGAGCAGCAGCGCGGGCATTGAGGCACTTCGTCCAAGTATTTCTGGGAACTGAACTGAACTGGCTTCCTCCCAGACCAGAATATATAGGGGAGCTCACCCTGAAGCCGGGCTTGGTCTCCTCCTTCCGTCTGGGAGGTGTTGGTGTTGTTTGCGTGTTGCCTGAGTGGAATACCCCTTACTGCTCTCTGGTGACACCTAACAATGGTGACACTGTGGCACTATGACTCTGGGGTGCCACACAGTAAATTCCATTCAGGGTCTCTGGATTGCTACATATACTGTAAAAACTGCTTTTTGCTAACTTATTTGTGTCCTTCCATGTTCCCTGCAGCAATTCTCTGCCGGTCCTGTTTTTCCTGATCCTCCTACTTTCCTTATATACAGTATATACCATTCAGGGTCTCTGGATTGCTATATACAGTTAGGGCCAGAAATATTTGGACAGTGACACAAGTTTTGTTATTTTAGCTGTTTACAAAAACATGTTCAGAAATACAATTATATATATAATATGGGCTGAAAGTGCACACTCCCAGCTGCAATATGAGAGTTTCCACATCCAAATCGGAGAAAGGGTTTAGGAATCATAGCTCTGTAATGCATAGCCTCCTCTTTTTCAAGGGACCAAAAGTAATTGGACAATGGACTCTAAGGGCTGCAATTAACTCTGAAGGCGTCTCCCTCGTTAACCTGTAATCAATGAAGTAGTTAAAAGGTCAGGGGTGGATTCCAGGTGTGTGGTTTTGCATTTGGAAGCTGTTGCTGTGACCAGACAACATGCGGTCAAAGGAACTCTCAATTGAGGTGAAGCAGAACATCCTGAGGCTGAAAAAAAAGAAAAAATCCATCAGAGAGATAGCAGACATGCTTGGAGTAGCAAAATCAACAGTTGGGTACATTCTGAGAAAAAAGGAATTGACTGGTGAGCTTGGGAACTCTAAAAGGCCTGGGCGTCCATGGATGACAACAGTGGTGGATGATCGCCGCATACTTTATTTGGTGAAGAAGAATCCGTTCACAACATCAACTGAAGTCCAGAACACTCTCAGTGAAGTAGGTGCATCTGTCTCTAAGTCAACAGTAAAGAGAAGACTCCATGACAGTAAATACAAAGGGTTCACATCTAGATGCAAACCATTCATCAATTCCAAAAATAGACAGGCCAGAGTTAAATTTGCTGAAAAACACCTCAAGAAGCCAGCTCAGTTCTGGAAAAGTATTCAATGGACAGATGAGACAAAGATCAACCTGTACCAGAATGATGGGAAGAAAAAAGTTTGGAGAAGAAAGGGAACGGCACATGATCCAAGGCACACCACATCCTCTGTAAAACATGGTGGAGGCAACGTGATGGCATGGGCATGCATGGCTTTCAATGGCACTGGGTCACTTGTGTTTATTGATGACATAACAGCAGACAAGAGTAGCCGGATGAATTCTGAAGTGTACCGGGATATACTTTCAGCCCAGATTCAGCCAAATGCTGCAAAGTTGATTGGACGGCGCTTCATAGTACAGATGGACAATGACCCCAAGCATACAGCCAAAGCTACCCAGGAGTTCATGAGTGCAAAAAAGTGGAACATTCTGCAATGGCCAAGTCAATCACCAGATCTTAACCCAATTGAGCATGCATTTCACTTGCTCAAATCCAGACTTAAGATGGAAAGACCCACAAACAAGCAAGACCTGAAGGCTGCGGCTGTAAAGGCCTGGCAAAGCATTAAGAAGGAGGAAACCCAGTGTTTGGTGATGTACATGGGTTCCAGACTTAAGGCAGTGATTGCCTCCAAAGGATTCGCAACAAAATATTGAAAATAAAAATATTTTGTTTGGGTTATGTTTATTTGTCCAATTACTTTTGACCTCCTAAAATGTGAAGTGTTTGTAAAGAAATGTGTACAATTCCTACATTTTCTATCAGATATTTTTGTTCAACCCTTCAAATTAAACGTTACAATCTGCACTTGAATTCTGTTGTAGAGGTTTCATTTCAAATCCAATGTGGTGGCATGCAGAGCCCAACTCGCGAAAATTGTGTCACTGTCCAAATATTTCTGGCCCTAACTGTATACTGTAATAACTGCTTTTTGCTAACATATTTGTGTCTTTCCATGTTCCCTGCAGCACTTCTCCACTGGTCCTGTTCTTCTTGATCTTCATGCTTTGCTTATATACAGTAAATGCCATTCAGGGTCTCCTGATTGCTATATATACTGCAATAACTGATTTCTACTAACTTATTTGTGTCCTTACATGTTCCCTGTGGCACTTCTCTGCTAGTCCTGTTTTTCTTGTGTCGAGCCCCAGGCTGTGGGGTACTCGGGTATCAGGCTCCAAGGGGTTAACTGTGTCACGGGGAATGGTGGCCGCGCCTGATCCTGTGTTCTGGGGGAATATTCTTCGAAAAGGGGATTTATGTACCGTGGATTATTTACAGTTTGTTGTCGTGACGCCACCTGTAGTTTCTGGTGATTTGCACCAGTGCCGCCACAGTCCGCCGGTGGTGGATGGTATCGTGGCTAGGATGGTGTAGTCCTCCATAGGTATGACTGGAACCTCCGGTGCAGCGTTCCTGCAAGGAAACAAGTTCATGGAAAAGAAGCAGACTGAGTCCAAAGTCACTGTTCCTCCGGGTACTTTACTGGCAATTGTATTGGTTGCATACAAAAGTTACAGTGCAGTATTGCTGATGGTGTGAGGACAGGTAGCAGAATGGGTGGCTGCAGGCAGATCTTAGGTGGTATGGTGGACCCTTGGTGTGTGCCGCTGTCCTCTACCCTCATCTGTTTCTTGTCTACTTCCCAGTGGTGGTGAAGTCTGGTTCCTTATAGCCAACCTGACCTCCTTCTGTCTCTCTCTCCTTTGCTCCCGTCGGATAACCCTCTGCTGGCTGACCGCTGAACCATCAAGCGGTGCCTGGTACCCTCTTTCGGTCACTTAGGTGCCCAGGAGAAGTGTAGACTCCACCGGTCTCTGGATTTTCTGTGTTCCTGAAGTATCCCACAGGTGCGGGCTCTGGTGCCCAGTAAGCTTTCAGGGCTGAACCTCCTCAAGTTCTTCCTACTCCCTTCTGGCTGTCTGCTCTTGGGATCTTTCTTTCCTTCCCAGTCCCTCAGCCGAGAGACCCTTCTGCCTCCTTTCACTCCTCAACTCCCCGGTCCAAAAATCTGGAGGCAGATACCAAAGACCTAAAAGGCCTCCGGCCAAAGGACCTCCTTGTTCCCCCTAGAGGTGGTTTTATTCCCTCCCGGGTGATCTCCCACCGTGTGACCTAGTGTGGGGTGCTGGTTACTGGGTTCCACCCACCATCCTATGATCCACCTGCAGCTGGAGTATCTGCACCTCTTTTATGGGTGCAGTACCCCTCTGTGACGCCTGCTTAGCGGGGCGCCACCCTTGGTCCTCTTACTTTCCTTATATACAGTATATACCATTCAGGGTCTCTGGACTGCTATATATACTGTAATAACTGCTTTTTGCTAACTTATTTGTGTTCTTCCATGTTCCCTGCAGCACTTCTCCACTGGTCCTGTTCTTCTTGATCTTCATACTTTCCTTATATACAGTAAATGTCATTCAGGGTCTCTGGATTGCTATATATACTGCGATAACTGCTTTTTGCTAACTTATTTGTGTCCTTACATGTTCACTGCAGCACTTCTCCACCAGTCCTGTTCTTTTTGATCCTCATGCTTTGCTTTCAAACAGTAAATGTCATTCAGGGTCTCTAGTTTGCTTTATATACTCTAAGAACTACTTTCTGCTAATGATGCACCCCCAGGGCCGTGGGGTACTCGGAACCAGACTTTGATGCTTCCGGGGAGTCACAGGGGTCGAGACCTGGTTCCGTGACCCTGGGTATCAATTTAAAATTCGGAAATGGTGGTCGTGACGCCACCCGTGGTGTTCGGCTATTGGGGCCGACGCTGTGGTGAGGGACCTGTGAGGATGATGGGCTTGCAGGTAAGGTGTATCGGTGGAGCGGTTCCCCAGGGCAATCGGTAAAGTCTTTGGCAATAGTATGGCGTTGAGGTGCAGGACTGAGGGCGTGGAATAACCGACAGACAGAAAATTTGTAGCCTCTTTTAGCTTTACTGGTGTTAGCAGGTCCAAACCATGGTACTGTCCACAGAAGATGTTAGGGGTCTGGGTGGCCTGGAAGCAAGTTTGGGATCTCCTCACCCGGTGAGTTCTGAGGCCTCCCTGCTGCGTGTCTCTGTGCTGATCCTGGCTGCCTGTAGCTAAGCTGCGACCCTCTCTTCTTGCTCTTAAGTCTCTCACCTGTATGGCAGGCAGCTTGAGCTTTTCCCAGGCACCACTTCTCTGGCAACTGACCCTGAGCTCTCTGATGCTGCTGTGTCTCCAGGTGCTGTGCTGTGACCAGGACACTTGGAATCTTCCGTCCTCCGGATTTGGCTGCTGGGCCTGTAGTACCCTCTCAGCCTTGGACTCCGGTGTACACTTCGGGCCCTCTGCTCTGGGGTGAACTGATGACTGGCTCCACTCCCCAGGCCTTCTTCTCTCCTTCCTCAGACCCTCTCCTACTAGTCCCTCACGCTTGCTGTTCCTTCTCTCTACGCTACCTGGGATAAGCCTGGCACTGCTCCAGTCCACAGGTCCTTTTCACAGTCCTTCCAGGAACTGAACTGAACTAACCCCGCCCCCAGGCTAGAATTTATAGGGGAGCTCCCCTGAACCCGGGTTAGAGCTCCTTCTTCTGGTCTGGAGTCAAGAAAGGTGATGCATGCTGTGGGCTTACCTGATGTGGATACCCCTTCTTGCTTCCAAGCATGACATCACCCCCCGAGGGAGGCAATGCCATTGTGGCAACCGGACTCTGGGTGCCACACTAACATATTTGTGTCCTTCCATGTTCCCTGCAGCACTTCTCCACTGGTCCTGTTCTTCTTGATCCTCATGTTTTGCTTATATACAGTAAATGTCATTCAGGGTCTCTAGTTTGCTTTCTATACTGTAAGGCTGGCTTCACATTAGCGTTTGTGTCTGCATGCTGATGGCATGCAGACACAAACGCTGTCAAAAGCAGGGACACTTTGATGTGTCCGCAGCGGATAATGTCCGCCTGCGGACACATCACTAGGGAGCCCGGCAGCCAATCGGCGCTGTCCGGGGGCGGAGATCAGCGCCGGAGATCTCCGCCCCCCCCGGCCGCCGGTAAGCTCCGGGACATGTCGGCGGGGAGAACAGCTGATGTGAGAGCTGTTTGAATCTTCCCGCGCCGACACTGAGAGGAGATGTCGGCGCGGGAAGATTCAAACAGCTCTCAGATCAGCTGTTCTCCCCGCCGACATCGCTAGGAGATTACAGGCGGCGGGGGAGAAGGAGGACAGCAGAGCCTCAGCTGATCTCCCGGTGGCCGTCGGTGAGCTCCTGTGACATCACCGGCGGCCACCGGGAGATTTTTCAATGGGTCCGCAGCGTTCTCCTGCGGTGTCATGCAGAGGACACTGCGGACCCATTGAAGACAATGCATTTTTTGTACGCTTGGGGACGCTTGCTGATTGTCCAAGGTCCCCAAACGCACAAAAAAACCCAACTGGCTGCGTCCCGGGTGCGGATGCTGGACACCGGAAGCAGCAGATATCGTCCGCATCCGCACCCGAACGCAGCAAACGCAGGCACCATGCGTTCCTATGTTAAACATAGGAACGCAGTGCGCATGCGTTTGACTGCGTATGGGAACGCAGCAATACGCTGCCTTCCCATACGCAAATGTGAAGCCAGCCTAAGAACTGATTTCTGCTAACATAATTGTGTCCTTCCATGTCGCCTGCTGCAGTTCTTCGCGGTCCTGTTCTTCATAGCTTAGCTTAAATACAGTACATGCCATTCAGGGTCTCTGGATTTCTATATATACTGTAATAACCACTTTCTGTTTTATGTCATCTATGAATATCCAGCGTATGTTATACTAATCAGGGCCGCCACTAGAAATTTTGGGGCCCCTTACTAGCAAAATTTTGGGGCCCCCCCTGAGACTCCACCCAACTCCGCCTCCACCAAGCTCCGCCTCCATCCAGGTTCCGCCTCCACCCACGCTCCGCCTCCACCCATCAAACCTTCCATAGTTTCACCACCCACTATTGGATGCACTCCCTTTCTGCACCACGTCCTCGACAATCACTCATTAATCTCTTTCTATACATTGTTCTTTATCAGAGCTGTGGAGGGATGTGAACAATAAATGCCACATGAGGCAGAATAATACTGGGGGTGTTATTCATCACCTTGTACAGGGTGGGGTGCCTTTTTGCTGCTGGAGGGACATTTGGAAATTACTACTGTCATTTAGGGGCCGCACATCACCATGAAAATTACCGGCTACATTAAATTAATTACCTCACCTAATTTGATGGCTGCAGCTGCTCCTCTGTGTCCTGCGATGTTCGGTGATATCTGATCTTCCAGGCTTGTGTTGGTCTGGAGCGCAGTCGACTCTGACAATAAGTTTTGTAAATCAAATACATGACATAGGAAATTGTTATATATACAATATACAGGACAAAGAGTATATACAGCACTGCAGAGGGCTGGGGGACACAGACTGGGGGTGAGCTGAGCTCTGCAGGAGCCACAGAGATGTATGGTCTCTCCCCGGGCCCCCACCCATTGAGGGGGTGAGGTGAGCTCTGGAGCCAGGGGTCACAAGCTTCCAGAAAATGGCAGCGGATCTCGATTACTTATTATTATCAGAGACTCTGGAGAAGAATGCTACCGGCAAAGGCAGCCGAGACTATAAGAGTGGGAGCAGCATCCGCTGGGGGTTACCACTAGTACACACACCTCGTACGCACGCGGCTCTGCTCCGTACACCTCGTACGCACGCGGCTCTGCTCCGTACACCTCGTACGCACGCGGCTCTGCTCCGTACACCTCGTACGCACGCGGCTCTGCTCCGTACACCTCGTACGCACGCGGCTCTGCTCCGTACACCTCGTACGCACGCGGCTCTGCTCCGTACACCTCGTACGCACGCGGCTCTGCTCCGTACACCTCGTACGCACGCGGCTCTGCTCCGTACACCTCGTACACACTCGGCTCTGCTCCGTACACCTCGTACACACTCGGCTCTGCTCCGTACACCTCGTACACATGCAGCTCAGCTCCGTACACCTCGTACACACTCGGGTCTGCTCCGTACACCTCGTACACACTCGGCTCTGCTCCGTACACCTCGTACACACTCGGCTCTGCTCCGTACACCTCGTACACACTCGGCTCTGCTCTGTACACCTCGTACACACTCGGCTCCGCTCTGTACGAGGTGTACGCACTCGGCTCTGCTCTGTACACCTCGTACACACTCGGCTCGGCTCTGTACGAGGTGTACGCACTCGGCTCCGCTCCGTACACCTCGTACCCACTCGGCTCCGCTCCGTACACCTCGTACACACTCGGCTCTGCTCCGTACACCTCGTACACACTCGGCTCCGCTCCGTACACCTCGTACACACTCGGCTCTGCTCTGTACACCTCGTACACACTCGGCTCCGCTCTGTACGAGGTGTACGCACTCGGCTCTGCTCTGTACACCTCGTACACACTCGGCTCGGCTCTGTACGAGGTGTACGCACTCGGCTCCGCTCCGTACACCTCGTACCCACTCGGCTCCGCTCCGTACACCTCGTACGCATGCAGCTCAGCTCCGTACACCTTGTACACGTTGTTCCACTCCGTACACCTTGTACACATGTGGCACTGCTCCGTACACCTCATACGCACACGGCTCCACTCCGTACACCTCATACATACGTGGCTGTGCTCCGTACACCTCGTACACACTCGGGTCTGCTCCGTACACCTCGTACACACTCGGCTCTGCTCCGTACACCTCGTACACACTCGGCTCCGCTCTGTCACCTCGTACACACTCGGCTCCGCTCCGTACACCTCGTACACACTCGGGTCTGCTCCGTACACCTCGTACACACTCGGCTCTGCTCCGTACACCTCGTACACACTCGGCTCTGCTCTGTACACCTCGTACACACTCGGCTCCGCTCTGTACGAGGTGTACGCACTCGGCTCTGATCCGTACACCTCGTACCCACTCGGCTCCGCTCCGTACACCTCGTACGCATGCAGCTCAGCTCCGTACACCTTGTACACGTTGTTCCACTCCGTACACCTTGTACACATGTGGCACTGCTCCGTACACCTCATACGCACACGGCTCCACTCCGTACACCTCATACATACGTGGCTGTGCTCCGTACACCTCGTATACATTCGGCTCTGCTACATCCACACTGTAAATCCATCCTGACCACAGATACACTTTACCTCATCCAGCACCATGACAACTGAGGAGCTGATCATGTGACCCCTGACTCCTCCCCTCCAAGTGACGTCATCACAGGTCCTGTATGAACAGAGCAGCTATGTAGCGTACTGCTCTGCAGGTGGAGAACAATGGGGGGGATCCCGGGCCCCCACAGGCTAATAGAGGCTGGGCAGCTCCCTGGGCCCTGTGCATTGAGGCCTGGGATGGGTGTGCCGGGCCCCCACAGGCTAATAGAGGCTGGGCGGGCCCTCTGTGCTTTAAGGCATGGTGTGGGCGGGCCGGGCCCCCACAGGATAACAGTGGCTGGGCGGGCCCGGGCGGCGGCTGGGTGGTTCCCTGGGCTCTGTGCATTGAGGCCTCTGGGCCCGGGGGCGGGGTGAATGTGGATGGGCGGGCCGCAGGGCTTCCACAGGATAATAGATGGTGGGCGTGCCTGGGCGGCGGCTGGGCGGTTCCCTGTGCTTGCTGGCCTGCCCAGCCAGCCCCAGCCTGTGTGTGTGTGAGTGTGACGGACGGCCCCGCCCCGCCCCTGGCTGATATGATGATGACGACGACTCGACGAGACTCGTCAGGTCAGCTGCGCAGGCAGGCAGCGCCGGCGCGTATGAACTACTGTGTAGTCTAGTGACTGCCACTGCTGCTGCTGGCCAAATGGGCGGGCCTCATTGCTCCAAATGGCCCCGCCCACAGCCAGAGCGCCCGGGCCCCCCCTGCTGTTTGTTTTTGGCCACGCCCCCTCCACTTTTCTTCGGGCCCCATACAGCTGTATGGCCTTTAAGCCCCTATTGGCGGGACTGCACACAGTCATAGATGCACTGTGTGCTGGATGTCTGGTGCTACCTGGTGCCACCATACTCAGGAATATGAAGCTCGGGTCTCCCTGTGCTGCAGCACATTCACTGCTGCTTAGTCAGAAGAAGGGAAAGTGAAAGTCCTAAGTGCGCTCCCGACCTGTGCCTGCAATGGAGATACAGATAGCACTGAGCACTGCAGCACCAGGCAGGGAAGTGCTGATCTCTGGACAGGCTGTGCGGCCTGTGCCAATAACTCTGCCTCATATCCTGGTGATTGCTGCACTGTCCACTGTTATATCTATAACTCCATCACAGGCAGAGATCAGAGCGCACTGTTCACCTCCTCAGCAGATCCTGACATTGAGATGAGGTGAGCTGCTCTCCTGACATGATGGAGCTACAGATAACACTGGACAGCAGCACTGGCAGGACAGGGGACAGAGAGATCCCCACATCCAGTGATTTGTGGCTCAGGTGTAGTGTCAGAGAGGTCATAGTCCTGCTCACCTCTGCTCTTCTGTTAAAGGGAACCTGACCCCCCATGGGCTGACTGGCAGATCTTGCCCTGGGGGGCAGCCAAGTGAGAAGCAGGGGGGTGGATCGCTAGCAGTCCGGAGGCCATGTGAGGGGACCGAGGAGAAGAGGACAGAGGCGCAGGGGGACCAAGGAGAAGAGGATAGAGGTGCAGGGGGACCAAGGAGAAGAGCATAGAGGTGCAGGGGGACCGAGGAGAAGAGGATAGAGGCGCAGGGGGACCGAGGAGAAGAGGACAGAGGCGCAGGGGGACGGAGGAGAAGAGGACAGAGGCGCAGGGGGACGGAGGAGAAGAGGACAGAGGCGCAGGGGGACGGAGGAGAAGAGGACAGAGGCGCAGGGGGACGGAGGAGAAGAGGACAGAGGCGAAGGGGGACGGAGGAGAAGATGACAGAGGCGAAGGGGGACGGAGGAGAAGATGACAGAGGCACAGGGGGACGGAGGAGAAGATGACAGAGGCGCAGGGGGACCGAGGAGAAGAGGACAGAGGTGCATTGGGACCGAAGAGAAGAGGACAGAGAGGCAGAAGGACAGAAACAGAGGGGCAGAAGGACAGAAACAGGGGGACCGAGGAAAAGAGAACAGAGGTGCAGGGGGACAGAAACAAGGGGACAGGAGAAGAGGAAAGAGGGGCAGAACGAGGGGGACAGAGGAGCAGCAGGAGGGACAGAGGAGAGGAGGACTGGGGTGCAGGAGGACAGAGGAGCAGCAGGAGGGACAAAGGAGAGGAAAACGGGGGTGCAAGAGGACAGAGGAGCAGCAGGAGGGACAGAGGAGCAGCAGGAGGGACAGAGGAGAGGAGGACGGGGTGCAGGAGGACAGAGAAGAGGAGCATGGGGGTCCAGGAGGACAGCCGAGCAGCAGGAGGGACAGAGGAGAGGAGGACGGGGGTGCAGGAGGACAGAGGAGAGGAGGACGGGGGTCCAGGAGGACAGCCGAGCAGCAGGAGGGACAGAGGAGAGGAGGACGGAAATGCAGGAGGACAGAGGAGAGGAGGACGGGGGTGCAGGAGGACAGAGGAGAGGAGGACAGGGGTGCAGGAGGACAGAGGAGAGGAGGACAGGGGTGCAGGAGGACAGAGGAGAGCAGGACGGGGGTGCGGGAGGACAGTGTAGAGGAGGATGGGGGTGATGGAGGATAGAGGAGCAGCATGAGGGACAGAGGAGAGGAGGATGGGGGTGCAGGAGGATAGAGGAGCAGCAGGAGGGGCAGAGGAGAGGAGGGCAGAGGAGAGGAGGACAGAGGTGCAGGAGGACAGAGGAGAGGAGGACGGGGGTGCAGGAGGACTGGGGCTGTGGCTGGCGCTGTGTGTGGTGATATTGGCAGCTGTACCGTGTGTCTGCCTCCATGCAGCTGCTGCCACCTTTCTGTGTTGTCAGGGTGTGGCATGCTGGGAGTTGTAGTTCTTCTGCCTGTCCTATATGATTTCTGGGCAGTGTACGTGTGATTATTGCTGGTCACCTGGGCTGGGGGCCCACTCATGATGTTTCGCCCCCCTTGTGTTGAACCCCTAGCTACGCCTCTGCCTCCGACCCTTTCCCTAGCTGTGCACACAGCGGTCAGAGGTCCCTGGTCCTGGGCCTGGATCTCTCCCAGCGAACAGCTCCTCCGTCTCCTCTCTCTTCTCACTGCAGACTGACTTTAGGGACTGACTAACTCCTCCCCTCAGGCCTGGATGTTCTTAAAGGGGAACTGACTTAAGGCAGCCAGTAGAGCTCCCCCTTCGGTTCTGGGGTGAAAGGTGTGGTGTGCTGTGCGAACCAAGGTGCAATTCTATCCTTGCATCGATGGATCCTGTGGCAATTCCCCGCAGGGGTGCCACATTAGTGCTTAGGAACATTTATATTTTTTTGATAAGTCCCGGGTAACCCCTTTAAGAGAGATTTGCTGCCAAATAGCCCAATCTTTCTGGATTTGTTGTCAGAGTTCGAGGGGCTCGGTGGCTTTTATATTGCATTGGAAATATCACAAATCACATATGCTGTATCATTTCATTTTCCCAGAGAGGCATTGAACTTAGTAGTTGCAATCACTCATAGTCATTTTATGGGTTTATAAGCACCCATACAGCTCTGTGGCTACTACCTTAGTTAAGAAGGTGCCCTGAAATATCATAAAAGGATACTTTAGGATATTTTTTTTTTCTTTTTCTTTCTTTCTTATTATAAAAGGTAGGGAAAGTATTACTGGGTAAGTGAGAATACAAGTAAGGTTAATATCTGGCGCCATAGACAGGATCAAGAGAAGTGGAAGAACACAACACTGTAGTCCTGCAGTTAGTCCAACCATAATAAAAGTTATAATCCTATGTCTAAAGTTATTTTTTTACTCTT